>PTEX01000166.1:757031-861811 GCA_003342815.1 Eudromia elegans | reverse complement strand
TTTGCATAAGTAATGGAAGAGGAAATCAGATATTTCAGTAACAGCCTTCAGGCAAGCAAATTTGCAGTTCCTGGAAATGCTATTTCTAAAGGGACATTATGCATTGAAATTATTTTCTACTTTTGGCCCAAGCAGTTAGTATTACTTTGCCCTARGTGAAGATATTGTTGATCCAAATGTTGCCTTGTGTGGCTGGAGGTGATATACCATAGGGMTGGCTCCCTTGAATTTAATCTCACAAAGTTTATACTTGTTCTGCAATTTAAAGGATTGTTGTAACTATATAAAAATAAAGTCATTTCAAACCATAAAAACTTGTTTTTAGAATAAAGCAAATAATTAAGAATTTACTGTTAAAAAAAATCTTACTTACCATTTTCCCTATATTTGGTTGTCATTAAACATCCTAACTTGACAGAGTTCAAATACTGAATTGATTTATATGCTAGTTAAAACTTTATATTAGCATGAATGGCAAAATAACTGACCAGAGGCTATATTTATAGAAAAYACTTACTGCTTCAAGATGGACGCCCAGAGTTATTTTCGTACCAGGAAATGCACTGATTGTGCATACAGTTAGACTGACACCAAGGTCCCTGCTGTGATTTTTGTCTACAGTCAAATTTCTGGCAGAGCTCAGGAGAGCACTTTTGAAGCAGCTTGCAGGTTATCATCTCAGTTCGTATTTTTGCCATTTAGATAAAGCGCCACAGAAAGTTTACTTGTTCATGTAGCTCTAGTAGCATTAGAAAGCACTTAATATTCTCTTATGATTTCTGGTGAATATTATATAAAGCTATAAAATAATGACTAAAGTGTGTAAATTGTATGAGTTATAGTATATAAATATGAAATAAATCTTTGGTAATCAGACACTAAAAGTGTAACAATTTTTAAGAAATTGTTGCAGTTTTTTATAATAATTTTTAGTGTTTTCAGAGCTTTTTTGCTATGAGATTATTTACATATACATGTTACATATACATATGTATACATTGCATATACATTACACATACATTACATATACATATTATTTGCATGTACACACATATACACACACATATTTTATATATACACACATACATATATATATATATATAACATATCACAGAATCACAGAATCTTTGGGGTTGGAAGGGAGCTCTAGAGATCATCTAGTCCAACCCCCCTGCTCCAGCAGGGAACCCTAGAGCACGTGGTACAGGGGGGCATCCAGGCAGGTTTGCAAGATCTCCAGAGAAGGAGACTCCACCACCTCTCTGGGCAGCCTGTTCCAGGGCTCTGTCACCCTCACAGTTCTTTCTCACATGGACTTGGAACTGCCTGGGTTTCAACTTGTGCCCCTTATCCACTGTCCAGTCACTGGCCAGCTTTGAGGAGAGTTTGGCCCCCTCTTCCCAACATTCTCCCCTTAGGTACTTAGACATATTGATCAGATTCCTCTGGTTTGGCTGAATAGGCCCAACTTGCTTAGTCTTATAAGATAAATGCTCCAGTCCCTTAACCATCTTTGTTGCTCAATGCTGGACCTTCTCTAGGAGCTCCATACCCCCTCGTACTGGGGAGTCCAGAACTGCACCCAGTACTCCAGGTGCGGCCTCACCAGAGCTGAGGAGAGGGGCAGGATCCCCTCCCTCGACCTGCTGGCAACGCTCCTCCTGATGCAGTCAGGATCCCCTTGGCTGTCTTGACCATGAGGGCACATTGCTGACTCATGGTTAACTTGTTGTCAACCAGGACTCCCAAATCCCTCTCTGCAGAGCTGCTTTCCAGTAGGTCAGTCCCTAATCTGTACTGGTGCTCAGGATTATTCCTGCCCAGGAGCAGAACCTGCACTTGCCCTTCTTGAACCTCATGAGTTTCCTCTCTTCCCAACTTTCCAACCTGTCCAGGTCTCTCTGAGAGAGAGGAGCAGGACATATCTAGAATATCTAGAAAATATCTAGAAGTATACTGCAGCTTATGTCAGTTTATATTGCAAAAGAAAAGGTGTGAGTGGGACCGAAATTGTTCAGAGGCATTCTATTTAAAATTACAATTTGGAAATTTGATCAGTTTCTAYGTACTGCTTCAATGTAGGTTGTAGACTTTTAAGTCAGAGGCAGAGTACAGCCTTCATTTGCGGAATGATTAAAATTCTTCCTAACTTACGAGAATCATGAAAATAACCTGTATTGAGTTTTACATGTTTCATCTTGCTTTTGAGACCTATGAAATAGTGGAGGTTTTCCTTAGGGGAAAGGAGAATTTAAATAAAATGGTTCAAGGATTTAATTACTTTGGTATTGTTTCTTTGGTATGGTTTCTGTAATAAAAGACTAGTGTTGTATGCTGAAAATACAAACACCAAGACAATTTGTATGCCAGTCAAGATTTCAGGCTTGCTTCCTGATGAATTGACACTTCCAGCAGTTGAAAAAAACTTTTCAGTGTCAGTCACCTGCTCCACAAAGGAAAGCTCCTCAGGACTGACAGTTTTCGTATGAGCTTGGAATTGACCATGGAGCTCTTCAAGCATGTTATGACAGAAACAATCTGTGCCAGACTTGGTAGAGCTAGCATGTGGTATCCTCAGTGTCTAATCAGGTACTGGAGAAAGGCCTTGTAATGAAGGAAAGAGAAAAAAAAAAGAAAAAAAAATCTGTGTGACGGCTGTTCTTTGTGCTATAGTGATATGAATCAAGAGGAATAGCTTTTGATCTTGAAAATATAACTTATATATATTTATCAATCAAATTACTTATGTTTTATGAATCAAAATTTTATCCAATCTATAAATTACTTACATTTTATCAATTTTATCAATTTATTCACCACTAGAGCTGTAAACCTTTAAAAGAGAACCTGCCTGCTAATTTGGATTGCACACTGTAAAAAAGCTTCTTCTGTAATTGGATTTGTAGAGAAAGTCCAGTGAGCATGGAGAAACGACTACTGGAAAGAAACTAAAGATTAAACTGCATTCAAAGTCGAATCAGGTGATATTGTACAAGTGTCAAACAAAATATGAGAATGCAGCAGTAGCTAAAAAGAACTGAATTTTCCCAAGGTTCGTATTCATATCTTAACCAAATTATTTTTCCAAGGAGAAGAGGACAAGAGGAGGAGAGGAAAGAAATGAGATCCAACCCCAACCAAATAATAGATAGAGTCTATATTCTAAAGCAAGAACATCTTAGATGAGCAATATGTAGGGGATACTATTCGATAATATTTGATAGTTGATGCTATTATCAACTCTTTTGGAAGCATTTTTTGTCATTTGTGACCTAAAGTGAGCCATCTGGTGGTTAGCATTTAATTGCAAATTGGGATTATGTGCAGTGCAGTAATGATGCCAGAAGAAGGTGCCCTGAGATCACGGAGTAGCACTTATCTCTGAATGTTGCAAAGCTTCCCTCTAAACCCTTGCTTGAAATGGACTTKGCTGGTTGCTTTTGAGACATCATATAATTAGGGCAAGAGGCTGTGGAGGAGTTCAGTGTGCATGAATTAACTTTTGGATTGTATTTTGGAAAATTTTTGTCTTTCTTATCTCCAGCAGCGCAAGAGGAAAAAATGAAGACTCCTGTGTGAGATTCAAAGCATATGCTACCCAGCAAAGTGGTTTAAATAGCTCCTACGAAGCCTGAGAGAATATAATACGTCTAATAATAGTCTTAACTGGGACTGAGACACTGCAGTTGAGATATAGAATCCTCTCCCACACATACAAAAACTTTGTTTAAAAATATGATCAAAACTTGCTCTATCCTTTTTTTTTTTTCTTTCAAATAGAAGTGATGTCACCTCTATTCTTTATGCTGACTTAAAGAAAACAACACCTACTGTATTTCACTCCCTTCTAAATGTTTCTGAAACTCTTTAGGGTGCTTTCCAGTAGAAAATCCTAATTAATTACCAGTGATCTCTGCCCTGAAAGAATTTATTTAAAAACAGGGAAAAAAAAAAAAAAAGAAAAGAAAAGAAACAAAGGGGAACATGCACAACTAGCCATGCTTTAGAGATATGACTTTTCTCTCTTTTTTTCCCTGTATCTCTGCAATCTCTTCTGCCCTTTGATATGGCATTAGTGGGAAAAGGCTGAAAATATCTAAATACAGGTTAAATGTAAGTCACTGAAAATCAAATCCCTCCAATATCATAAGAATGGGGATACATAGTTTCTAAATTAAGTGACAGCAATACCATGCTTGGATGCTTAATTGTGAACATTTGTGGACATTTATATGTATGTATGGCAATACAACTTTATTTGCTGCAGGACTTTAAAGACAATTATGTCCTTTGTGTCTCCAAAATAAGATATTAGGCAGGGGTTTTACTGTGGGTTTTTTTGGGGGGAGCAAGGTGGGGTTTTTTGTTGTTTGTTTGTTGTTGTTGTTGTTGTTGTTGTTGTTGTTGTTTTCCCCTGCCCATCTTCTCTGGAGTTCTGTCTTAATCCTGTTCCAAGCTGGCACTGAAGACACCTTACTCAATCAAAGAAATGTTCTTTCTCATGACAGAATAATATCATCTGTACATGGTATGAGACTATGCCATGAGAAAGGCAGTATTGCCATGCAAAGTAGTCTTCTATTAATATTTTTTTGGTAATTTTACCTCTCTAAATGGAGAACCTCTAATTTATGTCTATAGGCACATCTTTTTACAAAAGTTTCTTGCAAATCATAACAAAAGAAAAAATAGCTCATTTTATTTCTTGGTTTTAAGAATCTTATAAACTGCAGGGCAACTGCTGAGAAGGAAACAGATTTATAGCCCCCAGCTAATAAGAACAGTTTGTCTTTAGATTCAGTTGCAATTCACATTTTATACATAGCAAGGAGACATTCTTTACATTGTGAGCTTAACAGACTGCAGTGGTAGCAAAATCTATCTTTTATCATTAGCATATATTGCTTTTAATTTTTTTCCTTGGTTTCATGGCTAAATAGTAAATAGTTATGGCTTTCATGCTGATATAACTTATATATGAGCATGTCAATGTCTGAATGTTGAACACAAATTTTAAAATATACAAATATAGTGCGATCTAAAGGAAATTGCTCTATGGTGAGATTTAATATAAATAAGAGCAGGTAACTGAAATGAAGTATTAATTTAATCAGCCAAGTTCAAACAATGATGTTCTTCTTATTGCTAGTGTTGGAGATCAAGATACATGCATGGTTTTAATGTGCATGAGTATAAAAGACTCTTCTCAAAGTCTTAAATATACTTTAATTGTGAAAATCTCTTAATTCTTTATTAAAAATTGTCTCATGGCAACTATGACTGTTAATATTCATAAAGAGGTTTGTTGCTGCAACTCTTCTAGTAATCCCTATAGGAAGAAGTATAGTTAGATGCCTCTAAGAATTTGATTGACCTTTCCAAAAGCATGTATAATTCCTCAAAGACTTCTCTCTCGTTCTGAACATAGCCTGTTCCTTTTGTGTAATTACTCTGGGACTGACTTCAATTTTACTAATTTTTCCTCAGTGAGCGATATCCTTTACTATTTGTCTGTTTGTTCCTGGGTTTATTGCAATGCCGTTAAGTTTGAGAGGCTTAAGGTGATGCTCTAAGGGATCAAGGGCAAGGCAATGCAATGTGCTAATTAGAAATAGTGTGACAAGTAAATCTCCTGCTTTGTTTTATTTTATCTTGGGGAATTTCTTTGCAAAAGAGGTATCGAGGCTCTTTTTCTGACTGAAAAAAATACATATATGAAGCAAATGTTGAAGTTAGTTGTCTTTGTTACACCTAAATTATTCATTCATTTTAGTGGTAGGCTAACTTGAGTAAAACATACTGCACAAACTGCTACTTTTGTCCAATTTCTTTGTCTTCTTTTTAAAGTGATTTAAACACTTCAAGTGTATGTGAGGGTTGCTCTGTAATGCCTTCCTCTTCTTTCTGCAGTAGCTTTTTCTATTTATTTTATAGTTTGCAATACTTCAGAAACTTCTAAACTCAGCAATGTGTATGGCCTTTAAAAAAAAAAAATCAACAGATTATAATTACAGTAAAACCAAATTCTCACTGGATATGTAGCTTCTGCTTTAGCTGTATAACTAGTTTTGTAAACATCTCTTTCTTCTGCTAATATGTATCGGCATGTCTAAGATGTCCTTTAATCATCTCTTACAGATTATGATAATTCCACTGCAATTTTATGTTTTTCATATCTTAACTGAATGTTGTGTTAATATGTAAAACAAACTTCCCCGCAGAGTGATAGAACTACCAACTAATTCTGTTGCATGGAGAAATACTATGAATTAAATCCTTCTCCCTCTTAAAGTCCGTAGACCTTGTCACTGTTGGGTGTTTATATACAAGAAAGAGGAAAATATTTTTTTTAAAAAAAGGTAATGGTGCAAGGTCTTTAAAAGGCAGTGCAGTAATTTTAGGAGGTAATTTCAACCATAAATGCAAAATGACAAATGTAGAGGAGGGAGCCTTTGCTGGGGCTTATTTTTTGCTCAAAACCCTCTCTTGTACTCCGCCTGAACTTTTGCTGGTATCTCATTGTTCTCATTCTGTCTGACCTTCGTATCATTTAGTAAAGGAAAATAAGTATGGAAAATAACTTTCTGCTGCTGTATGGAAATGATTTTATAATATATGAAATCATTTGCATAGTATATTTATTTATAATATACATTATTTATATATTTATATTGCAAAAAGGAACTATGGAAATTAAATTAGATATCTAATTAAATCTACTCTCATGCTGTCTTCTATGAAAAGGAATTGCTTTTTTTTTCTTTACTTAGATTTGGTGAAGTTTTGTAAAAGTACTAAAACTAAACTAAGTACTTTTTATACAGATTCCAAAATCTACCCCTTTTCAGCCAATATGCATTTCTAATGTGACTTCCACCTGCTATATCAGGATCCCTAACCATTTTTTTATTTCCTTTGACTTTAAACACCTTTAGCATCTTTACTTGAACACAGCAATGGGTTTACGCTTTGTTTATAACTATTTGTATTAGTGTCCATGAGAATTGCATATTCCAGTTGTAGGTTTTTCTCAAATCCTTCAGCACCCTTACTGTGTTGCAGGCCATGTTAGGATATTTTTTTCATTCCAAGAAAACCAATGACCAGAACCTTTTCAAAACAGGGTAATATTTTTCAACTACAAAGTCAGCATACACAATTTATAATCCCCAGAAACAGCAAGGGCCATTTTTTTTGAATTGTGGTTACAGTTGTATAACTTCTAATTCATACAGAAAAAAAAGAAACTGGAAAATGTAAGTGCACTTCAGTAAAAAATATGTCTATTCAGGTATGAATTTGCAATTGTAAGTGTATTAATTGACAGTTTTCTTCCAATCTTCTCTTCTTTTAGTAGTTGCCTTTATTTTAGGAAAAGGCTATCATATTTAATAAATAATTTGAGTATACTTTCCTGCACAGTATATAAATACTGAAAGAAGAAAAAAAAAATCCTAGAACTAGCCCTCACTTTTTTTTTTTTTTTCCCTTTTTTAAGAAAGACAAAACATGGAAATGGGAAAAAGGAAAGAGAATGACACCAAAAATTGAAAGTGAGAAATGATATTTCATTGCTTGAATTGAGCTTATGGGAAAATCTTTTGTCAGTCCCTTCCAATCAACCACTGATTCAATTGACTGAAAGATTTGATTAAAAAGTACACATACCTTCACAGTGGGGGAAAATACCAGGTACAAAGAACCCAAGAACTTTTACATTAGCAGAAGCTTGAGAATCTGTAGCTAGGAAAATGAAACTAAAAAATTGAAATTTAAAATTAGGTATACAAATTAACTGACAGTATGATCAACCAAAAGAAGAAAAAAGAAAAAGAAAAAAGAAGCATTTGATTTCACTTGCTAGCATTTCTCTCCATTTTTGGGAGGTAAACTCTAGTATTAAAGTTTCTGGAAAGTTTCTGGATTGAGAATGAAGATAACCAGGCAGCACTGTTCCTTATTACATGAAGTTTTAATACCATCAGCCCTATATGGTTTAAAAAATATAAAAACTCTCCTAATTTCTTTGTGTTCTACCTACCTTKTGTTCAGTGTAACTTGTGAAATATGCATCATGATTACACTTTTCCCTATTTTTGGAATGGTTTAAAAAAAAGTCATGTATGTAGGAAAAGCAGTGATTTTTCTGAATCTGAGCTTCAGATATCAAAGGACTGATTTTAAGGTAAGATAAGTTATATGACAGAAGCATCAAGATACATTCCAATTCCCTCTGGAAAAAAAATATATATGAGTACATATATGCAAGAGCATTTACATGGACAACAGACAGTGCCAGTGTATAGGTGAGTCTTTGCTGAAATCAATGATATTCACAGTCATCTACTAACTGACTGAAGTGAAGCTCATGAAATAATCTGAAGTTGGCCATGACACATATAACTATGCATTTAGCTTTCTCTCTCTTTCACATGCTTGACTCAAATATATTGCAGAATAACAAATATTATATCATCTCCTGCCACTGCCATAGTGATATCCTTTGTTTCTGTTAAAGTTCTCCCATCTGGTTTATGAATTTGCTTAGCCACTTTAGACATGATATTGCTACTTTCAACCCAAACTCACTTTACACATATAAGGGGTATCACAGTATCTTCTCCACATAGTTCATTATGGTAGGAACTATGAATGAGAGTAATTTACACAATTAACAGCCAAAATATAGACAAAGGGAAGGGGAATTGAAAAACTAGAAGAATTCTAAAATAATCTGAGATATTCTAAAATATCTGATAAAATAAAATGGAGATTAAAGCAGAAGTTAAATAATTACCTGTATCAGGTTTGCCATAATTCATTTGAGTGTGGTATTGTGATGTTTGTTTGTTTTTGTCATTGTGATTACTTTTTTATTTAAATGAAAGGGCCTGTGGTCTTGGAAGAAATTATTTTCCTGACTTACAGACTTTAAAGCATGAACAAATATATATTAAAAAAAAAAAAAAAAAAAAGTCACAACACAGCTTTACCCAAACAGGTATATCATAGTCTGAATGTAATTGCCAAAGTGACAATGTGCAATTAAAAAACAGTAAACAATGTTCAGTAAATAAAACGTGAAACTGTCCATGAGCTTCAATTGCTATAAAATTTTCTGTGGCCTTGCACAGAGAAAGCTCGTATGTCTTTGTCCCCCAACAGCATGAGAATCAGCCTGGTATGAAGGGCAAGGGAATGACAAAGTATCTTTTATGCAGCACTGCCTTGCTTGGAGCTGTAAAGCTGGTGGGTAAATGAGCTTTCCTCCTGTGATCTACAACAGAGAGTTCCTGTGAATGTTTAAGCCATCAAATATATTTTAAGCCTTACAATATATTTTAAGACAGTAAGTTCCTTTAAATAGTGCTAGGTGAAGTTCAGAGTTTCCTAGGTTAATTAGTGCACTGTATAGTCTAGGAAGAGCTAAGGTGACAACTRATTTATGAGGAGTGATATGAAGTGTAAGCGCATTGCTATATATGGGATCACCCATATTATGCTTTGCATTGTATGTTAACCCAAGATTCTGCACAGMTGATATTTAAAATGGTCAAATGAAATTTTTCTTATTTCACCATAGCACATAAATTCAAAGATTGCAATGTCATGAATGTCCAATGTCCATTGGTTATTTGGATTACATATATATATGTATGTATATTTATATATATATACACACACTCCCCAAGGCAAATCTACCATATCTATTATGGTAGACCATACCAGGTTATGGTATTGTGGTTGTGATCTAAGAATATAAACTAGGCAAAACTTGTGGACCGAGACACTTTATAATTAAACTATGTCAGAACTGAGAAGATGCATAAACCTTTGGATGCAAATATTCTTTTCAGGTCAGGATTTAATTAAGCATTTCTCATGTTTTTGTATTTCCTATTATATCAATGTTTAAGTGAAAGATACTATTAGATCTCATATACTTGCCTTCTTAATACAAAAAGGAGGATATTTACAAAAAAAAGAAGATATTTATAATTTCATTTTGATATATGGAAAAAAAAAATTATTCTCCTCTATTATGATCTAAATTATGTTTGCTTACCTTAATAATAAGTGCTCATTTCATAGAATGAAGTAGAGTTTTAGCATGTTCAGAAAACTCCAAGCATCCCTGTGGTAACTAAAACTATTGTGTTAAATCATGTGGTTGATCACTGAGTTAGTGGGTTTAGATACACCTTAAATTCTTGTGAAAATGTTTACCAAAAAAGTATATAACCAACATGCCTTCTGTACTCTAAACTTAATGATTAATTGGATTACCTCTGCAAAACACAGACACATTATATGTGTTTGAAGTAAAATTTTGGATATTCTCCTTTATGTTCAGAAATGTTAGCTATAGTGGCCAAATGGAACTGATACTTGAATTTGGTAGAGTAAGGGTTAAAATTCTTGGATGTTTTTAAAAGAGAAAACTTTACTCTTGGGAGAGGAAGATTATCGATCGGAGGGACAATTATATGCAAAGATACAGCATGCTTCTACTTTAGCAGTGCCACAGATACACTGTTGGTATGTTTTCTGAGCATGGCAGAGAAGTCCTGCCATCCTGATCTGGAATTTCTTGAGCTATTTTAACTATTTTAACATTTATTTCAGAACTCAAACTTAAGTTTCTTGAACCTGACAGCTCTTAAAATGTTTAAATTAGGAACTGATTTCACATTTCTATGAGGGCATGGAGCTCTAGGTGCGTGCAAGCTGCAAGCCGATGCTTTTCTTTGTTTTGGATCAACTTCCAAAATTAGAGGGAAGCTTCTGGGTTAGAAGGTGGGTGCTCTCAGAGCCCTTWCCGTAAAATCTGGAATTTTAGTTATTGTTCAGCCCACCAATATAAGGATCTGCAGTCAGGCAAATATCTCCATCTAGATAATTCTGAAGAAGTTTTAATTTAAATTATGTATTGAAAAAGTCCATGCTCCCTTCCAGAAAAACTTTAAGCCTCTGATGTTAAATCACTTTCATTGGAAAAAAAAAAAAAAAATCTTTTGTAAGAAAATACTTTGACTACACAATTTCACCCTGAAGTGCATTGATTCCAACACCACTTTACTGGATAAAGACGCTGGTCATAAATATTTCATTTGTAATTGGGTATACCAGAAATGCTTTGCTCAAAAGCATTTTTTATCTTTCATGAAGAGACCTTTGGCACACAGTATCATTAAAGACCACCAGGGATAGAAGAGTTTTAATAGAACAAAATATTGGAAGAAAAATGTCCCCTTGATTTCTAATAAAACAATTTAAATCCCCTACAATCTATCTTTCCTGGATTTAGACACCTGGTTTACATATGGAAATCCTATTATTTTTAATATCTGTCTATGAATTCTTTGACTGAATGCTTATGATTAAGTATAAGCATGCATAAAAATGTGTCACTGCATTGAGGCTTTTGTATGTCAGACAGACATACAATGAGACTGTGATAACTTTTTCTAAAGCTCATCCTATTAAACACACAGGCTACACTTCATTGTCTTTGAGAAAAAGTTTAGGCATTAACAGCAACTGAGGGGAGATTGCAAAGATTCAAAAAGCTTTATTTTCAGATAAGCCATTTCAGTAGTCTGCTAAGCAGCCTGCTGGAAGCTGCAGGTGCCTGACAATCTTGGAGTGCTGCTGTGATCTTGAAAGAATCTGCCTGTTGCCCTGGGAATAAATCTAGGATTGAAGTAGGTGCTGGAGGGGCAGAGCAAAGAGCGAAGTGAAGTGTGAAGGGTTCTGGAGTTCTTTCATCATCCACACTCTGGTTTACTCAAAATAGTCTCTCAAAATAGGTTACACAAAATATCTTAAACTTTGTAATAGAAAGTGGAATATTTTCATGAGAAGAATTTAAAATAGAAATTAGCTCGCTGTCTCAAAATCCTCAATTGATAATGAGGAAAAAAAAAGTTTCTTAATTTTGACAATGAAGTCATTGTATMCACCTGATTTTTTTCTTCAAAATTTTCTTTAATTTTTTTCTTCAAAACTGTCAATGACTACATAAGAAAATGTCCATACGGTTATCTACTTGTGTCAGGTATTTTTTTCATCTTTCTTTTATACTGCTCATATTTTAGAGAATGATTCTTAAAAAAGGCATTTAATAAAAAAAAAATAAAAAAAGTAATTCCTGTATGGACCTTCTTTGTGAAGAGACATTAAATATGTGGCAACTCATATAGCACTGTTGTTAGACTTATATTGCTTCAGCATTCAACATCTAAAATAAATTCCAGTGAGCTCTAAACTTAATTTTCCCAAAGCCATGATTATCTCTAATGCACACAAATGGCACATACTAGAGATAGAGAAGTAGCACTCAATAATTTGAAATATTTTGCCAGTTTCATGGAGAATAAGTGGAAAAATTATCCCATATAACATTGCACAGCCAACCTTGGAATGGTTCATTAAATATGAATGAATAATGAAGGCAAAATATGTTTCTCTCTTGAGGTGTTACCCCTCACMTTGACAAACTCTTATAAATGGAAAGCCTGCTCAGCAGTAAACACCTGCTACGATTTCTGAATGGACAAAAAGCTTTCACTTGGTTGTCATTTAGCAGTTGGTAGACTGCAGAACTCCTTTTGGGTGAGAAGATTCACGGATCAGTATTATCAGACACATGTATACACTCACTTTCTCTTGCAGGATTTATATGAAGCAAATCGATGAGTCAGGCAGCACCTTTGGGGAGAGCACAACATAGAAGTGTAGCCTTTTAAACCACAGCATATAAGGCAGCACAGAGAGCTGGTCCACCGGCTAACATAATCTTTTTTCTTTTTTCTTTTTTCTTTTTTTTTCATACCTAGGCAGATGGAGGTAAAGATGCATTCAGAACAAAAACCTTGGTTTTGTAAGAGATGTTGTCCTGTTCCATCAGAGCTGAGATAACTTTTGATTTCTCTTCCTGAATAATTTTTGCAAAACAAAAGCTGATTTCTTTAGAACTCCTCTCTTCTACTTTGACATATCCAATGTTGTTGCTATGAAGAATATTTTAAGTTACCTTTGCCACTGGGCTTTTATCGATTATTTTATTGAATAATTCACTGAATTATTTAAAAGTAGAGTATATGTGATGTGTTCTGTGAGGGACAGCAAAGAGGTGAACAGGGATCACATAGCCATACAAAAGTTTAGAAGTTTATAGAGTTAGCTGGAGAGGACTTTCTCTTCTGTGTCTGGGATGAGCAGCAATCAATATTATTGTGGTATCCACATCAGTGCTAGTACATTATGCAGTATCAGGACATGGGGCAGGACACTAATGCTTAAGCATCTCTACTGCTATTAGGTGGATTTGCAGCACAGCTTTTTGTGTGGGTCAAGTAGCACTTTCCCAAATGACTCCTGGGCACAATTTGGAGGATGGTACAGGCTGGAGACTGCTCTGAACAGGCAATCTGGATGCAGTCATCCTGTTTTACAGGCTCAGAATGCACCAAAAGCTCTCAAATCCACAGGATATGTTCTGGAACTATTTAATTTGGAGTATATGTAACCAGCACATCTCCAGATATCTCACAGCATATGCAGTCCCTAGAGTTAATTATAAAGCCTAGTGATACATAGAGTTTTCTAGCATTCTGTGTACAAGGAAGTTTTGATTTTAATTATTTATTTATTTGTTTATTTATTGAATTTGGAGATCACCCTTTCCAGCTTTCAGTGCTGTAATACATAAAGAAACAGGATTTAATGAAGTTTGAGATGATTTCAACATTAATATCTTTTCCATTACTTCCAGTAAATAATCTCTTAGATAAATAATGGCAGACAATCTCCTTTAGTTGCACATTGAACAAGTATTGTAATAAAGTAAACTTTTCCTGTGGTAAGGCATCAGTGTCACAGATGGCTTCATTGTTCAAATAGTCACAATACTAATTTGGCTGTCAAGATTGTGATAAAACTGAGGAGAATGAAAATACCTTATGGTGTTCCATATGCTGTTTTGAGCTTAGGGTTAGACAGCCACAACTGGAGTGGACAAAATGTCATATTACATTTTTTTAAAAAAATGTAGCATTATGCTTGTTTTTCTCTCTCTTTCTCTCTCTCTCTTTTTTTTTTTTTTTTTTTTTTTTTTTTAACCTGGTTGTTTTGGACCTCCAAAGAATTATGGAGATGGAGAAGCCATGGAAGTTATTTAACAATGTCTGATTATGAGTGTTAGTTACAGCCACAGTCTGATAAAACATCTAGATAACAATCTTCAGATCAGAAGGGTCATGAAAGTTAGCCTAACTGAAAGTATTTAAAAACAAAACAAAGTTAAACAACCAATCAACCAAAAACCACCACTACCACCACCAGCAACAACAAAACAGAAGGCTACTACAAAATTTGGGTGAATTATGAAATGGCAGTTCTTCAAAATAAATTGTAAGTTTTAGGGAGTAGGAGATGGTTTCTGATTTGCAGTTCARCTTAAGAAGTCTTCCCTCTCAGATTCTTGAGATCTGAAGCAAATCAGATTCAAGCCTGAGGACAAAGATTTTTCAGAAAATGGAGTAGAATTCTACACCAAATGTTTCCTAGGAAGAGAGATCTGACCACTTTTACTTATTGCCAATCTCCATTTCCTTATAACTTCCTTAATTTCTAAATAATACTAATGTATTTCCATATCACCAGTTTTAACTTTCTCCTGAAAATATTGACTGTTCTTTATCAGCCATTTCAACTGATGTACTTCTTGTATTTCTACATATTTGTTAGCTTTATTTATTAAAAAAAAAATAATTGAGTGTAATTGAAGTTTATGTTTACCAATAACTAGCATATTCTTCTATATGACTACATTTTAAAAAGTCACATCTGTATAAATAGCTAGTTTGCACAGAAATGAATATTGTTGAGTGGCARCTTCGCACTGTTCTACGTAGTGCAGTGGTTTACAGTAATCAATAATGAAATTGTACTTAAAGTCAAACAAAACAAAGTARAAATGCATACATGCATGATAAATGCAGTATAAAGAAAATACAACAAATATTATGCAAAGGTCAGTATTAGGCATTTGTTCTAGGAAGGGTCATGCAAAATGTATAAATTCAGCATMCTGCAGTGAGATTGGTCTTTTAAAACTGCATTTCTTAACCTAGTATGGCAGATCCTAATAGCTCAAAGTCTGATTTGATTTAGTAGCAATAATCATTGCAGAGATSTTGGGAGCAAAAGAGATGATCTTTGTGAAATGTCTCAAACCGTTTTATTCACAATTCCTCTGTATAGTTTCAGTAAGCATGTGATCAACATGTCCTCATTAAGCATATGCTTTCTTGGAAATGTATTTTTAAATGCAAGTCAGATTGCCTTCTCTTTTGAAAGGCTTCAGGGAAGAAGAAATGCTAAAAAAAAATTAGACTTCAGGTTGCTAGTTGTATAAACTTTGCATATACTTGGGTAAGAAGCATATAAGTGCTTAAATGCTCCCTTGCTTTTGTAATAGTGACATGATTATTAAAATCTTGGCTATACAGTATGTTTTGTTGAATCATGCAAATACATCAAAATAGAAATATCTTGATACATTCTTGTCTCCCATCTTAAATAAAAGTGTGCTTTTTTGTGTAAAATGAAAAGTCTTTTTTTTTTTTTTTCTCATTCTGTGTATATCAAAATCTTTTTAAACTGTTTCAAATGTAAAGAACTACCTGAGCCAAAATTTAATGTAATGGCAGGCTAACTGCAGGAGTGTGTGGCTGACAGGGTCTCAGACCTATCTCCAGTTTTGTGAGCTAGGTGAAAAAGCTTCTGTCTTTAAATGAGTCTTTAAACCAGAGGGAATCATTTTTATTTAAAACAATTTTATAAGTTAAGTCTAACTTCCAACTAGTCATATTCCTCCCCATCTCCTTCTGTACAGATGTATGAAAGCTCTTCCTTGTACATGTAATTYCATATTTCATAGTTAGAAGACTTCTTATTTTCGATATGTTTGTAATTGCAATTAGTTCCTATGCTTTCAATTATGTCGCAACTCTGCCTGCAGTTTATGTAATGTTTCCTGTGACCTGGTGTTTGTCTTCCTTTGTGTCTTTGTAGTGATTGTATTTTGTTCTTTATTTCTCCAGTCAAAGCTGTATTCCAATATCCCCTTAAAAGTGCTCTTGATCATTTCAGTAGCTCTGCTCTGCACCTGCTTCCGATTGAATTGCTCTTACATGAACATGGATATGTATTTGTATGCAGTCTTCCAGATGAGGTCTTTGCAGCTCCTTGTACTTCCTCTTTGACAAGTACCTTGTTTAACACAAAGACTTCGTTACCTCTATAGCCTATGGGATTTGAACCGCAGGATGTCTTTGATTTTCATGAGTGTAGGTCATTTGTCTAATGAGATCCTCAAAAGTTGTCTGATGGGAGAATATATTGACTCAGTCAAGTACATCAATTTTCAGTAAACAATCCTGTATTTTATTCTGTTTTCCGTTACTTTCCGGCACTAAATTCTCCCTTCTTACATTCTAAAGTTGTATCAAGCTTGCATATGTTCCAGTCATAAATATGTGAAGGAGATTTTAAGCAGAATGCAATCAAATAGACAAAGGCAAACAAATAAACAAAAAGAACTGGAATACAACAGAAAAGAATAGTGAGTAGTATCTGAATTCTTCCTTTTTTTTTTTTTTTTTCCTTTCCTTTCTTTCTTTTCTTCCTTATTTTTCTTTTCTTTTTCAAAATTCATTGTCTTTTCTCAGATACAACTGTAAAGGAACAACCACATAGAATTCAAATGGACGTTTAATTTCWCTTTCTTTCCTGTTTTGGTTGTGAAAGTGGGAATGCTTTCASTGCCAAAAGGTCAAAATGATCTTTCTCAGAATGAGAAGGGCAGGCAACAGATGTGCACATTTGTGAAGATCATATTGACAAATTAGAAGACAGATCATTGAACACTGTCACTTTTGAACAGTGTCACTGTCACTGGGGAGAAAAGCATGAATTTAGTATTTTTAAGGATATGACTACTGACTTTTGATTTCTAGTAGCAGTTAATGTTTCCATTTATACATTTTTTGTGGTCCGAGGTGCTTCTTATGCACTCTCCATGTATTTTCATGCTTAGCTAATTCTTTGTTCTCCTCCTTTGTTCAAAAATATTGCTTGATGACCTCAGCTTATCTAGAAGACGCTGTGATATATATGAAACAAAATAAGTGTGAAGAAATACGAAGTTCTAGCTCTAACTTCAAATTGCCTTTGCACTTGAGAGTTCTCTAGCATTGTTTGTTCAATATTGATTTTATAGTCTCATAACCAAAGGCAAGTCATTTACTATATACTTTAGAATAAAAGTAAACACACCAAAAATAAAATCCATCAATCTTTCATTAATACCTGAACAAGAAATTTAGAATATCAATCTCAGTGTGAGAAATGTATTAGAGTGTTAAAGTTGTTGCATATTCCCAAATGACTTTCATATCTGTGCAATCCAGTCCAATTTTGTGTATCCTGAAGGACTGACAGACACAATTGGGTAAATGCTTCTAAAACAAGAAAGCTGCAGACGTCAGAAATTATGTCATCCAAGTATTTTATTTGGAAAATATTGCAATGATTTATGAGTGCTCAAGTATGTAGATTTCATCTACAGATAAAAGAGATTTCATTTTATCTTTGAGTTTTATGAAGATACAGATTTCTACTTGTTCAACTAAAGAAACAACTTTCTCACAGTAAATCTATATAGATGGATTTTTTGGTTTTTTTTTTTTTTATTTTAATTTATTGTTATATCTAGAGGAATATACATACAACCTTGTTGTCAGGTGGTACATGAACCTATATTTTGGATGTTTGCATTTCTGTATTCTATAGTGAACTCTTGAATGAAATAAAATGAAATTCATGATTTCATTTTGATGAAATAATTTTTAATAAGGATATAAGGCATCTATTGTTAGAAAACTTGTAGATTAAAGCTGTTTAAGTTAATTGTGTGTCTGTGTGCATGGGTAAGTAAGTGCACACATGCCAATAATCATAGAAATTTGGTACTATTCTTTTAGTAGTATATTCACTGCTACCGTATGATATTAGGCACATCATTAAGGATTTATAGCTGAAATATTTCAAACTGTGGTTTTAATATTTTGAAAAAAAAAAAAAAAAAAAGAAGAAAAAATGAAGAAAATAAACCTCATATTACTGCATTCTTTACTAGGACTTTTAGATCATGATCTTCTTGTATTTAATATTACAAGTATAATGAATGTGGAGCTCACTTTAACCGAATATTCGACATATCAGTTCAATGTGATTATTTAGAAATTATTCTTCAGAATGCAAATAAACTTCCTATAGCAAATTGCAACATTCAGGAACTTTTGATCAGACAAATGTAGAATAACTTCCTTCTGCCTTCCAAAACTTCCCTTTTGAGTAATTACCAGAATTTGGAGTTCTGTTAACTGGATGTAGTCCCAATGCATAATTTGATTTAAATATAATATGTGTCTGATGTTGAGAATAACCTTTACCTTGCCGGCTAGCAGAAAACTTTTGTCATACTAATTTTTTATTTTCCATAAAGTATCTCTAATTTATTTGAATTAATTTATTGAACTTAACTAGTCACAAAAAAAAAAAAAAAATCACCAAAAAAAATGTATAAACATCTGGACATTTTTTAATTTGAAAATATGCAAGTTCAAAAAAAATCACCAAAAAAAATGTATAAACATCTGGACATTTTTTAATTTGAAAATATGCAAGTTCAATAATTTGCAATAGAGGCCCAGATTCAAAGTTCTGGCAGCTGCAATGGTGATGCTAGCAGTAATACTTGCAAACCAGTTCAGTATCCATTATCTTTTGAAAATCAGGACTCTTGTTCTCAAATTTGAATTAAATTGAAGCTTTTCTGAGAATACCTTCAAGAAAACCTTTAAGTGTTTCAGCTTTTGTGGAGGAAAGGTAAATGACAGTTCCAAAGTTTAACAAGCTTCACGTGACTAGAACATACCTTCTGAGAATTAGGTGACYTTTGGAGAATATATTTGTATTCTGTGTTAACTAAATTATAATGATCAATGAATTTACAAAGTGGTCTAAACAAGATAGTATGCAATTTGCCAAATATATTTTCCCAGATATAGAAATGAAAACGTGAAATGATATCATGTTATATCATGTTCTCATTTTTTTGTGATACTGGGAAAATATGACATTGAGCTCAGGGGCTCAGAAAAATATCCTTGCTCATTTCTAGAGGAATAAAAGTGGAAAAAACAAGTGTATTTCTCTCTTTTTTACAACTGGATTTACAGTCAGCCAGCTTAGGTCTGTTTCTTGTATGAGGTATCTATTTTGAAAGCTGAGTTAATGGATGAGTTTCTGGAGAAATCCTAGCATCCTTTGTTAAGAGGAAAACTAAAAAAAGATTTTTTTTTTTTTTTTCAATTCACATTGAAGATTTTTGGTTTAATCTAATGTGCTTCTCATACATATTTGTGTGTGTGTGAGAGACAGAAATAAAAAATCTACTGTTCCCAGAAGCCTTTCTTAAATATGAAAAAGAACTATGAGACAGAGTAAAAATTAATTTAGTGATAGTACCAATACAGAATAATGGTTGAATTATACTTCCTGTGGGAGGCATTTCTTTTAATTATTATTTTTCTTGTTGTGTAGTTTCACCTTATCTTTATTATTCTGAGGACTTTTTAAATCTCAGAACTCAACATAAAACTATTATTATTTCTATCAAACCCAGGGCCCTAACTGTGGGCCAATAATCCCTATTACTTTAGATATTACCATTTTGTTTATGCTTGCATAATCTCTGTCCCAGGAGCATATAATCAGTCAGGAGTAAACATGAAACTCAAGATCATAAAAAACAGGGCGGGGAAAGAAGGTTGTGGTAACTAGCCCTAGCAGCCAGCAGTGATTCGAAAGGGGCCTGTTCAACAGCTTTTTTTTTTTTTTTTAAAGATAGAGAATGAGACTACTTTTGCCCAGAAAAGGCATTTGACTCATTACCTCCACTTATAGCGGGACCTTCTGATTATGTCCAAGGATGGAGATTTCAGTCTGTCCTTGTAGTTTGATTCAAACCTTGACTATGGACATGGTGGGGGGAATAAAAGAATTCCTACATTTTAATTGYAGTTACCCTCATTGCAGCTTGTGTCTCTCGCCTCTCATCACCAGAGACCTCCATGAAGGGTCTGTGTCTGCCTTTGCTACACTCTCCTATTAGGTTAACATTCCCCCAGCYTAAAAGCAGCTCCTCTTCGTGATGCAATAGCCCAGCTAGCCAAGCTGATCCTAGAGGAGAAGCTCCAGCCCTCAGCCATCCTGGTGGCTGAACCTGCTCCCATGTGTCTCTCTCGTAGGACACAGTACTCCAGTTGTGCTCCCACAAGTTCAAAAAAAAAAAAGGGAGGAATCATTGCCCTCAATCTGCTGGTTTTCCTCCTCTGCAGTAGGGCATCCATTTTTCTGTCTTTGCTGCCAGAGCACATTGCTGGCTTCTGTTCAACTTGTCCACCAGAATCCCCAGGCCTATTTCTGCCAACCTGTTTTCTATCCAGCTGGTCCCAGCCTGCATGTTTGCACGTCCTGGGTGCCGAATTTTGCATTTGCTTTTGTTGTGTTGACATGTTTCAGAGGGAGAAATAGCCTGTCTAACTGTCATTTATTTTCTTGCTAATAAAAATTAYGAGATACTTGGCTTTAAAGTAAAARARCTGTAATWTATGATGTGATATATGATGACATTCTGAGATGTTTTCTAAAGTTTATAAGATCCCTTGGTTGATGATCATAAATGTTATATTCATTTTTAAGTGAAAACACAAATAGAAAACAATTAATGCTTACAGAATTATTCTTTAGATATCTTTATTATCATTATTTTTTCTCCCCACATTTTATAAGGAATGAGTGGAATACATTGTACAAAGTAACATTATTTACCTATATCCAAATAAGACAATAAGAATTGRCACAGTATTCTTAGCACTTCTTTGTTTCAGGATTTACATTTTCTGGTAGTTTGGGATAAATTAACTTAAAGGTAATTAAGAAAGGTATTTCTATTCCATTTTGTCCTGTGTGATGAAGTTGCTGTGATAAAGCTCAAGAATAAATTTTATTATCTTTATAACTAAAACTCTATATCCCTTATAGGAATAAGATGAAGCTCCATGTGGGCTATTTGCATGCTAAACAAGGAGAGAAAAAGACAATTTTCTTCCTTTTGCAAAAGTAAAAATAAGTGCCAGGGAGTGTTATAAAATAGTCTATTCAGTCAACAACTGTATGATTTAACATAAGACACTAATTACTTGTTATTTAGGAAGTGTTTTAAGCTGAATCTTTAAAACCAGCCTCAGTGTCTTCTGTTTCTTGTTTGAGTGGGTGTGTTATGCTCCATTCTTACACCAGACCAAATTGAGAACAGTTCTCCTTTGAATTTAATCATATAATCAAAGAATCATAAAACCTTCTGTGTGTGTAGTCATAACTATTTCGTATTTCATGTGCTCACAGCGATAGTGACACACAGTTTAAAACCACATGAGATTACTAATCACAGAACCATGTAGGAGGACCTCTGGAGATCTCCAGTCTAACCTGCTGCTCAAGGCAGGTYTGTTACAACAGGTTGCTCCAGGCATGGTCTAGATGAGTATGAACATCTACAGAGATGGTGGTTCAACAGTCCTCCTGAGTTTGACCATCACTTTTTCATGGGGACCTTGTATCTGGTCAGACCTTCCCATGTTCCAGCTTGTGCCGACAGTCCACTGTTCTCTCCCTGCGTGGCTCAGAGAAGAACCTGGCTCTGTCTCTCTACACCCTCCTACCAGGTAGTTTTAGGCAGTAGTAAGATTTTTTTGTCTTCTATTCTTAACAAATCCAGTTCTGTAAAGCCACTTCCTGCTGAAGTACAGGCTATGCCATTTTGATATTTAATAGATAAGGTCTGAAAGGCAGAAAGAGATAATATTAAAAAAAGCTTCTTGAACCCAGGAAAACAGTAGAAATCATGTAGGAAAARGAGTATTTAAAACAAAACAAAACACTGAGCTGTTTCTTAATCACCAAGGAGGAAAAAGAGACTAAAGTGATAAGTGGAGGTGCTGTAAAGAGCTTATATACATATTTTTTTAATTCAAATGCTTGATTTGTACTTTTTCCTGTAGGTTTATTTACAGCAGCTCCACTGAACTGAGAAAATCTTTTTCTACCAGCAGAGAATCTGATCTAGTTGTTTCTAAGTTAAAGCAATGATGAATGTTTTAGTTAGACTACTGTGCAGAATTGCACAGTAAGTGTGCAATAAGTTCATAAATGACTTCTGGAGCTGATTTTATTTAGGCTCCCATTTTTATTTTGCAAATTCAAATAAAAGATATAAAGGAGTCATGACAGAAAGCTATACAAAGAACTTCTGCAGTTTGCACCCTTTTCTCCTTTGAGTATCTGATTATATCAACTGATCTATTTGCATTAAATTGATATTAGAAAGAGCCTTTAGACATAAATGGATGCAAATGCTATACATGTAACAGTATTGCTCAGCTTGTGAATGGTGACTCTTTGCCTGTATAACTTTCATTCACTCTATCTCTGGAAGGAAATATGATGAAGAGCAATTAAATTAGGTAAGAATGACAGCCAAGAGGCTAATAAGAATAAAATTGTAAATCAATGTGCTTAATATTCTACAGAAAGATATAGTGAAAGCATTTGTTCCTAAAATTGTCAGTAGGTGCTAGCTGCAAATTTCAGTAGGCAATTTGACAAAATTGAAATATATATTTGTTCCTGTTTTGATCTTTCAACAACTAACTTCTGTTGTTTAGAAAGCAGGTRTGATTGAGGACATGAATGAGATAAAAATGTAATAAATAAATCTGCAGGCATGTCAAAACTTGCAGTGAAATGCCATGACTCCTATCAAGCTTAAGCGCTAAACTTTGCTATTYTTAAATTGGAATAATTATTTTAGGTGTCAAGAGAGATTTGTAAGTATTCAGAACAGTGATCCAGGTGTAGATTTTCCTTTTAAAACTTGCCTTGACATGGAAATAGAAGCATTTTGTTATATTTATCTGAACAGTATATAGATTTAAAATGAGACTTTCATTTTTGAGAAATAAAATGTATTTTTATATTATCCACTCAAAATACCATTATTCTTGTAGCCTTAAGGTCTGTGTAAATGACTGTTCTTTTTGCTATATTGCCTCAGCAGATATCAATAATACAATTCTGCTAAAATTACTAGAGCTGTGTCATTGCCATAGCTGCATACTCCTCTCCCAAAGTTTACATTGCCATATATGTGTATGCATATATATATATATGCGTGCGCACGCCCACCCACCCCTCTAATATATATATATATCAACATACCCCTAATACTGTCGATGGGTTTTAATTTCTCTTTTGAAGTTCAGCTTCAGCACTGAAGCTGGGACAAAACAGTGCAAATACTGAAGCTCTGTCAAAGGTTATTTTTAGGTGTCTCCTACAGGAGCATAAACWCCACAGATCTTATATATGCTATGGATGGATGCATATGCTATGGATGTATAGTCACTCTCATTTTCTTCAGAGTGAGGATGATTGACCACTAGAGCAGGTTTCACAGGGAGGTTGTCAAGTTTCCATTCTTGTTGAGGTATTCAGAACTTGACGAGACGTGGTCGTGGCCAGTGTGCTTTACATCTCACTGACAGTGCTTGAGCAGGGCAGATGGACTATATAATCTGCAGAAGTCCATTCCAACCTCACTCTTCAGTGATTCTGTGAACTAAAGTGTGGAGAGAATTTTTAAAAAAACATATCAAATTGAATAGCACTGAAGCCTATTGGTTCTTTCTGTAGGTTGGTACAATTTAAATCATTGCATCTGTTTGAAAACATTTTAGTTTTGGGTTTTAGACTCTTTTGCTACAGCAGGCATCATATCCATGAAAAAAAAAAAAAAAAAAAAAGACATTGTTGGTTTTGAGAATAAGAATTTAGCTAAGGTAAGACTGTGCAGATTCTGTCATGGTGTACTTTTATAATGAGTGAGCTAACATACAGTCCAAGCTACTTTGATCTACCCAGGTGGTAGATCAATTGATGGTGGTTCATTGTTCATAGCTTCTAGAAATAAAAAGGAAAAAGTTGTTTAATAAATTGACAATGAAATATTGCAGACTTTTCAATTGATTTAATACTCAGTTATTTTGAAAGAGAAGTATTGTATTGCAGTAAGATAAAAAAAAAATGTTTAAAAGACGGTAAAATCAAATATATTGATTTTGTAGGCTTTAACAGTTAGAAATGGTCTTGCTATTTTTTCCTGGATGGGTTTATTAAAGGAAATATGTTGAGCATATGTTTTTAATTYCATCTGTTGTTTAGTGCAGCAATTTTAGTTTCATAGATTAAAAGACTCTTAAAWTTTTTTTTTAATTTAATTTCCTTTTCAAGTGAAGCTGCTTTTTATGTTGTAATAGAAACTTCTGTTTTAGTGTCATTCTTGCAAGAAATCTAGGTAAATCTATTTTTTTTTTCCCTCTGCTCTTCCTAAGCATACTTTGCTTTATTTCTTTAATATATATAGTTATCTTCTATAATATATATATATATTCCTGTTCTCCTCTATAATGTATGTATATTTTCTTGTTCTATGACTCTGGAAGTAAGGGTCTGTGTATATCATTCATTTACACATAAAATCAAAGCACGATTATTTAGCCATGTGGCCAGGGAAAGATGAAGTTTTCTCCACACTTACTAAACATCCTGACCAACTCTACAATATATATCCCTGACTTTTTCCTCACCTCCACCTCAACGTTGTAATTCTAAAACCGCCATGCTGAAGACTTTTCTGGCTTCCTCCTTTTTTTTTTTAAAAAAAAAAAACCACAATGCACACAGGAATACAGAAAAACAACATCTTAACAAACACAACTGTCATGAGGTTTGAAGTAAACATGGAGAAAATGTGTAGCCACTTTGCAACAAGCAATAGCACGTCTGTGTAGTGTAAACTAGTGTWATGAGTTTAGTAAGAAAGTTTAGAGGGAATAAAAAATAAAATAGTCATTCAACAGCTTATTCAGTGCAGTGAAAGCTACCATTTATAGTTGAATTACCAGCAATGACCACTACCATCTGTCTGATTTTAGGTTTTCTTAGCTACAGTGACTGTCTGACCAGAAATGGATCTTATGTCTCCAGCAAAATGAAAGAAACTTTCCATGTGTGAATGGAGACTTGACAACCTCCCTGCACAACCTATTCCAGTGCTCAGTCACTCTCATTCTGACGATGTGTTTTCTTGTGTTCAAGTGGAATTTGCCCTGTTTCAATTTGTGTCCATTGCCTCTCCCATCCTGTCAGCCAGCACCACTAAAAGAGTACCTGACTGGCTCYATTTTCTTTGCACTTTGATAAGATTCGCCTTGAGCCTTCTCATCTTCATCTGAACAATCCYAACGCTCTCAGACGTTTCTAATATGATAGATGCTCCTGCCCCATCTTCACCACCTTTGTGGCTCTTTACTTCACATACCCTATGAGGTCTGTGTCTAATGCTGGGGATCCCAGAACTAGACTTAAGTGCTCAAAACATGACCTCACCAATGTGGAGAAGAGGTGAAGAATCACCTTCCTTGAGTTGTTTGCAACACTCTGCCTAATGCAGTCCAGAATGCTGTTAGCTTTCCTTGCCACGTGGTTGCATTGCTGGCCCTGGTCATATTGTTGTCCAGACCCCCAAGTCCTTCTCTGCAAAGCTGCTTTACAGATTCTTCCCTCCAGCCACCAGTGTGTACTGGTGCTTGGGTTTATTTCTCCCCATATGAGTTTATGCAAGACAGWGTAATTTATTTTACATACATTATCAAAAATGGTGTCAGTTCTATGCTACGCGTTGAAGTCCTGCCATGATGCTGCCTTCTGTCCCTGACTGTTAATGAATACTAACATTATGTTTTATTATATAGATTAAGATCACGTTTGAATACTTTTACCAAAAAAAAAAAAAAAAAAAAGCAGCATAATTATTTTGTATAGTGAGTTAAAATCTTTGGCATGTTATCTAGGTAATTATATTACTGAGTTTGATGATGTACATTTGCCAAATTTATGACAGTTGTACTGAAAGTGTTCTATGTGCATAATTAGCAGCAGCCAATGGTCACAATGACAGATTTTCCACTATCTGTATGCAATGCACACTACATGAGAAAGGCCAATCTAATATATTTAGTTTCATGGAAAAAATCTTACAGAATCTTATAGCACAGAACAACAGATTGAACTGTGCTAGGAAATGAAGTCCACASAGGTTCTTATGTCTGTTATAACCATGAAGATAGACTCTTAAGTCAGAAACTGTAGGAGGTGAATGTAGTTCAGCAATCCTTTTTGTACATATTATTTCTTTTAAAACACTAATCTAATATTTTTTTCAGAACAAGTTTTTTTATTATTATTATTATTCTTAGCCTGGCGAGGCCTTGAGAAAAATGTGAAGAAGAGGTATAGCACAACCTGTGAGAATGGTCTGATGGGTTAGGTCACCTTACAAAAGCCTTTACTTTTTTTTTTTTTTCTTCTTCTTCTTTCTTTTTTTTAATGAAAACTGCACTGAAATTGTAATTTTAGGGACATATGTGACCTCTGCATGTGATAGTTTTGATCAGTCTGAACTCTCATAATCTCAAGGGTTAACTGCATTGGTTACTTTTATGAACCTTCAAAGGATAATTCATCTAAGTTCTAGAAATAGGAAGAGTAAAGTCTGTGCAAATGAAATTATTCAGTTACCTTAATGTACTTTCCTGAAATTTTCAGAAAAGCACATTAATAATGTAGTCCAGTGCTTGATCTTGACAAGCAATGATATCCTGGGAACTATTGCATACATTATTGAGTATGGCTGTCATTCTCAGATCACTCATCCTTTACTGTTTTTTTTAGGAGGTTGTGGCAAAATGTGTGCCAGCCTCAGGATGCTGAGTCTCATTATTTCTGGAGACTTGACAGACGTAGTGGTAAGAAAAGTGAGAAAAAGTCATACTGTAGGAGAGCTTCCTTACACAKTTAGAAGAGTGATTTGCTGCAGCATGACTTCAACAGTTGTTACCCAGTGCCAGTTGTCATATATATATCAGATATAGATTTGCTTTGATACTTTTTAGTTGGGTAGGCAGACTGCTAGAACACACAGTATATTTGAGTAACATATTTTAYCAGATAGCACACCTCTTCATTGCTGCGGGGGCAGCAATGAGCCCTGGGCCGGAGGCCACTCTGAGGCAGCATGGGTGRCACGAGCAGGAGGGCAGCCCAACTGCCTGGCGTATGCGCCTGGGGGCTGCTCCTGTGTGCCCAGGGGTTGGGTCACCTGTGGGGACAAGGACCCAGCTGCCATGTGGATGTGCTGCAGTCCTGCTGTCCTGCTGAGAGCTTCTCAGTGTTACTGGGTGAGGGAAGCAGAGACGATGTCTGCAGCAGGTGTGAACTGGTGGAGGAGCTGATTAACCTGGTGGCAGCACCGAAGGAAGAGGATGAAAAGCTAAGGACCATCAGAGACAGCAAGAAAAAGAGGTAGATTGGTGGAAGCCCCTCAGGAAGTGCACTGGGGGAGCACTCCTAATCTATCTGAGGATCTTCTATGGTCTTGCTACAGGGCAGAGCGGGAAGAACTAAGAAATAAGGAARAAGGGAAACAGGTCCCTGGTTGGGGTGGCAGGAGGATCCCCTAAAGGCCCACCTTGCTTCCCCAGGTGACCATATGCAATAGGTCTGAGGCCCTGGAACTCAAGGAACAGGCAAATGAGGGCACTGACCAAAGTCTTCTAGGAGGTTGTGTGGAGGGGGCARTCAAGCCCATGTCTTTACTAAAAATAAAGTAATAAAAATAAAGGTAATTTTTATGGGCAACTCCCTTCTGAGGGGAATAGAAGGCCCAGTTTACAGACTGACCCCTTCCCTCAGAGGGGTCTGTTGCCTTSCTGGGGTCTGAATTAAGGGACATGAAGAGAAGTCTCCCAGGTCTTTTACAGACTTCTGCCTGTGAATTTGCCAGGAGAAGCCTGAAGTACCTCAAAAGGAACTTTGGGGCACTGGGGAGATGAGCTAAGGGAGCAGGTGTACAAGTGGTGTTCTCCTCTGTCCCCTCAATGCCTGGAAAGGACACTGAGCGGAACAGGAAATGCCATCTGCATAACAGATACCTGAGGCTGGTGTCAGGGGTCGAATTTGGGCTTTTTTACCATGGGGCAGTCTTTCCTGCACCAGACCTTCAGGTGACAGATGGAGTTCACCTGTCTTTCAGTGGGGAAAGAATCCTYGCCCAKGAGTTGGCAGGGCTCATTGAGAAGGCTTTAAACTAGGTATGAAGGGGGAGGGAGAYAGAACTGGAACTTCTAGGGATAGGTGTAGGGGCAGCATGTCAGGATTGAGGGAGAGCTCAGTTGCCCACCTGAAGTGCATATACACCAGTGCATGAAGCATGGGCAACAAACAGGAGGAGCTAGAGGCCACAGTGCATCAGGAAAACTGACATAGTTGCCATCACTGCAACRTGAAACTACTGCCTTGACTAGAGTGCTGCAATGAATGGCTACAGGCTCTGCAGAAGGGTCAGGTAAGAAAGGAAAGGAGGTGGGGTAGCACTGTGTGTTAGGGAGTGCTTCGATTGCATGGAGCTCAAAGTGGGTGTTGGAAAAGTTCAGTGCTTAGGGGTCAGGACTGGAGAAGACCAACAAGGCTGATATCCTTGTGGGAGTCTGCTACAGACCATCCAACCAGGATAAAGAGACAGACAAGGCATTCTACAAGCRGCTGGCAGAAGTCTCACGATCAGCAGCTGTTCTTATGTTGTTCTTCAACCTACCAAATGTTTGTTGGAAATAMAATAAGGAGATTGGAAACAATCTAGGAGATGTGTGGAGTGTGGAAGCTATGATAGGAAGTTCCTATCATAGCTGGAGCTTACTAGGGGAGGAGCCCCACTGGACCTGCACTTTGCCACGAGAGAACGACTGGTAGGAAGTGTGGTGGTCAGAGACTGTCTTGGGCATAGTGACCAAAAAATGATAATATTTTCAGGAAATCAAAAAATCAGACACAATTCGTCTTCTAACTTAAGAGTAATCATAATACCTGAAATGCCAATGTGACTAACTCTTTTAGAAATAAATCATGGATGTGCCTTCAGTAATTGAACTTACATGGTAAAGTGGGATTTGATATATTGCTTTATAACTCTCTGAGGATGTGCATCTATTGAATAATTAATCCTACCAACATGTAGGTGAATGAGAATATAACTATTGTGTGTTTTGCAGATAGGTGGAGTCATAAGGGAGAAAAATGGGGTGAAAAAAATTGTTCATGAAAATACAGARTGCCAGAAACAAACTTGGATTATATGTGATCTTTTCAGACTTTTCATTTCTTTGATGAAAACTTTTATCTTTTGTGCTGTGGTACATAATTTCTTCATAACATAATTCAGTTTTCTACCTGTATTTGTTATGCACTAAAGGAAATTAAACAATTTAAATTTGTTTCCTTTGGTGAAAGACATGCGACTAATGATTTTCAAATTAGATGAAGATAACAGAAATTCCTTTCATACACACACACACACACACACACACACACACACACACACATACACACATACCCCATCCACCTAAAACTGTGTGTTTGTGTATCTTCTTTGAACTGATAACTAGTTTTAATCATCCATTCCAAATAAGTACTTAAAATTATTCTCTTCCTGGAAAAATAAAGGAAACAATGATTAAGCAGTGCTGTTGGATTAATATGAATGGACGTATTCATTCTTTCTTTTTTCTCTCTCTTCCTAGAACAATATTAAGAAAGATTGATTTAATTCCTCATCTTCTAAGAGAGGAAATTGAGTAGAAAATCAATTGTATGSGGTTTTAATACGTATTTTAAACTTTAATTTATTTTTAGAAAGTAGTTAATTACAAAATTTTTCTAAATTTTTATTCTAGCAGCTAAAATGAAAGCTCTACATATAGTTTCTRTGATTGGAAGTCAGTAGAGCTGCCTAGCTCCATAATAATTTAAGAATATTATTGGATTTGTTTCAAAAGAAAAGGATTAAGTAGAAATTACTCTCCCTTCAAGGTGTGGGAGAAATAGCAAGACTTTTAGGCTAGTTTGTTGTTTGAGAGTAGTTCTGTAAAGAATTTTATTGAAGGGATATTAAATCAAGAACTGAGCTTAAAATTAGCTTTGAAAATTATGATGCCTGTTACAAATTTAACCTTTTGTAGAAGTATATTCCACAGTATAATTTGAGCTTCTTTGCATATGGAATCCTGTTTCAAATAGTAATATTAAAAACACTTAACATTTACTTGAAGACAGTTGTTTCACAAATATCTATTACTTCTTTCTGCAGATTTCAAAKGTAACTTTTTCCTTTTTTCCTTTCAACAGTATTACCTAGTCATACTTGTGGAAACCCAGGAGAAATTCCTAAAGGAGTACTTCACGGAACAAGATTCAACATTGGAGATAAAATTCGCTATAGCTGTACATCTGGCTACATCCTAGAAGGCCATGCTGTGTTGACGTGTATTGTGAGTCCTGGAAATGGTGCATCATGGGATTTCCCAGTTCCTTTTTGCAGAGGTAAAAATAAAACCATGAAACATTCCTAAAATGTTAATATATTTAATTTTGTGTATATATATAAAAAAATATATATAAATATAAATATTTTGTGTGTATATATATATTTAAAAAATTAATTACATTGAGGGTGGAGGGGTTAGTCCAATGAACTTTCTGAAAATTTATACCATTTAATTTTAATCACAACTGGGAAGCATTGACTGTACAGAATTCCCAGATTTTATTTACTGTTTTTTTCCYCCCTTTTTTATTTACATTTGGAATCACCATAGCAATTTGGCATGTTTTGGCAAAAGCTTTGCAAGCTYCTTCTCTTGATAACATTCCATGAAGCAGGTGTAGTATCAAATCTTAAGCTATGGAATCATAGAGAAAAAAAAAAGCCAGAAAGGTCTACTGGGTGTCATCTAACCATCATCCCAAACTCCTGCCCCATCAAAGCAGACCCAACTTCAAAATTAGGTCACGTTGCTCAAGTTTTTGCCCACCTTAGATTTTCAGAACTCTGAGGACAGAGATTCCAACTCCCTTTCTGAAATTCTCAAAATCCTCTCATTCTTCCATCTCACCAAGGTCTGTCTGAATGCCATTCCTGCCCTCCTTCATATGCACCTTTTAAAGATGTTTTCACTCCTCTGTTCCAGATTCCTGATAAACATGTTTCTGTCCCATTATRAATCACTGGGGATTGCCCAGTAACTGACCACTAATTTGACTTTGATTCACTGCCCCCAGTACTTTGAAACTGATGATCCAGTCAGTTTTTTACTTGCATTTGAGTCAGTTCATCCAGTCCCTTTTCCCTAAATTTGGCTAGAAGGACATAATGACAATCTGTGCCGAAAATCTCATTAAAGTTAAGCTAAATCCAACAGTCAGTCCTTTCATCAAAGATGACAATCAGCTTGGCCCAAAATGACATGCCCTTGGCAAATGTATGCTTGCTGTTCCTCGTAAKCTCTTCTCCTTCATATGCTTGGAAATGACAAAGACTTTATCCATAATTTTCTGGAGGACTGAGGGGCGCCCAGAAGGTTCTGCTGTAGTCAGAATCCTTATTCTTGTTTTTTTTGAAACTGAGAAATGATATTTTAGCTATTTTCCAGCAAYTGGGAATTGCCTTTCATTGTCACTGTCATCCTAAAAATATTGAAGAGCGGTCTCACACTGAGGCATATTGGCTACCCTTGATTTCATGCCACTGTGTGCCATGAGCTTGTACATGTCCAGTTTAGGTATGAAGTGTCTAAACTGATCCTTCYGTGATGTGGGTACTATATTTATTCACAAAGCTTCACCAGAATGTACCTTATGACAAACTACCACACTGATTAGAAGGCCACCATTTCCTTCCTTTTCCTTTTGTTTTTGTCCCTATAGAAACTATTCTTGTTGCTCTTCACATTCCTCACCAGTGCTATTTCATCTGCACTTTGACATTCCTAAAAATATCTCAGACAGGAATTCCCTGTTCAGCCACAGAAGCTTTCTCTAATGCCAACTCATTTATTTACATAAGGAATGGAAAGTAGTTGCCCTTGAAGATAAATAAACTCTTCTGGGCTTCTTTCCTTTCAAAGGCCTTCTCATCCCATAAGATCTTGTCTAACACTTATGAAACAAATTGAAATCTCCTCTTCTGAAATCCAGGGAGTTTATTCTATTAATTGCCTTCATCAGATCCCTCAGGATAACTAATTCTTGGCTGTTTCAGTCCAGGCTACCATTGACTATAATTTCTTTGAAAAGTTCCTTGCTTCTAGGYCTAATTTGCCTATCATGTTTAAGTGGAATTAATGCAATTAGTCTGATCCAATCTTGCTTAATCTGGACCCCTTGCTCAAGCAGGATCTGCTAGACCTAAAAGAGGTTACCCAGGACCATTTCTCTCCAGGAATGTAGACTTCATTACCCCTTTGCGCAATCAGATCCCAGTGACACCACAGATCTTTGACTTTAGGCCCAATTCCAGTTCCTCTAGTTTGCTTCCAAAGCTGCATATCTCTGTATACAGTCACTTGGGCTGGCTCCCCAAGTTGTGATGTTTTCCCAGGCGGAGTGAGACATATCCCGCTTTTGTTTCCCTGCACGTGTTCCCCAACTTAGGCTTCAGTCTCTATCCCTGACAAATTTAGTTTGAAGTTCACCTTGCTAGGTTAGCAAACCTGTTGGCAGAAATATTCAAATATTCTTATCCTATTTAATCAGGCAGATTCCCTGTCTCCGCTGCAGCCCTTATTCCTTAAAGAGGGTCCTGCGATCAGARAGGTAAAGATCTGCCCAACACCAGCTGCTTCATCGGGTGTCTGTCTGCTGGATTCTGCCAATGTTGCCTTAAGGAGAACCCTTCCAAGACTCCTGTGCCCTTCACCCCAAACCTAGAACCTGCTAGTCACCCTTGCCCACTCAGATTCTCCTGTGTTGGTATTATTGGTGCCTATTTGGATCAGCAAGGAAGAGTAGTGATTGTATTCTGTAATAATTCATTAATAAGAATAAAAAATAAATAAATTAATAATTCATGAATAATTCATTAAGTTTCTCAAAGGTCTTACCAGGTAATTCYTCAGAGTAAAGAAATTTTATAAATTTCTGTGCTCAAAAAAACCCACAACAGTCAATAACAACAAAAACAGTGAAGATTTGGGTCATGTCTGATGCTTGTATTTGATTTCAAGCAGTATGCATTGGAGATTTCTTTAATCATTGCTTTGAAAACAGGAAGAAAACACACCATTTTTCTAACCTTTCTATTGTGTGATCTTAAATTTTCTTAGTCCTTCTAATAAGAGTTAGTAAACAGGTTTCAGGAAAACATACATGTTTTAACTTCCATGGTTCCTTTGGAGATGAGAGTCAGTTTGAGAAGAACAGCCTTTTTTCTGTGTTTTTTTTTTTTTTTTTTTTTTTTTTTTCAGTGTCTAGTAAATATTCATTCTGTTTGCACAAATACTACTCATTCTGGCAGTGTTCTGTGCTATAAGTACAGGAAATGTGATGGCACATGTGCACTCAGATGAGATGTATTGCAACATGAGACAGTTCATATCATATATTAATATTTTAAGCAATATTTTAAGCATTCCTTAATTTGTTTCATTTTATTATTCTGGAATGTCCTTTTCATACACTAATTTTTCAAGCCAGAAATGCTGTGCACATGGTTTCTTCAAGTATTTGCCATGAAAGCACCTTTTGTTTTGTTTCCATAGGATATTCTTCTTTCTAAGTCAGCATTAACTACATTGATGGCATCCATGCAAGATAATATAGTAAAAAAAGCTAAATGTGATTTATATATTAAAAATTCATTAAACACTTATTCTCCACAGTATGTTTCACTAGTTTTCCTGATGCTTGCAAATGACTATTTTCTACAATTTTGTTGCTAGACATTTTTAGAAACCTTCAAAAGATTGTCTCAAGTAATTTCTATACTGTGTTAACTGTGTAAATGCAGCTTCTAGGGGAGAAATYCTACTGAGTTACTAGGCCTTGAGGAAGATGTAGGCACTCATCGGGTTTTGTATCAGTAAAATTTCCTCTGGATGCTGCTTGGTTTCAGATAACCTCTCTATAAAGTGTAGAGCAAAGGAGAGTGAAGAAAGAGAAATATGCTGTATATTCTTTGACTTATGCTGGCAAAGAGGCAAAGCAAAGGTGTAGCTAATGTCACTTTAAAAAAGTATGAAATTTGAGTTTTAAGCAGGTTTTTTTTATGTTGTTTTCTATTTTTCTTCAGCTCATCATGATACTGGGGCTGACTTCTTTGTTGGAAAGGATGGCAATGAAAAAAAAAATGTAGACAACTTTTTTAATGGCAAATTTGAGATAAAATGATAGAAAACATCAAAAAAAGGTGAAAGGCAAATTCAGAAAAGGAGAATTCTTTAAAAAATCTTTTTTAAAAAATCTTTTTTAAAAAAAAAAACTTCCTTTCTACGTTCTAAGATTGACTGGATATTTCCCCTTCTATTACAAGTCAATCAAGAAGTTTACAATGGGTTCCTGAAAAAGATAGGACATCATAGCTGGTACACCAAAGTTGATAGCATGAATCCCCCTTAAATTCTACACCTATTCTGATTTTTTGCCTTGTGAAGAAAAAAAGTCTTTGCCTCTGCCTTGCTACAGTAATAATGTCACCCAGAACATTAGCCTTCTTTCATCTTCGAGCTGAAATCCTATGCAGTATGAGTCTGAAACATTTTGAATAGTAATTTCGTTCTCTGAAGTAACTACCACTCACTGATTTATGATATGTGACTACTTCTAAAAAGAACTTTGTATAATTAGGTTCTCAATTCTCAGTAATTTTGAGAATCCCTAGTTGATTATAGTTGCATGAGCCTAGATTTTTATGAAGCTAGCATTAGGAATACAAATTGAGTTAGTGATGTTGTAGTGGTAGGCTTTTTCTCACACTGAAAATAGCTATGAGGAGAAGAACATGTAATATGTTATCCAAAAAAGAAAGGCAAATATTGGAGGGAAAATAAAAAATAAATGTGAGACAAACCAGTGGAGGACATCACATGTCAGAAAAGCTCAAAAGGATCAAAAAATAATTACTGAGTTAAAAATGGTCATTGAAAAAACACTGTGGGAAAGAATATGCAATCAAAAAGGAATCCTTAGAATAGATGAAAGGAGAAAGGAAGAACAGTTTATAGATCAAAGTGACTCATTACAGAGTTAGATAAACTGAATACAGAGATTTGGAGATAATCTTTTCAAATGTCTAGCAAAGAAGAATGGAAATTTTTTATCCATACTTTTTAAAGTAATAAGCAATTCTCTAATGTCATTGTTATTTTTACTCTGACATTGAGACAAGTATGATTTTACAAGTTTAAGGACGAGAAAAAAGATATGGTGATCCCGTCATTCATCCATATTATAAGTATTTAATAACACACATTGTCTAGCTAATACCATCATAGTCAGTGAACTTCACTTCAAATAGGATTAATATAGAAATGTTTATTCCAAGTCTGATCTAAGCTGGACAGCTTGGACCTGCATCCACAATTCAGAAATGCACAACCACTTCCCATAAGGTTGTCTGATGTTTTCCATCCTGCTTTTGACCATAAATTTTTCACTGAATCAAGAAGAAGTAGCCAGTGACAAGTTCAACAGAAGTTAGCATCTTTCCACAATGCTTTTATTGCTCTTTCCCCAAACTGTTTTCTGACAAAAGAAGGAAAGATTAAAAAAAAAATATCAGTCATCTCTAGTTGGAGAGGACTTCAGTTTGACCGCTATGTACAGGCACAAAGTTAACATCAAAGAAATAAAATGACAAAAAAGATTTAAAAGACTTGTTAAAAGAAAAAAGAAAGTCAAATAGGCAGGCCAAAAAAAAAAAAAAAAAAAAAAACGAAAGTAAATGTTCCATCAACAAAGTGCTGGAAAAAAAAAAAGCAGAATAAGTTTCCTTTAAAAAAAAAAAAAAAAAAAAAAAAAGGTAAAGAGATGACTGCACGCATACTTTTTGGAATAACTGCATTAACTTTCCTAATTATTAAAGAAATGCTTGTGAAACCTGGAAAACTAATTAATTTGCCCTTAAAGAATTTATCCTTTTCCCCTTTTTGCTTAGTAATTAGAGCTTTACTATTTGTCATAGGCTGTTATTTTAAGGGATCATTATCAGCATTAAAATAAAATTATATTCTCAAGTGAATAATTATCAAATCATGAAAACAGCTAAGGACACAATTGGAAAAGAAGAGAGATTCTTAGGGAGATATCTAGAAGATTAGTCTTTTATTTTGGTAGGAGACAGGATGAAATTACAGAATGTTGATTAGTTTTCAAATTTCTTGATCTAAATTTTTGCAAAGGAAGTGCAGCAGAATAGAGATTTTGAGTCTGTGTTTTGTCAAGCACATTCTAGCAATAAATAACTTAAATTTTCTGTCAAATTAGCAAAAATTTTGTCCAGGCTGGAAGAAACTTTTAAGTTAAGATAGTAGATAAGATTTCTTTTTGAGAGTGTGTGGCATTCCCTCTTGGGCATCAGGCTGATATAAGGAGACACTCTAAAAATCTTCTAAATTAAGCCCTGTGTTTGCAAAGAAAAAGTGAACTTTTTCTGAGCAAGAGAAGCTACCACATTGAATCTACTATAGTCAGAGGCAATAACTGCAATAGATCCCCACTGAATGCTGCTTACATAGAGATGAATGAAGTATAAAAGTTAAAATGGTTAAAAAACCAGATGCATTTACATCCACCGGTGACTAAAGGGATTGCAACTATACCTGTATTTCTGTTGCATTCATTCTATTAAGAAATCTGACTTAGTAGTTGATGTGGGAAAGACCACAACATCAATTTTAACTGGAATTTTAACAAAAAAATCCCATTCTATGTAGAGATCAACCCAAATTATTTTAAAGTGTCATTGGAAAACYCTGCAGAGAGCAAGAAAAATTATCTTAGATGTACAGTCTAATGAATATTTAATTTATGTGAAGTTGATCAACAGCASCAATTGAGAAAGGGAGACAAACTGATTAGACCACTCGTCTGTAGTACATCTGGATTGAAGTGGTCTTGACAAGTTTCTATTTATTTAAACATGGAAAAGAGGCTTAGGTTTTAGCTTGTGCCTATACAAAATAAAAGCTATGCAATTTTAAAAAATAAAAAGAGTTTACCGAGCAGAACTGAATATTTTGATGGTTAAAGAGCAAGCTGCCAATTGGAGTTAGATTAGATGAATGATTTGTCTGATGATTGTGTAACGCTACATCATTGTAGCACTTCGTAATGTTTTKGGTCTTTATGAATCTGGCAGTTTAGCAGCTTGACAGTTGGCACTGACATCCTAAGACTTATTTTTAAACTTGGCAGTGATAGATAAAGGCTTGTTTTTAGATTTATATTGGTAAGATATTTTAAAATGGTRATTTTAAAATCTCATTTCCAATAATTAATTTAACTTACTTATATATTAAAAATTTCTAAAACAACCAAAGCAAATGTGTGTGGAAGTAATAATTCATGATATTTTATAGWTGTGTTGTCTATGTTGAAACATTTCATTAAATGAGGTACAATTATGTACTTCTTCACAAATAGTCTTACAAATGCCATTTAATAGAGTATTAAATAAAGAACTGTTTCAGTGATATTTTTAATAAGGCATACTAAATAATGTATGTCTGCAGTTCATTTATGACTGTCTAAAGCTGCAATTTTCTTTAATCGATAAACCTTACAAAATGTGACTTGAAATGACAATATGTCATTTGATGATGCTTTTTGAAATGTCACTCAAGTTTTTAATTGCATCTATTCTGCTGCTAGTGATAAAGCAGCAAGAAAAAGACTAGAAGTGACATAGCAAGGAAAACTTTCTGCAGTAACTGATGATGAATTCGATATATTAAATCACTGCTATGTTTYGTATCAGTTATGTTGCAACAGTAATGTAGCAAAATGAATCGTCCTTTCACATCAGGACTTTTGTCATGTAAACTGTAAAAGTCCGATCATTTAAATTCAGATTATAAATTAATTTTAAAAAATAATTAAATTCTGGTTTAACTGCTATTTTTGGCTCATTGTGCAGTAAACAAGTTTTGCTTGAGTAAGTATTTTGTTAGCTTTTATGGAGAAAGGAGATACAGAACACAGGGCACTGCACACTAGAGTTTTGTGTGAAATAGGGAGGAAGATCTGGTAAAAAATGACTACATGTTCAAAAGATACCCAAGCCAAATGTTTTTGGAACATTTTGGAAGGAAAAAAAAAAAGAAAAAAAAAGAAGTGATTCATTTGAATTTTCGTATATAACATATCCATAAACTGCAGGTATTTTATCTAAGTTGTATATGTGTCTTCTTATTGAGGACTAAATGGTACAATCTATGCATGTTTGTATGTACACTCTAAGACAGGTGTTTTCTAAATTTAGAGCAATTAATTCCTGACTACTGAGAGATCAAAATGTTTGTAGCTTTATACTTCAAGTAGCCAATTACACTGATATGAACAGCACTTTGTGCAGTTGCTTACAACTTCACAATAACCACGAGTGTTTAGAATTAATTACTTGCATATTTTAGAATGCAATTTGCTGATCCCTATGAGTTGGAATTTTGGAAGCTGGAGGCGTTGTCCACTATAAAACTGCCACGAGTTCTGAGATGCGTTAGCGTCCCTGGGCCACTTTAGGGGTAGGTCAAAAGCACAACCCAGGGACGGAAGGCCAGGCCGGAGGTGAGCGTGGGTGCAAGGAGAGCCACGGGCTCTGAAGCCAGTTGTGAAACACAGCTCGTCTCGGCACAGCCCAGCGCTCCTTCCCTCTGAGTGCTGTGGCACCTCCTGCCTGCACTAATTCTTAGGCAATTTAATACCTGCTTTCATATTCAGCGGCCCAGTTGCTGCCTGGGTGCTACCTCTCTCCGAGGAAGTCCCCAGGGGCTTGCTGCTGGAGCATGGGAATGTGTCAGAGGAAGGAGCTCTGGTACAGGCTCTGCTTTCCCTAAGCATCCACATCCGTCAGAGGGAAAACACTGTCTCTCTGTCTGACTGCACTAAGTGGGTGCTGTGTGACTAATCTGACTAAGGTTGCCTTTCCCTTGCAGAGCTAACTTGGTCTCTCACAGTTGCTGTTATGAATAGATTAAGTAGTGCTGCCTCCCTCTGGGCAGGTATCTCTAGCAACCTGAGTTCCCCAGGCTTTCACTGCTAATGCACAGTGTATAAATCTAGCCTTTTACAGGGGATTTCCAAAAATAATCGGCTGTAGAAGTCTTCCTTGTCAGTTGTAAAAATCAGCRCTTTAGAGCTCCAACCTTATTCCAGAGCTCTGCAACATAAACAGTGAGTGGCATCTTAATCACCACTAGCGTGTTACTTGATGTCGATGTAAACTCAGTGGGAGATGGTGTCATTGCRAATGTTGTCATAACAGAATTTAACAACAAGCAGCTGGTGCCAAAGAGTTAGGGCAGACTTAGTAATTCTGTGCATTTTCCTGGCTACCTGGGATGGGAAAAACCTGCTTGATGGCCCCTGAGAGCTCAGGTACAACCTGAGTAATTTAAAATCATACATGTGTATTCTGTTGCTTAGGAAAAAAAAAAAAAAAAAAACCACAGTAAATCAAATATGATAAAATATCAACAAGCAGAAAGGCTTAAAAAAAGTACGAACAATCATTTTTTGTTGTTTTAATGTTTTACTCAACACTGATACTTATGATGACTGCAGTGGAAATCAATATCTCACTATTAGTCTTTGTACAGAGGTATTGGCACAGGATGTATCAAGTTAATTTGTTTTTCATCTTTCTCAGATGATGATCTGATGTGAATGCTTGAAACCTACAGAGTCAAGAGAAAGAAAAAAAAAAAAAAAAGAAAAAAGCCATGTAGATATTATCAGAAAACTAACTATCCTTTCTCATTTACTATGGATTTACAGCAGTCTTAGAATCATTTGTGTGTCAGCTGCAATACTCAGTTTTAACCTGGACTTCTTAAAATTTCACTGCCTTCCCCTTTTTGGCCCTCGTAGGCCTTACGGACCGTTCAGTATTCACTGTATCAAAAACTGAGGAGGGAGCTGAGGGAGGAATCACACAAATGGCCTGATTGAGCAACAGAGAAAACTCTTTCAGGAGTGCAGATCCATTTACAAAAAGAAATTATCTTTCATTTAAAAAAAGGAGTGTCAGGGCCCAGAGAGTAAGATGTGAAATTTAATGAAAAGAACTGCCCTCCTCTGAGAAACTTCTGTGCTAACAAGTCATGAAACTCTAGATATCCTTGGCTGCCACAGACTTCATACATTGCTTCAAACCAAAAGGTTACTGTATATATAAAAAAAGTGGTTGTAAAGATTGCTGCCTTTTGGATTGTCTTCAGCAGCTTTCTCTCGTTTTTCAGTACTTAAATCTTAAAGAAATTGTTCAGTTCTGATCCTCCCTTTTATTTTAGTCTCTTATTATTAATCTCCTTTTTAATGTCTAATCACAGTATTCCTCTTCTTTTGATTCAAATAAATCCTTTCTCCTTCAAATTTTCCTTTAAAACACTCTTTCACTGTCAGCTTTGATTTTCTGCTCCTACCTTATCTGTTGTCTTAATTAGTTATTCAGTTAGTTTCCTAATTACACTGTAAGTTTCTTATGTCAGGCACCTTGTYGAGCTATTTATTTTTAAATCTCCACATGCCCCTGTAGTATGTAAATAATACATAATGATAATAGCAGTAATTAAAGATAATAAAATGGGAAAAAAATGAAATGCTTCTCTTCTGAACTTGCAGTTACACAGAAATATTTTTAATTACTATTGATGCAGCTTTCGTAGTTGTATTACAACATACTGAAWGGAACTTGATGAGTTTTTAATTTTTCATGCCAATGAGTTATATAGATAGACTTTTTTTTCCTAATTAAATCTTTTTCAATACCCAATGTTAAGATTAGTAAAAAAATATCTTTAAAGCTTTCACTGAAATCTTCATGGGCAAGCAGGAGTACAAAAAGGTCTGCTAAAMCCTTTGGTCACAGATTAAGCAATGTTCCAGGCTCAGCAGCAAATCCATGTGTATTGAATGAATATGAGAGAAGTATGTGGCTCACTGTGCTGAGAAGAAGGATGATGATTTGCATGTCTAAAATGCAACTCCACTAATAACTGATAATCTCTTCATCAGCTGAAGGAGCTTGTGGAGGGACACTACGTGGGACAAGTGGAACTATTTCAAGTCCTCATTTCCCTTCAGAGTATGAAAATAATGCTGATTGCACCTGGACCATATTGGCTGAGCCAGGAGACACCATTGCTTTGGTCTTTACTGACTTCCAGTTGGAGGAAGGATATGACTTCTTAGAGATCAGTGGAACAGAAGCACCATCAATATGGTAAGTCAGAGGTCTTGCAAAGATCTCAGTTTCTGTTCTTTTGTTTGCGGATGAGTCTTTTGGCAACATATTTAATGGCAGATATCTCTCTAAATGTTAGAWTTGAATGTTTTATTATACATTTTCCTTTGGTCCCTTTCACTCCACAGGGGTGAAAGCAACGTGGCAGTCTGCTTTCTTCCCACTCCCCATCCCTCCTATTCTTTTTTCACCATCTTCAAGTGTTATATGGTTAGAGTGTCTTAGCAGTGAGCATTTGCTGATGTTAGATGCAAAACTGTTGAACTTGGTATGAGAGTGTTTTCAGATGTACATTAAATAACTTCTTTATGATACTCMAATAATGAATGTAGAAAGCAAAATTAAGCCCCCAGAAAATCAGGAATAGAAGGAGAACAAACACAGGCCATTTTATGCTAAATGGGCTGTAATTCAATCCTACTTCATATACTATTGTACATGTAGTAATAACTAATTATTATCTTATGTTGGCTGMTGTTAACACTGTTTGCTAAACAGTACGAGGGCTTATTAATTATGATGTTAAATCTACATTCTCTGCTCTGAATAAAAGAAGATAGTTTTGTGTATGGGAAATAATTTAATTACAGAACAGTTTGTATTAGGATTCCTCTGCAATATATATATTAAGGTATATTAAGGTGTGTTTTTAATATCTGAGAAATCTTATGCTCAGTATCTTAAGCTTAATATGTGTGCCTTTATATATAGCACGTAGACTAGAGATCTACAGATCTGCTTTCAGATGATTGATGGATATTATCTTTCTGAGATAATATGTTCTTTCTGATTTTCTGATCMAATCTCACTATTATGTTAATGCCATGATTAGCTAGGTAATATGTAATATTAATGATCATGAAGTTTTAGGTAGCATCTGATCTATTTAAACTATATAAAACAAAAATGTGCAGAAAGCATGCTTGGTAAAAAAAWTTAAAAACTCTGTTTTGAAGAGACTCCTGCACCTACTTCACAGGATTGCTCTTCCATACTACCAAATTACCAGAAATTCTTTAACAATAGGTATTGAAGCAGCTCAGAATCAAATTAAGTGCTCATGTCTGTCTGTCTGTCAGTACAATATAAACCCTCTCCCTCATGCACAGACATGYACAACAATCATGCATTTCAATTTTTCCTAGGGACCAAAGTTTTTCATCTTGGAGGTGGAATCTTGTGCAGAATACAAAAATCTGCTCATTCAGTTTTGAGTGCAAGTGCCCAAGGGATATCTAACAGCATATGTGCAACTTTACTGTTAGAAATTCATCTGTAACTGAACTTGAACGTGCAAATACAGGAGTAATTATACATTACAGCCAATCAGCCATACATATCAATTCTCTAGTTGCTTTATCATWATGGATGATGAAGAAAATATGAGCAGATAGTAACATAAATGTGCCATACATTAATCCYATATTATATTGGCCAATGTGAAATCTGAGATATGGCAAGAATCTTYTTTCTCAGTCTGAATATTTTTCTCTTTTCCCCTGATATTTTTTGTTTGGATTAGAGGTTTCTGCTTTACAAGCTAACCTCTGACTAGCAGACACTAAGGTTTTATTATATATTCCTAAGATCATTACTAAAAGTTTAAAAAAGCAGTGAGAAGTTCTGTAAGAAATATTGAAAAGATTAYTGGGTAATCTGGAGTGAAGCTACACATTCAGTTCTATTAGCAAGAACAGTTACCATACCTACATTAGAGACATGCTAAATGTGATGTAATCTACTAAAATCAGCTCTATGTTTAAATGTGAATTTGCTTTGTACTAAAAACTAATGGTCTATAGGCATAGTATTTTAAAAGTGACTTTTTTTTTTAACTGCTTGCTTTTATTGTCATCATGTCAACAGCTTCATATCGTATTTCTGTTTAAGACAACTCATTCTGTTAGCATGGCCCAGTAATTATAATTGTTCTTTAAATTAAATGAGTATTTGCTCTTAGCCAAACATTTTGCTAGTTAAGAACACAGAAGGACAGATATATTAACATGTAAAAACTAGAAAAAAAAAAAGAGTAAATGTAAAGAAAATAATTTCAGACTGATGACTCCTTAGTGCTTCTATTATATAGTACAATAGCTCTGGATTATCCAGGTTATAAGCTGTTCAAAAATGTTTACAATGAAAACTGCATGGACATTTTAGAAACAAATAAAGTTTCTGAAATGCAAGAAAAAGGGAGCTTTATATGATGAGGAAAAAGTATTTGATATATTAACAAATATTATGTGTGTTCTGTATGTTTTTAAAGCTTCTTTAAGGTTCTGGGTTAATTTCCAAGCTGTATGGCTAGTTGATAATCTGCTTTCCGATGTGTTGAAAGGATCAAAGAAATTTGGTTACCTTTACATACTCTTAAAATATTATTTGAAAGTTATTTATAAAATCCACTCTAATATTACTCATTTGTAAAAGATGAGAGTGATAACACGTCACTGTTTTGTCCATGATACAATTTGTTATACTATACTATACAATTTTAGTCCTAAGCTATTCAAGGCTGTTGTTAATCATTAGAATCCAAATAAAATATTCATTTGTATAATTTCAAACTTTAAAAGTCAGGACTGTATCACCAGTGKAAAGCATTCCACTGGAAATCCTCTCTTCGATTTAAATGGGTCTTCCCCAAAACAACCTTATTTTCTGTCACAACAGTCACAACATAAGAGAGATTTTTTTTTTGTTTAATTTGGATGGAGTCCTCTAATTCATGAGATGATAGAATTTTGTTTGTTTTTAATTTGGATGCAGTAATCTATTTYGTTATTTTCAAGTTAGGTAAAGCTGGGGAATTCACAAGGCTGTAGTTAGGTCGATGTGTGCTTGCACATCCAAACATTAGGATTTGACCTAATTTTTGCAAGATTAAAATATATTTGACAGAAAAATAACCAAGAGTATTAAGGTTTGTATGAAAGGTGATTATGATGCTAAGAATAATTCTTCAATTATTAGTTTCAAGCTTGAGAGCTTAAAATTAAGCATGCTTTGGACTAAAAGTTTTTTTTTTGGTAATGAAAATACAAGAAAGCAAACTACATTTTGGGCTTCAGTTTAGCCCATTTGTCTGCCAATACCATTTAAAAATAACTTCAGGATTACTCTTATTTCCTTTATAAATCATCTGAATATTGTAGGGAATGGCTATAAAAATCAATGTGAATGAGTGTGAAGCAGCAACACCCAACTGCTTTAACTGCATGTGCTATGACACTGATAGCTACAGCTCTGCAAAACTTCTTCTGCAGTTTCTTGCTTCTGCTCTAATGAATAATATCTGGCAAGAACTAGGTGTCACGGAACGAGTCCGGGTTAGGGGAGGKAGGACAGTGAGAGATACAATGCATTTCACTTGGGTGAAAGAAACAGTAGTAGGTTTTATTGATATGGACAATGGTTTCATGAGATTCTGTGGTAAGGTCATTCAGGATAATACACGGAATTATCAAGGACACTCTCCTATTGAGTCRCAAGGTTCAGAYTGGACTCCCTTGCTTCCCAAACTCCTTCTGAGAAAAGTCTGGGTGCAGCAGGATCCAATCCTAGTCCCAGAYCTGCTCAACGGTTTRTGACTAAGGGATTTTGTGCACAATTACAGAGTAAAGTTTACAAGTTCAGAAAGACAGAGCACTATAGGCACTTACAACAAGTCTGTTGTGGCAAGGATCTCAGCCCCGAGGAGTCTCCTTGAGAGGAGTCACTGCTCAAGGGCTGCCTGCTGCCATGCAGGGAAAGCTCCATGGGCTCTTGGGCTGTCCCCATATTTATGGGATAAGATGATTGACTCATAGKCATTCTTTCATTTCAGAAATGACTSTTGGCTGGTGTACGCASAATTAGCTTTATCTCCCCATCAGCATGCAGCATCAGGACTCTTATTGACAGTTAATGTCTGAGTGGGGAAAGAAATCAGYGAGGCAACAACCAGGCTCAGATAATGTGGTGGTTAACACCTGAATAGGGCTAYGTGTCTGAAGTCAGGTTGAGCTGGGGAAGGAGCACATCCATCACATTGGGTCATAAGTTTGTATTTCTTAGRTAAAAGTGGCAGTGCAATTCTGATCTGTAGTATTAAAATCTGAGCATTTCTTGTCTTGTTTATAGAGAGCAGTCTCGCACCCTTGCTGTCTGTATGTAGTAATTTACTTTTTTAATATGCACCTGTGCATAACAAGATGAAAATTTATCCCAGAGTTTATGAGAATATAGCTAAAGATCACCATCTGTTGGCTTACTGTGAAAAGTTTCATTTTGATGTATGTTCGATAAAGTTGTTGTTATATTCCAGAAAAAAGCATCTGACACACCCTTAACAATACAGGATTCTGTTTGGGTTTGTTTTGKTTTTTTTTTTTTCCATCCTTTTCCATCAGAAAAGATGTGCTGTGATGACGCAAGGAGAGGAAGACAGTTAGACTACAGTTTTTTTTTTTTCATTTGAGACCCCTATTTGATTTCATTCATCCACTTGTATTCTTTTAGCCTGTTTAGAGAGTTTTGTCATGATGAAATTCTACTGACCTCATGTAATAGTTTTGGTAATGCTAGTGAAGGTTTGTCCTGCTGTCTCCTGCTTTCAGAAACTCTTCCTACCKTTCTGTAAATTTTACCTGGATTTCCTATTTTATGTGTTTTGATTAGGAAACTGGATTCAGTGGATATAAGTAYCTGTGCTTGATAACTTGCTGTCTGTCGAACATGGTTGCTAATTCTCCCCAGAGTACAAATATGAATTGTCCTGCAGTCAGTAACTTTTTTTACTACAATATGACAGGAATTTGTGATTACTGTTAATTTTTTTCTGATAGCTTTCATATTGCAAAGTTCTCAGTTTCTTTTGGAAAGTGCATAGCCTGTCACATTTGAAAATCAGCRTTAATGCTGCTTTGCACTTGTATATGAAAGTGCCTTGCACATGAAATATCAGAAGACATTTTCAAGCAAGTGTAGCAACATTAATAACTTTTATAACTAACTTTTAACAAAGTTCCTATGGAACATTTTTWAAAAATCCAATATATAGATACTGTYGAGAAAGATACTATGTGTGCCTGTATGAGGAGCTGTGGAAGATCGAAAAAATAGAGTGCTAATGCTGGATACAATGCTGCATATTTGCATTTAGTGATATGCTCATTTACCAGATTAGAACCAAAATTATATATGATATATATTCATGAAATATAAATATATGTCCCTGCTAACCAATTTATTCCATGTTTCTTTTGAAGACTCTTGAACACAGCTTTTTGCCTGCTTCTAAGTCCTATTGGTTGCTGCCTTTCCTGACGTTGTTTCATTTCCGACAACTACTTCTAGCATTTTTTGTTGGCAAAACCAGTGCTTTCCTTCTTCTCTCTCCAACATCCTATGTTTCCACATCCTCTTCCATCTTTTGCTATCAGGTTCAAACAAGAGTTGACATATCCTATGTGAACTTCTAGCCTTTTTTCCCKCGGTCTCTGGTAGATTAAGGTATGAAATTCAAGCTTTTTCTTCTCTGCCATTTGCTCAGTCMCTGTAATAACTTATCTGTCTGCAATCTGTCAACAACCATGCCAGTTCCTCCCTAATGGTCAGTATCCAAACCTTAAAAATATTCCTCCATTAAATAAAAAATAGAAAAGTGTGTAAATATATTTGCAAGCAATGTACTGAACTTTACTGCCTCCAGAGAACTATAATCTTGGATTTAATATTTTGTTTCATTGAKCTCAGAACTGTGAAACACAGTCCCAGAAAGGATTATCCACTGGAATTATGGAATTTGGAAGGAAAATAGTGACAGTTTTTGCATGGGAAGAAGCTACATACCTGCCATACAGGCAACTGATAAATTGCCAGTTCTAAAAGTATTGCTTTCCAAAGTCTTTTAAAATTGTCTCAGTGAGAAATAGTCTGTTTTAACTCAGTATCTATGCATAGTTCTTTGGCATAACACTTGCTAYACCCAAACATATGTAAATAAACAGCTTCTTCACTCCTACAGCTTTCCTATAGTAAGTATTAATAAGCTGATCTCATCAGTGATGTATCTTGTACCTTGCTATATTGATCGGTCATGATGTTCCAAAATAGATTTTCTGCAGGCACTCAAAAGCCAGCCTAAAAAAAATGAATTATCCACAGTTGTAAGTGATTTGTTAGCAGACTTGGGAAAAAAGCAATGAACCCTGCTCAGTATCTTTGCATTTCACTGAAAGTAAAAACAAAGTAAATGAGTCAGGCAGTGCAGAGTTTCTTCTCCTAACATTTCAGAGGGAGGAAAGATAAAATTGGTCTATTACTGATGTTAAAGCAAAACTTCAAGGATTTTTTTTTTTCTTATGGTAGGTTCATATATTTTCTTCCATCCTGGTCATTGTTCTTCTTTTCCTTTCAGCACCCTAAGGCATCTTGATTTATTTTTTCCCCATTGTTTCAGAAATAGGAGAATGTGTGAGGGTTTTTTGTTTTTGTTTTTGTTTTTGTTTTGTTTTGTTTAGCTGCTGTTGTAGAAAGAAGCAAGTAAAGAGATAACTGTTGTTGGTCACAATGAGGCAGCTTTGGGTTCTAGTGGCCAGTATAACAATAGTGAAAAGAAGAACAAAAGGTGCAAGTAGTAGATTAGGAAATAAGTAGTGGATTAGGAAATAAGCAGAAATGGACAATCTGAGCTCTTATGTGATCTCTGTGTTCCCAGAGATATGCTGTAGGGAAGTGGTGGTAAGAGCTTTGTGTGGGAGAGCTGGAAGGCAAGAATGRATCCAGCATGAGAAGACTTTTGTTTGGGTAGGGACCTGGCAGACTTCTAGAGGTTTAGCAAGGTATCGGAAACTGCTCCGTTGTAGATTTGGAGGGATTTAGAAGTATCCATTTCAAAGGTGGGAATTAGGTCAGGAGAGCCTTTGGTATCCCAGTTTGCTTGRGAAGTTCACTCTATTCAGCATGGAGTGAGCAAAATCATGTTAAGCTCACAGAGACACCTCTGTCAATAATGCAGTCATACTGATCCAGCAGGCAGGAAAAAAACATCATAGAGTCATGATGCAAAGATGAATATATTTAAAGTCTAAATAATAAGTATATTCAATTTACAGTAATATCTCACATAAAATTCTTTAAAAATTCTTTAGACTTACATTTAAAGAAAGCATATTTGAAATGCAGAGACTTTTTTTTTCTAATATTTTAATCCGACATTATATATGCATGCTTTTAATATCTAAATGAAGAAAAGTATGTGGAATCATAGAATCATAGAATCATAGAATGGCTAGGGTTGGAAGGGACCTCTAGAGGTCATCTAGTCCAACCCCCCTGCACACGCAGGGTCCCCTAGAGCATGTGGCACAGGGTGATGTCCAGGCGGGTTTTGAAGATTTTGTAAAGGTTTTGATCCTAACATAAACAGGATGATAAATGAACATTATGTAGTGACTATGAACTAATACAATCTCTTGCCTGTCCCTGTTAAGTGAAAAAATTAGCTCTTACACAGATGGCTGTTAACACCAGCATGTGAATGGTGTATGAAGTGAGAAGTACAGAAACAGTAAATTGATGCTTAATTCACAGAACACTATTGCCTCCTTTGCACCTATTAATTCACAGCCTTCTGCACTGAAGAGATGTAGAAGCCTAATTCATACCACAGCACAAACTGACAGGTACATAAGAGTGAGAGAACTCACTTAAGGGAGTGCTGTGACTTACAATACAGTTTTCCATCATGTTTAAAATAACACAAAAAGTACCAGATTTTTAAAATTAAATATGTGAACATGGTTTTAAACTCATTAGCAGAAAGCTTGCATTGCTTCCTACAAAATGCTATTAGCATTACTATCTTTCTGAACACTGGGAATTCAGTATTCTCCTGAAGTTTCCCTCTGCTTGAGCTATTGCATTGTTTTAAATAGGTATATGGTTAGCTTAGWTTTCTTGCAAAATCTTTGGCAATGTTTTCTGGAATTATATTCTAATAAAAAGCAGCTCATGGCAGTATGTTCAAGAATAATTTCTTAGGGATATTTATGAATTTTTATGAGTTTTTTTGCTTTTATACAGTATCTGTCCATTGCAGTTAGCCAAAGTATAGCTTTCTAGTAAGAACAAAGTTCATATTTTTTCCTTGTTTTTCCCTGTCTTTTGCCACATAGTCATGCCCTTGCTTCCAGATTTGCTTACAGTAATAACTCTTGAATAAGCCCTCATTTTTCCACAACAGTGTAGGAAGTTGAAATTGGAGTGTTGACTAACTGTGGGGGTGAGCATAAGCWCTTAAGAAGGAAGGAGAAAGAGGTGAAAAAATTGTTGCTAACACTGCATATAAATCTGGTGAGATATTATAAAAATACAGAAATAATATAATGTGGGCCTGGTGGGCAAATAAGATTTTGAAAAAAAAAAAAAAATTACTTTGGTTACTAGACCAATCAGAAAAATAAAAGGCCCTTACCTTCTGAAATATATAAGCCTAGTTCTTCTTTTCTGCCAAGTATCTTGTTTAGGAATATAGCAAGGAAAAAAAAATCAAAGTTATATTGGCAAAAAATAAAATATATAAGAAGTATAGTGTGGCTATTATCATAGCCTAAACAATACTTTTGTGCATGATGTCACTTTCCTAACATAAATTTTGTATTACTCAATATGTGCAAACCCATACGCTATGGCTTTGCATAGCTGAACACACTCTTACTTCCCCAGCAAGTTTTACAGCAAATAAAATGGTATCAGTGAGTAACCATTTCTTCTTTTCAACTTGAATAGAATTTTAGAAAAGCAAATTCAATTGCGAATGTCAGTGTGTTTTATTTTTGACCTGGATCTATTGAAATTTTATTAATAGCTAAAACAATTGTTAGCACATTTTTCAGCAACAGACCAGCATACATACTCATTAAATAAACCAAAATCGAAATGACATTATCTGAATCTCCAATACAGGCTTTTTGGGCAGTTTCTCATTATTTACGTGGTTCTTGCACTATGGCCTGTGTGGTAGTCTGCATTAGCTCCGAGTAAACCCATCAGTGAACTAATCCCACAGTAATTTTAATAAACATGTGGCCCCTGGTATTTCTGTTCTCTTTGCATGCAAACTCTATTGATTACTTCTTTGACTCTTAAAGAATGTTAAATTGAACCTAAATTACATGGTTATAGACTGTTTTTGACAGCCTGTACAGTAGGCAAGTGATTGCACTTCTTTCTGCTGAGATCTGCACTTAGAGAGTGTGTGTTGTCTTATGTCTCTGATGTTTTAAATAGCTATAGCACAGAAACTTTAGAGATGGTGTGTATGCAGTGACTGAGATAACACTTAGGTTCTTCCAATTCCCCAGTGGGTAAAAACAGGACATTTAAAATAGAAGTGAATTTGCTGTGAGAAAATTAAAGATAAAGTTTTTATTCGTTAGTTTGTGAAGCTTGCAACAGTACCACACTAAGCTGTATGAATATCAGATATAAAAGATCTAAAATAAATACATAAATAATGATAAGCTCTTTTACATTGAGCACTTTGTAATTGATGAATATATCAACTGACTAAATATTCAGTGTGCAGCTGAGATTAACAAGAAATAGTGTCCTTGATCAGTGAGGCAGATACGAGGGCAGAAAAGAGCTGCACGTTTTCTAGGCCAGACAGTAAGAACTTATCTTTGGACAGCTATTGTTTCTTTAGAATGATGGGATTCAGTTATTAAAATCATAAGTATAATTTGAAGATCAGAATTACATAGCAGGATTTTTAAATTTGCAGAAAGTCACCCATTTGGAGGAATTTTTTTTTTTTCCTTTTTTCTTTTTTTTTTTTTTTTTTTTTTTTTTTTGGGCAAGTTTTAGATAATGTATTTAAGGGAATACTCCAATCCAAATATTATTCAAATGAGAACAAAATCTGCACTTAAAATGTATTCGTTTCTGCACATCTATTTTGAAGAGAATTAGTGCTTAAACCACTGGAATACTTGAATACTTAGAAGTGCATCAGTACTTAGAATATTATCACAAAATTAYCCCCAAAATGTATGTGTTACCTTGGAAGTAGTGTGCAAATTAATTTAAATAATTTTAAATGAGTCTTATAAACTAAATATTTACCTACTTTGCCATGACAATCTGCCATTGTCTTTGTTTAGTTGACTGAAGTGAAGGCAGTTTACAAAACTCTCTGAAACAGAAGTAAAATGTATTCTAGAAAAGAAAATATGCACATTGCCTGGAGTGTCATTTGTCATCGTTCTGTGTACATAAAAATATCATTAATATTACCAAGTTGAGCACTCAAGAATGAAGAATGACAGCTTTAGTTGACCCTCTTGTACATAAAATTTGACATATCTGTTTAGTTGTGACATCAAATGCTCTTATTTCTCACCATCCTCTGAGACTGAATTATTGTACATTTAAAGAGACTGTAGTCAGTAGTGAGCGCTGCCTCATATGTCAAAAATGAGAAGTGGAGTGCATTGTGCAGGTTATTAAAGGAAAAAGAAAAAAAAAAAAAAAAAAGACAAGCAGCATGCTACCTTAAAAAAGGGTCTTATACATGCTTTTGCTACCAAGTTTCCATGTCATCTTAAAGAATTCCCTGAATTCCCTTCAGTCAAGTTTTATACAGATAGTTGCTAATATTGTGGTCCTCATTTCATGCCTGCCTGGGGTCAGCTCCTGTACTTCTACTTTCAGCTATAGACAAAGCCTATGACAGTTGGGTGCAAACAAACACAATTCCAGTTACTATAGCCTAAAATTGTTGTCTTGAGTCTGAGAATTGTATGGAATTAACATTAATTTGGTGCTATTTCTAGTATTCACACTTTAGTCCTTTTTTTCTAAGTTACTCTTTAAATTAGTAGTAACAATTATTAAAAACAATAATTATTAATAACRGTGTGCCTGCAACCAAAATTTTTCAAGCATTATATTTATCTTTCTTTTGCTGTAAGAAAAATTGTTATTTATATAACCATAAGTCTTCCAGATATTATAAATGTTGTGGAAATATAAACTAAAAGATAATTGAAGTTCAGAGGTTTTGCAGAGGAGCGCATTTAACGATGTAGAAAATACTTTTTTTTGTTCCTTCATTGCTTGTGGACTCATTTCAAATACTTTTGTTTGTGCTTAACTCAATTAACTCATTTTTTTCATGAATGAAATAATTTGAACAATGATGTTTATTAAAAGCCAACACCGCTTTGCAAACTCGTTACTAGCTGTACTATAGGAATATTCAACATGTTTTCTCTTGTGAATCACATAATGTTAGCAAGACATCAAGATTCCAATATTTTTGGTACAGAACCTCTATTATCTAAACATTTAATCAACCTTGATTCTGTCATTTCTTTGTCTGTCTTCACTGTCGTCAAAAGAAACTTAAAGAAGTGAATTTTKTATGTAGCTCTGAAGATGATGGTTTCCATAGTTTGGAACTACTAAGGAAGCCTCTAAAGTTGAAGGTTTCAGCGGGTGACTAGCAAGAGAARTCTTGGGTTGTTTTAGAAACTGGTGTAGAGGTTTTTACATTAATATTGCTAAACAATGTGCCCTGGGTAGCAAGGCAATGGCGAGAGAAAGCACAGGGGGTGGGTTTATTTCAGCTGCTGTGTTGGAAAGCAATTCACAGCAATTCCACTGAGCTGGATGCAGGTTTTAAAAAATGTTAATTTCTGTGTGCACAGTAAGGAGCAGTAATCTCAAGCAAGTCTTTATAAAACTGAGAACTGAATTAATAATTTATAGTTGAGATTTATTCACATTTTAAGTGGTACCATCATTTTTTAAAACAAACATTCAATTGGCTTGGAATAAAAAGATAAGCCATAAGCTTTTATACTGGGAGAATCTAATATTATTGACAAATTTCAGGCACATTTAATACATAAGTTTACAGTAAAAGATCTATTCTTTCAACAATTTTAAGGATCTTTAGCATGCCTCTCAGAAGACTAAAAGATTACTTGGTTGATATTAGCCTGTTTGCTGAAGTGTTCACAGCTCCTCTTTGCTCCAAATTTGTATATTATTTACCTTTACTTCTCAGAAATGAGAACAACTTTCCAACAACATAGTATCTTTTCTATTCAGTCTTTATATTGCTGTTTTGCATTTTTTGTCTTAGACTTATTAATAAGAACTTGTTATATGAAATACTGATACGAATAAAATAATTGGTTTTTTTTTCCTCTCTCATTACTCTGGAATTATGACTGACTTCTATTTACTAAAGAAATTACCTGCAGTTTTTATGAGTCTGTGGTGCAAAATCAGTGTGTCATGATTGTGGAATCCAATCAATTCAGACAATAGATACAAATTATAAACAGGAAGCATTTATTGTAATAATGAATTCTGACCTTCTATGTAAAATAAACCATAAAAAATTCTTCATCTGAATAAGAGTATAATTTTCAGGAAAAAAAAAAAGAAAATCTACCCATGATTTAGTGTCCTCCAGTCTTTGGAATCTTTTGYAATGTGTTCCAGTGGTTGATTATCCTTATTGTCAAAATCAAGCATCTTATTTCTAAGCTTGAATTTCAGTAGTTTCAGATATCAGCCATACTGTGCTCTTCTCTTTTGTCTGCAAGATTGTTATCAGCATAACAGCAAGAGCTGTTATCAAACTTCAGTCCCTTGTACTTACCAAATAACCCCACTACTTTTTTTTTTTTTTTTCCCCCCATAATGTTAATGTATAAATTCTGGGGAATATCTTCCACAAAAAAGGCACTTCATTCTTAAAATATTCTTGAATTTTATTAAAATCCACAAAAATCTACATCATTTTCTTCATTGTGGACTACAATTGTGTACTAAAAGCAAAACAAACAAACAAACGAAAGTAGTAGATATTTGCATATTATTATCTTAACACTATAACATAAGCTTATGATAAGCCCATGAGCCATATGTCCCCAGATTAATTGCTGGAATGGATAATTTTTTGGTGTTGCCATGCACAGAGAGATAACTCCTGAACTTCATTTGGGTAGAAACAGACTGATCCAAAATATGAAGTGGCTTGGATATAATATGATATTATTGTGTTTTCTATGAGTTAAGTTACAGAAGACAAATCTTCCTTCTTGACAATCCAGAACACTAACTGCAACAATGTATCTTTTGATAAGACTTTATCTGGAAATCTAACAAAATAGTAGAGGAGCTCTGCCCAGTGAATGGTATGAAAATGTTTCCCTGCTGAGACAGAGCCCTCCAGTCAGCTGGGCAGAAAGACCCATCTACTGTTGCATTTACTTGGATGTAAAATATCTTCCTGAGAATCAAAAGTTAATGTTTCTCTTCCTTTTTCTTGCCTTTTTTTTTTTCTATGAATCTTCTTCTCTGCACTTTACATTTGTAATTACAAAACAAGTTTAAATGTCCTTCAGAATGTTAAAGAATCCAGGTTACCTGTGAAGAATAAGAAACAAAATAAAATGAATCAAAAACAAGTCTTGCAAAATCCTCATAGAAAAAAAWTTGAGAAAGTCCCTTCAGAACGGAGGTAGCAAACAGAGAGGCAGGCAAGTGAACAAAGACCAGCACAGTTTCCTTACCTCAAAGTTAAGCAGAAGCATTCAGTGAACTTCCGTTGAGCCGTTAGTTATGAAGGGAAGATTTAAAATGGGTGGGTGAGCCAGCTGGGCATACTGGCTGRGCAGTGATTTCTTTTCAGTGACTCTCACATGTGCCACACACTCACACCAGCCGAGACCCACTGCCTTTGGTGCCATTTCACTTGGTACCCTGGGGAGAAGGACACTCACACCAACGGGTGGCACGTCCTGTGTGCTGCTGGCTTTGCTTCACGGTGTCACAGTCCATCTTGCGCTTAGCTTTCTGCATGTTGTGTTTCAGCCCTGAATCGATATCCCCTGAGGGTCTTTCRCTTGAACTATTTACAGCTTTCTGCATTATATTGCTGGCATAAGCTGTCAGTGGCCTCACTAACCACATAGCCCCAGGCCAGTCTCTTTGACTTTCTCCATATCTGTATCATAGCAGTTGTCACAGAAGTTTTCATCATCCTGTAGCTTCCCACTACAAATGTATTACAAAAGTGTGAATTTAGGAAGTTGCACAGCAAAGTTTACCTATTMTTTCTTTTTATATTTTTTTTCTTTAACTCATACCAGATCAATCTAGTCAATTAGAGCTTGCAGATGTAGTTAAGGTCTCATCTGTACTTTTGGGCAGACTTCACCCYGTGAGGGAGGTCAGGCATTTGAATCTGTAATCAGGGAGAAAACATGCTATGCTAAATTTTAAATTCCTTGCAGTCATCATTCTAAATGTCTTGGCAATCTTAAACCTTTTACCCAAAACATTACATATAAAATTATCTCTCAAAAATGTGAGTTGTCTCTTTCATTCTTAGAAGTTTTATTGCAGTTGCTAGCTATTTTATCAATCTCCAGCCCCTTTTAAAGGTCAGGTYCAGTACCCTTCTCTTGCAGCTCTGTTCCTTTTGATGTAAAACCATGCATATTTTAAAGAGTTAGCAAATGGAAACTTGGAAGCCTTCCAACCCTCGCAAAGTTGGTATCTTGGCACTGCAGTGTTGGGATTCTTTCACTACAGCTCTGAGACAAGCCTGCTATTCAAAGTACCCCCAGGCTCCACCTTGTGAAGTTTCATTGTTCAATCTATCCAATACGAGCTTTTCAGCGACTGCAAAGAAAGAGGAAAGAGAAAGACAAAAGGAAAGGAAACAGATCTGGAAAAGTTAACAGTACTGGATCCAAGGCTAAATACGCTCCTTAGACCTGGATAGCTATTAACCAAAACGTAGTGTCTCATAGTGGCTTGAAAACAGACAACAATGTTGATTTCCATCAAAAACTTCTAGGGTTCCAAGCAGCCCTGGATTTTGGAAGTGCTGCAGTCGCGAACAGAATGTTATGAAAATAGCAATGCTAAATGAAAGGATGTTGAAAAAAAAATCTGATTTGTTTTCTACTATAATTGGTATTTCCTTCTATATGGCAGGTAGCTGCTGCCTTTGTAGATAGCAAGAGGTGGTTTCTTCACTACAGTTATGTGTTACACAGATATATTCATATCCAAAGTGTTTAGGTTTTATGCTGACATCAAGATCTAGACAGAGCTGCCCAGATAGGGATTGTCCATTTGTAAAACAAGGATATATTTCTTTAACATGAACATATTGAAAAGTGCCAGTAACTGTGCTTGCGTACTTGTGTTCATATACTAACTAGTTTAAGGACACTTAACCTGAGGGGGAAAAAAAAAAAAAAGGAAGAAAAAAAGTCCTGTGTGTTACACATACACTGTATTTTGTTACATGGGTTTTTTATTATTATTATTATTATTTTTTAATTGGTGATTTTGGTGCTAACATTGTGAAATGTGGGTTCTCTGTATTTTATGTAGTCAATATGAATTTACCAGTTGGAGAGCTGTATTTCACGGAAATTTGTAGGAGGTACAAAGGCTGATTTATTGGACAAGATATACAAGAGTCAAAAAGTCAGAAGGGGTAGAAATAATAAATTTTATAAATTACAATGTGGAAAAAAAAAAGAACAAATAATCCTTTCTATTCTACACATRGTACATTATTAGAAGTAGTGTACGTTCAGCAGCTGTTGACGTTTTTGAGAGTACTTGTGGAAGTGAGGAGCATGTAAATCACAATTTGCCAATTTGCACAGTAAAAAACAAAAACAAAAAAAAACCCAAAAAAGACAGTGAGAAACATACTCAGTAACTATGTAATATCAAAATAAAAGAATGCAGGGCTGGTCTATTACAAGAATAATGAAAACTTAAAACTTGAAAATGTTTTTTAACATTTGATAATGYCTCCTAATTTTTAAAATATTATTATGATATTATTATGATGGAAGATGAATACAGAAGACCACTTGTTGTTTTCAGAGCAGACCCAAGCATACTAATATCTTAATTTATTTTAGATATATTTCTGTTAAAACTGGAGAGATCAGAAATATATTTTTTTTTTTTTTAACTCTGTGCTGTTGAAGGTAATTATTAGTAAATCAAAGGCATCTATTATTTTCTGAATTTTCTGGCCTCACTAGACTGAGTTTCTGCCGTGAAGCACTGCTACTGAAAATCCTCCCCTTTCAACTTTGATTTAGAACTAGATGTTCTCATTCACTGCTACAAACTGGTATTTATTTTCTTGAAAGTATTCCCTTAGTACTACTYTTTACAATGACTTTTTCCTTTAACACTGAGATCCCCAAACATTCAATTTCCAATCACTGTATCTAATAATTACTTAGCTCCACCACAATACACTAGTACTTCTTGTTCTAATTTGATTTTAATTGTTAATGACTTTATTTTAACTAGTTGTTGCAGATTTGCATCTCTTTTCCTTTTCTTTTTGTTACACTTAATTAGTATATGTGTCTGTGTGAACATTGTTGTTGTTGGCCAAAACTTAGCACATTAGTAATTTTATACACAATTATTATATCTTGCATAAAAGCATTCTATAAAGCCAGGTTCAGTAATTTACAGTGCTTGAATTGCAATGACACATTTCATTTCAGCACTCATTTTTTACAGAGCAGATTACTTATTTGCTTTATACCCTGAAATAAGTATCAAATGAGCCCACTTTGCTGACTGATGATCTTCAACCAGGAGTCATGGGACTTCAAAGTAAAGACATTTTAAGTAAGTCAGTTCAAATAAATCATAGAGGGATCAGTGTTTTATTTTTCAGTAACCTTTCACCTCACTGCAGGTCATGCAGTTGACAGAATGGATACCCACCTGGCACAGTCATGACATATTTACTCCCATAACAGAACATTTATGCACATTAGCTTCTAGCAYGATGGCAATATCCCTCCACCCAGTGCATTGTGTTCACTCCTACCTTCCTGCTTCTTTTCTTTAATTAGAGGTAGGTAGATCTACAGCATTTTGCTTTACCTTTCTCCTTAGGTTTCTAGTGTCAGCCTGATGAATACTCTCAACCACTGTAAAACGGATCTAAAAAAACCTAGAGTCCGTAATACTCCATAGCATCTTACAGATTTTTACAGTTTATGCCTATAGTATAATCACACACAMAAAAAAAGGTGCAACCTGAACTCATGGGTTCTGTAGGACACCGTATGTAAAGTGTTATATTCTGAGAAGTGTATGTGTAGGATCCACTGGTTTTATGTTATTATTCTTCCCTGAGAAAAGCTAAAAAGTAAATTGAATATTGGATGTACCATTAATAGTACTTATTTAGAATGAGACTGAGCAAAGTTTTAAAAAACAAATTCTGTAGCATTCATTGGAAAAGTTTTACTCTATGGCTTATAAAACATTAACTCAGTATCAAGGAGATTTATTTACAAAGGAAAAGCCAACTATGCATGACTTGAAGTTCTATGTTTATATACAAAAAAAAACAGTGTATTGAATTTTTCTATTTATAGAACTACATGAACAGTCAAACTTAGAGTATTACATTCTGGAGAATTTTTAGTGTTTCTTTCCTTGTATACATTGTCTCTTGATTGACACAAATTAATAACATTGCAAATACTTCTGTAGAAAAGCTTATGCTAGATAAGATATATATGCWGTCATTATATAAATGCCCGTTTACCCAAACAGCATTCTCATCCTGTTTATATCAATTTTAAAGTTTTTTTTKAAAGACTTTTAATTTGCCCTCTGTGTTTTATCAGTGTTAGTATATTCTTGTAAAATGAAAAATCTCTGTGATATTCTTGTCTTGATATTTATGTATTCTTTTCAAGTTGTGGAAATTACTAGCTYATCATTAGATACAATGAGTAAGACAATAGTGCCTGCATGCTCTCCAGAAGTATCTTGTGAAACCTTGTAAAGATGCTCAGATTTTATTTTATCCAAGACTGTTTTCATATTGAAATGTGATCTTATTACAACTTTCCAAGAATTCATAGTATACAAAAGTTTCTGTAGAGCTTGGGGAATTTTGTGATCACATAAACAAAAGAAAATAAACAGAAGACAAACAAAAAATGCAAATTCCCAGTAGAAAGCACAATGAGGTGTATGRCATTATTTTTATGTTAGTTCTTTCATTTTTCCTTCTATATGTATATGCATACATGYGTTTTGAAGATAGAAAACCTTTAGAGAGAAAAAATGTATGTGTATGTAAATACATATGCACATATATTTTTCTTATATCTTATTAATAATCCAGGCAGTTTTTTGCAATGATATTGTTATCACGAGCCAGCTTGGACTACATTATTTATTTATGTAGTACTTAAAATGAACATAATCTAATTTGGCATTKTTTTGGCTGTTTTTCATGTGTGTTGATTTAAATACTGTGTTGTTACTCTCTTTTCTGTCTAGGCTAATATTACACCAGCATAAATTCACTAAATCATTAATTCACTATTGGATATACAATCTTTTAGACAGAGAACAAAAACAAGCCAAATCGTACAGATATTTCATGCTATTTTCCATTTGTGTAAATTGTAAAGTTTTTTTATACTGTGATTTTGTTATGAGTTAATCAGTCAGACAGAATTTACCTCTTAAAGCATGATGATATGATTTAATAAAGGGTTGAGTCACATTTTTGTCTATCTACAATGCATTTTGCTTTTGCTTTTGTGTGTGTGAATAGAAAACCAGTATTTTCAGCATTAAAATTTACTTAATTTTAATTTGATACTAGTGTGTTAATTGTACTGCTGTTGCAGGAACTTGCCAAAGCATAGTCTGCAATACCAGAAAGAACAGTTACTCTCCAGATTGCTCTGACGATGTGTTACCGTTGTGGTATCGTTGTGGTAGTGCCAGGAAGAAATTCTAGTACACAATATACAATTGTTTTGTACACAATACACATTTCTTGCATATTCAGGGAGTAAAATTTAGAAACCTGTGCACGTGAAGCCAGGCAGGCGGATGGGATTGGTTCTCTCCTTGATGGGGAAATTTTATAGAATCTGCCATAAGAGCAAGGTTTCTGCAGCAGTAAGGACCACAAAGCCAAGCCAGTCTGGGACTGCTTCATAAAAGTAGCAAAAACCTAATCAAAACTACAAATTACATTACTGACTTACCCTTGCCCTGTGAATTTGTGATCGACTGTACGTTTAAATGAAAGCGAGGGACCTTCTCAGCAATCAGTAACAAAAGTGAGTACAACTAGAGTTACTCAAGCTCCCCCTAAGTATATATGTATGCATATATATATTATACATATAAAAACATAAAAGGTGAATTAAGGAGGGAAGAAGTTGGGGGGAAGACTTCATGGTAACTTCTGGATCAGTTAAAGGACCAGGTCGCCCCCTGAGGGGCTCCTCGYGATGGAGAGCCCCCTTCCATCTTGTGGGGTGAGTGATAACTGCACGTTTGTAMATTACATTTTAGCAAGCTCAAAAACCCACACTGTAGTAGAGAGTTTCCTGTACTGACATCCAAAACCTGTTCTCTAAATGCTGTATTTTAATAAATTGTGCTATTTGTGAACCCGACTACTTGTTTGGAAGGCGATCGGGCGTACGGTCAACAGGCTGTTGGTGAATGCGATACTGCCAGAGTCGGGCCTGTAGCTACCACGGTGTTTGATATCCGTGCTGAGAGCCGAGTCCAGCCGGCCCCAGGCCCCAGTCCCTCTAACCTCCGAGGATCAGCTGGAACACAAGGCAGTTCATCTCTTAACAAACTTGCTCCCCTCCCCAAACCCAACATAGTTAAAGCAAGCATTTGTGAAGAAAATGCATGTTCTGATGTACTTGTTGATTGTATAAACTTTTTTTTTTTCCCCCCTATAAATCCTCTTACTAATTGGGTTGAGGAAGCAAATTCTGTCAGGCCCTTTCTGTGATTTCATCTACAACTTTGTAAAATCTATTTCTCTGTAGTATTGGCAAAAAATTATTCATCCAGGAACCTCACACTGTGCTATTGATGGAAATAATTWATGTGAATCATGAATTCTTTTGTGTGGTTTGTCAGCACTTCGAGTCCTATGGTGTGAATGAATGTTTGTTAAATCCCACTGCTCTCTTTTCTAAAAAAGGAAAAACAGTTTTAAAAACAAATAGAAATTCAGGTATGAAATAAAAACGCAAGATTGCTCCTCAAAGCAAACTTTCTACTTTTATTCTRTGATGAAATAAAACATCAATTTTGGCATATTTTGTTTTTGTGAAATATATGATATGAAGTATTCTTAGTGTGGTTTTGGTTTTTTGACTAAAAGTAGCTGTAAATGCAGACTCTGGAGTATTTGACTTTGAAGTTTTGCTGTTAAAAACAGAAATGCTTTTAGTACRAAGTACAAAGCTGTACCTATGCATCCACTTGACTATCTATTATATTAAGTGTATTATTTATAAATACGATGCTAAATTATTTATTGCCATCTGTGCATCGAATTTTATCACCTTATTATTCTGTAACAGTAAACTCTGTGAGCTAATATGCTTGCTGTGTAAGCTAATCCAAGGAGATTTGACATAACTTTCTAAATCCTTAATAATAAAATCTCTAATGAGACAATGATTTAAATCAGCACTCAGTAATGTTTAAGTGGGTTTTCTCACTGGCAGGAAGCTGTGAGGATGTTTAAAGAAATCATATGGGGGAATGATGCTTCAATCTGTGCAGTGTCATTGACACTTGTTTTTAATCGTGGAAAGTGCTTGCAAGTCAAAGACTTTAATTTTCTCAATTTCTGATGCTTGCATCAGCCTTTCTTTTCCAGTACTATCTGCTGATTTTTTCAATGAGTTGAGGTAGACTATACATTTGATGTTTTAAATTATATATTATGACCTAAATTAATTTCTTGAACCTTAATTACTTCAAACAATCAAGTTTGTGTGCCTCTATGAAACCGGACATTTTTAAGACATAAGAAAATGCAATGACAAGCCTAATAATTTAATCATTTCTTTCAGAAAGACTGCATTTTTTTTTTCCCCATGCTTGATGAAAATATCATTGTGCATGGCAATTTAAAAGGCTTAATTTCATGAAAGGACTTTTAAAGACAATTAAGTATATACACCCTCCTGTTTGATTTACTGTAATTTTTATATAGTACTAGGTTGCACACAATAATTTATAAAGCCTTTCCTGTGCCTGAGAAACCAAATCAGAAGCTTTTGATGTTCAGAAGAGACACTCCTCACCTCTTGCAACACAAAACTTTGAGCAAATAGCAGTTAATTGACTACTKATTCATCAATTAGCAGTTAATCAATGTAAACTTAAGTGACTTAGCTAAATACAGTTCTCATTGCAGCTTTCTCTTTTGGGCACTACCAGAAGATCACTACCATATCTAAGACATGTTTGTCTTTATCATGGAAAACATCATTATGTCAGCTTGATAAGCTAGTGTGTAATGTAATGTGTCCATTAGTGTAAAGTTTTGAGGGAGAAGTTTGTTTTCTGAGACTACCTTTTTTTTGTGTGTGTGTGTGTGTATTTTATATTTAATCATAGCTTTTTAAAACTTCCTGTTAACTATTGCACTGAAACTATACTTTTTTATTGTACCATAAGTGCAATGTATGTTTGTTTTCTGTGCCTCAAAGTTAAAACTTTACAATGTATATACTGGGATGAAAATCAAATAATAAGAACAGTGCTACAAAAATTCAGAAAGGAAAAAAGAAGGGCAAGTTGAAATGCTGTTRTTGTCCCTAATGAAACAAACTCCTAAATTTCCTCTTTTCTCTCTATTCCTGCATTGTTAGGTTTTTGCCTGATTTGGCATTTCTGTGCTTTCAGGAAAACATGCAGAGGCTCTGAATGAGTCCTMCCGTGGAGGATTAGGAAAGATCTGGAGTACATACTGTGGGAGCATAGGCTGAGAGAACTGAGTTTGTTCAGACTGAAGAGGAGAGGCTTTAAGGGCATGGAAGTCCCTTTGCTGTCTTCAGCCTAATTAGAAGACACGGCCAGRCTTTTCTTGGAGGTACTCAGTGATAGGACCAGAGGAAATGGTCACAACTTGTGTCAAAGGAAATTCCACACAGATACAAGGAGAAACTGCTCATAGTGAGGGTGGTCAAACACTGGAAAAGGTGCCCAGAGCAGCTCAGGAATCTCTGTTTTTGGAGATACTCAAAACTAGCCAAGAAAGAGCCCACAATATCTCCATCCAATTGGACCTGATTTTAGGTGGGCATCAGGMAACATGACTCCCAGATCTGCCTTTCAGGCCTCCCAACTAAAATCATAAGTAGTACTTATGGTTTAATGTTCCTTCTAAATAGAAATTTAAACAGTGTTTATATCTTCCAATTTTATTCTTTTAGCGGGAGTCTACCATCATTTGAGCAAAGGACTGATTCCATGAGAATCCATGAGGTTTTCAAAGGTGCTTTTCCTATTCCTTCTCTTGCTATCATTAATAGGATAAACCAATAATGACCTTCATTACCTGTTACAAATAGAGGCTCTGTGAAGCCTAATCTAATACAGAGGTCCACTTCTGATATCTTTTTAGCCATGTCGAGTAGAATTTAGCATTGCTGAACTTTGAATGAGCTAGCAAATTGCTCCACAGGAACTGTCATGCTGTATATCCCTGACAAAGTCTCRGAGAGAGATCTCGTATTTTTTATGTTGAGAAAAAGAGTTGTGAAGTAAAGGTACATATGAAGGGTCACTGGCTTCAATAGGAGTTGTAGTTATAGTTTTGCAGGTTTATGGACAATAGTCTTTCAGTGATAGGATGAATCTACTTTTTTAAAATTGTTCATATTATTACATTTTGTTGTTATATACAAATCACTGAAAACTTTTTCTTCAGTCTCATCATTCATAYTTCTATGATTGAACAGTGTTTATAATAGAGTATAAAGACAGTAGTATACCATCAGTATTTCTCTTAAAAATAGTAGTATAACACATCAGGCGCTCTTAAAACACGTGGAAAACTCTTGCAATGCTATAGAGAATTAACAATAATTTTTTTGTTACTGTAATTGGCATATGGTCCTGAGTACAGAGACTAGATATTATAAATTAGTCTTTCCATGTTCCAGGTCAGGTGGCCTATGAATATAGTAAATTTAAGAGACGCAGAGCAAAGACTGCTGGACAATTTTGTCTGCTATCTCATTTATAGCCATCAGATACATGACTGACAGTGCTAATTGTAGTGAAAAGTGTGTCAGATRAAAGCTTTTCTCSRGAGYTGTGGATTCAATATTTATAATCACATACAACCTTTGAAATTCATGAGGTTAGTGTTTGCTATGTTTTTATCTTTGCAACTGCTGGAGAAGCACTGTGTGAGCACTATAACCAGCAGATCATTTGGAGAATTTTTTAAACAACAGCCTTTCAAAGTGCTCTGGTGGTGATAGTGCACTCCTTCATCTTAATAAATGTGCAAGTTAGAAGTGTAAATGGAAGGGCATTTTCAGATTATAGCTGTCAGTAAACCTATGSTTTGGTGTTATTAAGGCATCTGAAGAAAATTTTACACTGCTGAATGGGTTTCCAGATAAAAGTAAAGAAGAATACTACTTTTTTGTCATCTTCTGTGGTATTCTTCCATGTCATATGTTGCTGATATACTTGGATACCTTTCCCTGTTTGTGCTACTTATTTCACTAAAGTTCTGCTACATGAAATTTCATATACTTATCAGAGAAGACTTCTTTATTAAACGTCCCTCTATAATAAGAAACAGTTGTACTACTGTTATTTGAAGAACTCCCATATATTTGATAGGTTAAACACCTAGGCAAAGTCTGTGCTGCAAGATTTTATTAGGCCTAGATATTACAGTTTATGCTGACAATATTCAATGCCACTGGAGTCTGTAAAAGTTACAGTGAATGATGATTAGTGAATGTTTGATTAGGTCTTTTTTCTATCAGAATGAATAGTGCACCCAACCTTGTCTTAATTACAGATACAGCAAAACTGGTGTCTCCTGGCTTGCTAGCTCCTGGGATTCTTTGGCCCGAAACAAACCRCCTTTTTTCTGTTAAGTGTAAAGAACAGCTCAACTGTACATTGAGTGCATCAAGTGGGAAGGGCAAAAAAGGGCATATTTGGTTATCCTTTTGACCAGAAGAAAGACTTTGTTACTGACTCCAGAAATAAAATCCTGTGGAATATAAGGGTAACTGCATGAAATGACTAAGAGATCTTAATTCCACAAGAAAGACTTATTCCCTGTGCAAGTTTCTCTAGTTCTAGACAAGTTCTTGTTCTTACRAAGGGAACCAGGAAATACTTCTAGGGGGAAAGCTAGACATCTAGGGAGAGGACAATGGCATGAAACTAATGAACTAATACACCATAAAAGAGGTGCAACCTCTCCCCCCACCCCAGCTTACTACGTTACTTAGATCCCACTTAAAATTACAGCASTTTAGATATTCAAGGAATTCAAGTTTAGATATTCAAACTTACTTTTTTTTTTTTTTTTGTATGCATGCTTTATCTTCAATTTACTATCTTCAGCATATTGGGGTTGTCTCATTTCCCTCTTCTGTGCATATTTCCTACTGTTGGTCTGGTAAGTGTGATCTTGCTATCATGATATTTTATACCCAAGAAAATGCTAATRCTAATCTCTCTAATACTAATACTCTCCATTGCCAACCACAAGGTATCCTATATATCTCAGTAAAGAAACCCTGTTATATGATGGATTTTTGTGCATTCATAAGTGTTGCCAAGRGAATGCCTGTCTATGATTAATTAGTCACTCTGGTTATCTTTTTAAGTTAGAAAAAATTTAAAATAGAACTAAAGAATTTTTTTTTATACAATGCAAAGATTCTTATTACATTTCATAGGAATAAATGCAATGAAAAATACAATAGTATATTTAYAGATAATTCACTGTACATCTGAAATACTGTGTTTCACACAGTTAATAGACTTCAAGGAATTTACACAGCTTATGCGCTAGAATTCATTTCTGGGGTGGCTTGTTTWTCTAGGATATTACTTTGAGTGGGGAGGACCTTGCCTGTCGTTGTGTACTCATTTTATCCTTGGGAGCTTTTCTCAGATTCAGATTTAAATTCAGAAACTCAACTTTTACTATCAATATCGAACACAGTTTTCACAGGATTAATGACTATCATAGCCTTTCTTTAGAAATTCTAATATTCTTTTGGCATGGATGAACAGCATTTTCTCTTGGCTATYTGGTGAAAAATACTGGAATAAATGACATGATATTTAGTACAAATAAAGTATTTGTTTGCTGTAGATGAAATGCCTTTACAAGATTGCATGGCAGGCTTGAAACCTTAGGAAATAAACTTAAAAAAATATATTTTACATCAATATACACTGAAAATTTTGGATAAACTTGAGCACTAACACTTGCTACAAACTATATAAACTGCATGGGAGAATAAGCAACTTCAGAGTGAATGATCTGTAAGCCTTTGTGGGGAGATAGAGGGTCCAGTAACAGACTGTTTAACCTGGAGAAGACTGAGAAGAGATCTGATCACCTAAGAGGTGAAGGTATGGAGTGGGYGRGGGCAAACTCTTCTTGTTGGTGGCCATTGATAGGACARGGGGTAATGGGCACAAGTTGAAACACAGTTCCATCTCCATGTGAGGACGAACTTCTTTGCTGTGAGGAKGGCAGAGCCCTGGAACAGGCTGCCCAGAGAGGYTGTGGAGTCTCCATCTCTGGAGATCTTCCAAACCYGCCAGGATGCCACCCTGTGCCAYRTGCTTTAKGGGTCCCTRCTGGAGCAGGGAGGTTGGACTGGACGATCTCCAGAGGTTCCTTCCAACCTCAACCATTCTGTGATTCTGTTAGATTCGGGAACACTGAATCCTATGCTTGAATTGAAATTAGAGACTGGAGGAGATGCTTACATAGTGTGATAGCATTCCAAATCTTCATGTGGGGAGAAAAAGGGGTTGTAAGTTTTGCTGCTTCAGTGCAAATGCAGTATAAACAGCTATGATTTGTGTGAAGTAGGTAAAGCAAGACAGTCAGATTTGGTACAGGTTTGGTAGAGCTTTGAAATGACATGGCTAAATTTTAGCACTGCTTAAAAAAAACTAAACAAACAAACAAAAAAACCCACGGAAAAAGATTCCTAATTCCTGTCACAGTGACAAAAGGTTTCACAGTGTAAATGACCTTCTAGGTTTAATCTTGCCCCATTATTTTGTTTCACAGGAGGGCATATGACAAGTGCATGTTTTCCACTCTTCTCTTCTCTTTGGAAATTGCAGTTTGAGTTAGTGCTTGCAGAGTTAAACACTTTCATGATGCCAAGGAAAAAAAAATTCCTGAGGTGTGTGCCTGCATCCTGTTGGAAGACCTTCACTGTCTCGCTTATCCACCAGCTAGTCCATCTACTCTTCATTATTACCAGTTGGTGCAGAGATCAAAGAACAGAGCTCTGGGAAGCTACTGCTCAGTTCTTTGCTTCATATGTAAAAAAAAAAAAAAGTCCTCTGAATCTACCATCACAAGAGGATACAGCTGAGCTGTGAGGGACTGTGAGGAAGTCCATTACATATGGCTAAGAGCAGAACAAAAAAATGTTTACATTTCTTCTCTGATCTCTTCTGCCTCCTCTCTTATGTTATGCATCTTTGTGTTGTAGCATGGGAACTGATTGATGATAAGATGCTAAACACTCTGGTTGCAGATAATTGTTCTGCTGAGTTTAAAATCAGAATTCTCGACTGACAGAAATTATATTGAGTAAATGAGGTTGCATGCATATATGTAATTATGATCTTTTGTTTTGTTTTAYTTTACATAGGACTAATCTTTTTAGTGTGTGTTTATGGAACTTTGTAAAAATGTTACAGAGAAAAGGGAAGAGTGGGAAGATCTCACATGAAAATTTTAAGGAAAATTTAGCATTTCACTTATCCTGAAGTTTGCAAGGTTGAATAAAAAAAACAAAACAAAAAAAAGAAAAAAAACACAAAAAAAAAAAACCCACCAGGGGGTTCAGATAATTTTCTTGTTGTTTTTAATAACTGTGGGCAAATTATGTAAGAACTATTATCAACGTTATCATATTTATCAAAGGAAACAATTAATTTAATTTTTCATTAAGTATAAAGAACTTTGTGTGTACTTAAGGTTTATAAAAATTATTTCTCTAATCTGTCTTAACCATGAGCACAATTAACATTCCTAAGTAAGTRTTTAGCTTTGGCTTATAGTATTTTCAAATAATTATTGGACTTACGGTCAGCTGTTTGATATCCGTACTGTGGAACATTTGCACAGCACAGATAGATGAGAGATTATCTTCCTAAAATCATGAATCTCTTAAAGTAAAAAATATCTTCAGATCAGCCTATATATAGATTCTCTACAATATTTGAAACTTGAAATCTTTATTTTTTTTTTAAAGTCAGCAATCATAATTTTTGTTTGTTTGCTTGCTTACTTAGTTGCTCTTTTTTTTTTATTTTTGTCCTAAGCCAGGTTCTAATCATACAACCAAATTTCATACATAAAGCTATGCTATACTGCACCTTTCCAACATCAGCTGAAGATTGTTGACCGTTTAAATTGATGATCTGTGTGCATTTATTATTGCCCATGAAACCAGTGGTTGCATACTTACATGGTTAGGATGGGACATTACTCTTGTGTCCTGTTTCTACAAACAGACTTTTAGAATCTTTTAATGAAGTAACAGAGATGAAATGGTGAAAATGTCAAAATAAGAGAAATAAAATTAGATTTAAGTCTCTCAGAAGATTATTTATTTTGAGATGAGAAAAAAATACTCAGAAATTACTTAGAGGCAAACCTTTCTGAATTTTTTAATTTTGAAATAAATAGTTGTGACTCATTTCATAACCATAGTCCATAACTCTTCTCAAATAAATAGAGAACATGTATAGAGAACTGCATGTAAGATTTTTAATTCATTTTTTAAAGTCTAATTTATATCTGCACTATAGCATTTGCTATATCCAGATACTTTTAYTGAATTATTCTATTTTCTGTTCATTTTCTGTGAGAAAGGACACAAGCTAATTTCAAATTCTTTTGTATGAAGTACAYTGTACAAAACCATGTACAATAATGAATACTCCTCTTATTTGTTTTTATTTTTAGCTCAGAGGTAAGTTCAACATTAAAATGCATGCTCATCAAAACTGATACTAGTTTTCTTTTTTTTTCTTTTTTTTCCCTCTCTTCATTGTTATGCTGCTCCCTTAGCGAATCTAATATTTTTCCCTCACTGAGGAAATAATAATAATAATAATAATAATAATAATAATAATAATAATAATAATAATAATAAGAATAATAATAAATCTTTAATTAAAAGAAAACTAAGTGGGCAGAAGGAGAGCACCAGTTTGGCAGCACTTGACAGCAAGTGGCAGTGATTCAGCTGCTATTGGCTACCAGTGGATTGATGTGTGATTTTCTATAAAAAGAAATGAAGACATCCTGATGATAAATTCTTTATCCCCTAATTAGAAATACTAGCAATACTGTTCTAATGAATGCAAAAATATTGTGGTTAAATTGATGTTTGTGAGCATGGCTATATACATAAATATATGCTATATACATAATATTATTATGAGAATAAAAAACCAGAGATTCTAAACATGTCCAACTTCATTCTATTTTGCAACAATATATATAAGTAATATTGCTGCCAATAACTCGGGAGTAAAATTCTTTTTCTCCAAAGGGGCAGAAAAATTCCAGACTAATGACATTAGAAATAATCTCTGAGCTARATATCACTCACAGGCTGACACAGACTGAACTTTAAATATACATGTAAGCAGTCATGCCTGAACTAAAACAATGTGATGGACTTGAAAGCTAACTGCTGTTATACAAAATATTAGGAAATGGAACACTAGAGAAAACAGAATTATCACAGATTATTCATGTAGGAATCRCCATGTTTATTTTTTACTAGGTTTAACCATTCACTGCAGAGACTGTTAAAACCTAACAGACTACCTGTGCAGAATTTCTTAGGTTATTATCAAAGTAACACACTTTTGAATGACTTGGAGAAAAAAAATAAATAAGATCTTTTAATATAGAACTTTGTAATGTTTAGGACTGGTATTTTGGGAGTTTTGTAACACCAAGCACTAAAATTCATTCACATGAGGTCTAGAGGGATCATCATTATTTTCATCCATTGATTTTAACTAATGGAATTGGTTAAGGAAGAATTGRGTCTTCAGGTTTTTATTTTTCTCCTGAATTTCACCAGCATGTTAAGCATGTACACTGGACAGCGGTGTGAATATGTATGCACACTTGCTTCATAACCATGCAGGAAGGTCTGTTTCCCTTTTCTTTCCCTGTAAGCACATAATATTTCTTGTAATTTTTATTTCTTGTAAATTTGAACACAACAAAATGTAAACTAAAACAAACTACATATATTAAATTTCCTGCTTCTTAATMAAATTTATGAAAAGGCCGAGATTTTGACATGAGGTTTCTGTCTTTTCATCAAATACRCTGTATAATGTTGTTCTACATCATATTGGCTCATTTTAAATTAGAAAAACTATATGGGAAAACTATAAAGCACTATTGCACTACATCATTCAAAAACATTAATATATGGCATGTTTCATTTTGTTTTCAAACCGATAACTCCTAAAACTACTTGTATGRTTGAAAGTAACCTAGATAATATTTAATTAATATGACTACTGCCTCATATCAGCAGATAACAGTTACTGTTGTTTTATTTTTATAYTTCTGTGGTTCTCATCCATTATCTTTCCGTGTTTCCAGGCAACCTTTGTTCRTTCCGTCCCAAACGAGATCTGGGAACACTTTGTCCTTTTCCAGTTTCTCACTTATCATGCATATCCACATTCCTATGTCACCCTCTTACATCATGGTTATATTTAAGTATACCATTATCTCAGAGTTAATGGTGACATTGAGAAAATGTGAAACTAAAGTAATTTATTTCTTCTRTAATTAATATTGAATTCCATTAGTCATACTTTGTTAATAGTGTTTTGCAGTGCCATTGATCTCAAAAGCAGYTGGAGAGTGAGAATGTATGGATCAAGTTTTGCAAGCAGACAACACACGTCCTTCCTCATCTATATGTATGATATTCCTTAGGCTATTCAGCACATTGTGAGTGCTAAGGGTAGATCAGTAAAATATTTACTCCTGGTTCACTKAAATAACTCTAAGCTTCTAGTTTTCTTCTTCTGTTTCAGTGTCTGTGACTACCATATATAGTTGTTGCTCACACAAGTTTTTCTAGTCTTCCTCTTATGAAAAATAATAGGTATTTTTTTGAGTCTTRCTTTACTACAGACTTGCTTTATGAATGTATATGAAGACTATAGTCTAGTCTTTTAATCTGTGCCCTGACGTTCAAAGGAGGGTAACATTAGAATCCTCTGCAGGTAGTGAGAGGCTTAATACATTAGAAACTGCAAGGTATTCAGTTTCCCAACTGAATAATTGATAATCACAGCTGTGGACTGCAAATTCCTGTGCTTCGTGGCAGCAAAGTTGGCTGAAACTTCTGGATTGAAGCTGGCTGCATGAAGCGATTAGGTACTGGCATAGGATGGTAAAGGATGGAAATAGTGACCCAACGGTCACGGAAGATGCTGGCCCCAGCCTTTYTACTAGGCACAACTTCATCCATCTGACTTCTTCCATAGTGATATGAACAGCAGCAGTAATAAAMCTTGTTTTCCGAATGTCTTGTGTTTTCATGTTTTCAGATGAAAAAAGGTAAAATGGTTGTTTTTCTTCGAAACACAGCCCCAATTTAGTATTTGCTTAGGCGACCCATTCTGCACGTCTTAATTTCTAATCCTGTTTAGCATAGCACTCCTCTCTCCCTCCACTTACWCAGCTGTTCCCTTCCTTTCAAGTATTTGTATTCCTCTCAACTGTTCAGACATCATGACCTTGTACTGCATTTTCTGATGCTTAATTAGYCTACTTGCTGCCTAAAAATTTGAAAAGTACTGTGAGAAGGTGATACAGCTATGACTGGTATATGCATGTGATAGGAGCAAGAGTCTGGAGATGGAGATTGGTGATGACATTAATGAACTTTATATTAAGCAGCAGAATTATGGTGTTTATGAGTAGAAGCCCTSTAACTCCAGGTAAACTACTTTTTTTTTTTTTTTTTTTCCTCAAATTTCCCGATTTCCTATTGATAAGTAGTTACTTAAATGTACATGAATGATTTCATTCAAAATAATTTAGATGATACTTGTATCAGATTGCACAGAAGCCCCAAAAAGTTTTAGTTACTCTGAGTATCTTCTCTTTAGATACCTAATAACTTTGATGTTTTTGAAAACATCAAAATTCCCTCGAAAATGAAGGCAGGGGAAATATATCCAGCAATGTACTTATTTCCTGTGTATTTCTATAAAAGAGCCTTTTGAGATCCTCTTCTGTACCTGAGAAGGACGTGTTGATATTCAGGCTATTTAAAGGAGAAAAAGATGTTGTGGATCTCCCCTTGAGAGAGTGAAGGGGAAAAAAGAAATACTCTTGCTCTTCCACTTCGTATGCTTGTGTGCTACTTTCATAATTTGCAGAAATGAGATACTTAAGTTCTTATACTGTTAATACCACCTTATTTTTCTGATAATATTAATTATGATAATATTATCTTTCTGATAATATTAAGCAGCATTTTTTCTTTTTTTCTTTCTTTCTCTTCTTTTTTCTTTTTTCTTTTTTTTTTTTTTTTGACTAGCACCATTGATAAGAACTCCCTGCAGATTTTCCCTCTTAAATTACTTCCTAAATATGTGTAAATCTTACCAGCTTTGTTTTATTTACATATTGGAAAGCTTTTATCTGGTGCAAGTGTGTAATGAGGAAGCACTAATGTTTTCAAAATAAGATTATTATTAATAGTTATAATTATTTTGTTTTTAACAATGTGGCATTGAACCTTTGTTCTGTTCTTTAGGGATAATATGAAAAAAAATGCATCTTTAGAAAATAACATCAAATATAAAACTGGCTTMCATATTTGCACAGCAGCTATGGACTAATACAACATTAAAGTTTATGTTATTTCCAGTTTRTTGCGTCTTTCCTATTTTGAGAACATACATTAAAAGTCAGAGTAAAACCAATTGCATATTGTAATTTTATTGCTCAGTCTRTTGTGGCTGTCTTAATGTGCAAAATGTCAGCATAAGTTTTCATGGAAAGTTGCTATTGTATCTAGACTCAAGCTAGACAGAGTRCTAATTAAACTGCAATCAGCAGAACTGTAACTATATGAGTGGATTGATTTAATAAGGTGAACATCTGTCACTTTCAATAAGATTAGCATTAAGACTCGACATATCAAGGTCCTATTGCCAGGTTTAAGATTAGTTGCTAGTGAGAAATACCAGCAGGAAATGTCAATGTCTTTAGCATCTGTTTCGAGTAAGGAAAAGTTCCCAAATGATGTTACATATCTTTACTGGTGACATGATGGATATTCAGTTCACTTACAGGAATGAGTACTATTTCTAAGGTTCTTCAATGATCCTTTCTACTGAGCTCAGTAGGATTAGACCTCACAAGTTCATGTTAAACTAGTTTAGAGGCTTTCAGACTTCTATTTTAAATTGAGTATTTAGTTTTCCTTCTTTATTACTTTATTCTTTATTACTACTACTGTATTACTTTTACGTTTTACTTGTGCCATAACAGAGGTAATTATGGTCCTCTTTTGGCTATTTGATTCCTATCTCTACTCATTTTGTCCCTTAAAATAGTAAGTGGAGAGCAAAAGAGTTTCATTGCACAATAGGACCCATAACTAGGCAAAGTCCTTGACAATTCAATTTTCATCTTCTTTGGTGAGATTATGTTACTGCTTTATTCCGTGTCTTCTCTCACAAATTAAAAGAGAGAGAAACTTGCAGTTTCTGTATAAAAGATACATTAAAGCATCCTCGGATGCAGCTTTTATTTAAAAAATATTGTCAGTTTAATAAAAGCTTTAGAAATGTGACATAAAAATGTTGCACTTGCTACAACCTAACCTCAGGACTCAGTTGTATCATAGACTCTATGAAAACTCAAATGATTTAACTTAAGTGTTCAAGTGATATAGCTAATGTATCATAACTTATGTTATGCATCTACCCCACCATGGCTACCATGGCTTGTTTTTTTCATGTTCACTTTAAAGATGGAGTTCTCCGTTTTTTACCGTAGATAGGCTTGACACTGTGGAAAGAGAACTCTTCCCTATGAGACTTAATCTAGCCAACTTTTTGGCCACCATTTTTAGATCTAATTATTTATATTTTCAGTAAAAAGGAGGAGTGTGTTGGCCAATCCCAGTAGGAAATAACATGATAATATCATGAGAAGCTGTATGGTAGGAACTCCCCTTGCCAAGCATAAACAATGAGAACAATTGGGCGACAGATGGATGGGACTGTTGAGTAGCCTGGGCCTCCCTATAAATTTTGGGGACCCATAGGTAATATTTTGTAAGTGCTGTGGCTTTGCAAACTGCTTTACTTTTTACTTTCACACCTGGCATTGAAAGATAATACAAAGCAAAAAAGGAAAAGACATCAAGCCCACAGGAACATTGACACAAAGTGATGTATTTATAGTGTATGCTAATTTCCTATATGAATGAATTCAGTATTTATTTTCATGTATTCATTTTAGTATGAAAGAGTATATATGCTTTCTGAAGATTTAAACAACTTAGCTATGAAAATGGTTTTCTTTTTCCCTAAACTTAGTCACATACAAAACTTTAAAAAACCCTTCTCCTTCTCTAATATCTGTTTCATTTCAGTCTACAAGCTTTTTGGGAGTTTTGGGCGTTTTGAGAGTAGCACACAGAGCATGCAAACAAAATCTCTGGAGTTTAAAGAAAGAAGAGAAAAATAAAAGGAAAGAAAAAATACAATATATCCATTTGTTGTCAGGACTACGTCTCCAGGGTACAAAAGCAAATTTTATCTCATCATCTCATAAAAGTGAGCTACTTTTTCTAAACCAGAGTTTGAAGCTTCTCAACTTGAGCTCACTTTTGCATGATTTGAGGATCCACATAGAGTATTTTTAGGTTAACATATCCATTTTTCATATATTGTATATTTTATGTTATATATTTGTACTTCATATTAGATATCCTATTTAGCCTTAATTAGGCTTTAAGTTTTCCATTAAAAAAACATTATTTTATAAACTGTTTAGTGGGATTCTGGCTGACTGAGGTCTCTTGTTTCTCCTCAGTACATGAAGTAGTCTTAAATGATCTTTTCAAAGAYTTCTTATAAAGTTGTCATTGTGACTCAATAGAGATCCTCAAAATATAACAGTTAAACTGCAGTGCATAGTTAGTGCTCATATAATACTTAAAGTCTTAGAATAATATGACTGATATGACTACAGTTATTGTTACCAATGAACACTAACGGAGGCTCATGTAAAAATAAGCATATCTATTCATAGCAATGTTAATATACTTGAATTTGCACATACTGCCTGTGTGACTTCTTTATTTTATGTGTGTAATCTGCAGAGTTATCATGATGAACTGGATAGAAAATAGAGTTTCTTACATTCCTGTGAAGTGGATGCCTGATAAGTACAATTTCCCACCCATGTTACTGTATGACATGGTGCCATTTAACAATAATTTCAATTAGTTGAAACATTTAGCTACATAATATTTCTTCAAATATGATAACGATGATGATCATCATCTACATATATCCCACAATTATGATACAGTACTGTTGCAGTATTCATTGCAAAGATGGATATGGCTTTTGAGGGATGAGAGTGAGGAGCAGGAAGAAAAAAAATACTCAAGGACTGGATGAGTTTTGGCAGAGAGGGAAGATTTAAGCGCAGGGACAGTGCAGAARAGTAGGAGAAAAATAACTTTCTGAGCAGAAGAGCATAAAATTGGGCACTAAGAGCTTTCAGAAGGATTGGCAGTACTGCTATGTTTGTAATGAGATAGACAGAGATCTTGAAACAGACTAATGACCACCTTGTAATTCTTTAAGAGTACTCAAACATATGATGTAATGTAAAACATGACTTTTAAGATAGACAGCCGTGCAAAGAAATGGATAAAAGCCTAGAAGAAGAGCATTTCTAATGAGTAAGAAAACTAGCTGAGGTAGTAGCTGTCAGCTAAAATCACTAAATATAAAGTCCATACAGAAAATAAACTTTCATTTTGATCATGCTTCAGCTGGAGTAAAACTCTTGGTGCTTATTGGTCCATGTGCTGTGTTCCAATTATTTTTATTTCATCAGTAAACTTAGAAATGATCAAATAATATATTGTGCAAGCTACAAATCTGTGGTTATTCCTTGTTTTTCTTCAATTGCTATGTTTTTTTCTACATTTCACAATGGAGCATGGATATGCCAATGAATCTAAAAATATACAGCTCTGCTCAAAGTTTTGCCAATTTTATGGAAAACCAGTAGGATACATTTTCATTGAGATATTTCCGAGTTGATTGGTTTCTTTCCTCCTTTTTATTTTTTTTTCTTATTATTTGTCTTTTGAAAGATTTATAAATAAAGCAATCTTTCAGCTCACATACTGAAAAAGTATCTCTTGAAGAACCAATACTATATGTCCAAATCAAAGCTGAGCATACTGTATGATTTTGCTTAGGTCTGATTTGCTGAAACTTTAGTACTCTAATGTTCCTAATGCTGTTTCATACCAATCCAAAGTTAATGAAGATGAGATTTTATGATCTGGAGATACTATGAGAGTCAGAGTAATTATAGAATGTAAAAATTTGTATTGTCCATTAACTCTTTTTAAAAGAAACTCTGAATAGTACTCTCTTTTTTTTTTTTTCTTTTTTTTTTCTGATTAAAATTGAAATTGGAATTGAATGGGAAAGAAGGAAAAACTGTTATTAAAATATATTGTCTGCCAGCTATATGAACTATTATTTCCATTTCTGGCGAACATTTATCACTTTCTTGCGCTGTAGAACACGTTGTAAGGAATATACTTTGCATGACAAATGATTTGTCAATTGCAAATGCAGGGAGAGAGGCCAGCACAGCGATTGTAACATTACTTGCTGTTAGGATTAAAGAAGCAACAAGGATTTAGACTTAATCATCCTCTAAGGTATTGAGTAAGTCTTAACCCTAGTTACTTCTTTAATAGAAAGTCCTCTAAGGTACTGAATATTTTTCTTTATTCTACATTTCTATTGGTGTTCAGGGTAGCCTTTCTTAAAGTACAAAGAAGCTACATTTGGCTGAGGAAGTCTCTGAGATTGAAGCTGCTGCATATTTGACATCCACTTTTGTGACCGACATCAGAGTGTTTCTCTAAGTGACTCTTTTGTCTTTTGCATATTTGTACCTACTAGTTCCTTGAATAAAAATCTGCCTCATGAGGAAGGTCTTTTTTTTTGACCCTTTAAAAATGATAGATGTAGGAGAAATGTCATTTTAAAGCTTTAGTGAGTGATAATATAAACTTGGATTATAACAGCACCACATTTTCTATTTTCTGCATTTTTTAATATAAATCTTTAGAGGTATTAAATCTGGCATTTCCAGTAATATCCAAATGAATTAGTCATTCTTGCCAACAATTCTGAGTTAAAAACCTTATTCTTAACTTCCTTAATAAATTCTAGGGAATTTTAGGAAAACATTGTGGTACAGTACTTTAAGCATGGGACTTGAATGTAGAACACTTGTTATATTTTCTGTTGATATACTGTCTAACTGTTGATGTGGGATTTAACTATTTGCTTTTGCTCTTTTTTTTCTTTTTTTTTTTTAAATAAAGGGAATTTTATGGTTTATGTTTCTAGTTGTTTTGGCTGATTTTCTAGATATCAAGAGGCTGAAGAAAAGGAATTATACATGCATAATCAATTTGTATGGTAGTGGTACTTATGTAATACATTCAAAAATAGCATTTAAATAAACCACCAGAATTTAATTTTAAAAATGCAAACTGAAGACTTCACAGACATATAAATTTCAGAATGGAGGTTGAAGAAAGTTTCACAGAGCTTTTTCAGTACTTTTCATAACTTTGGGATATGATACAGTCTTCAGGAACGGTACTGCTTTTAAAAGATATTTCATTATAGTTAAACTGATGCCTTAATTAGGTGATTAAAGCTCCTGAAAACTAATCCATGTTCAAATTATTGAAGTTGAATTAAAACAGACATAGATTATAGTGGCTAAAAAAGAAAACAGAAGGAGTTAATAAAGAAATAAAAGATGATTAAAAATAAATGAATAGAACTCCAGTGCACATTTTGGAAATAAATCATTGGGATTAACTATGGAAATTAGTTTGAAAAATACCTTTTTTTTTTTTTTTTTTTTTTTGTGGAGTCACAGTAAAACATAGATAAAAGAGATGGATGGAATGATATATAATATTTAGTTTGTGACAAGAAAAAGACCATCAGTGGGTGAAGCTGCAGATCTTGCGTTCACACTGAGTGACAGCATGACAGTAGCTGAACATATATGTTACATCCTACCCATGCAGAGGAGGCTCTTTTCAAATCATTTAAAAGATAACAGTTGTATTTTTGGCAAATGTTCTCTTTCTTGTTCATAAGCTTCCAGTGATTTTATCTTTGCTGATTGTGCTGGCTATTAAAAGCTTGCATTTYGAAAGCTGCAGGTGTTTCCTGTATTAAATGAGATACAGAGAAGTATTCTATTTTCTTCATATTTAATGAGTTTGTATGGTGACAATAGAATAAGCTTTTCACTGCTTGTCGAATTTTCTTTTTCTTAATGATAAAAATAAAACAAATTCCTGAAAGCAGCCTTTAAGCTGCAGCTAAGGATCCCTTTACTAAAAGACACATTCACACTATAATGTGACAATATCAGTCACTTCTATTTCTCAACATTTGGGACTTCACAAATGCAGAAAGGTAGAAATGATAGGGCATTACTAAAGATACACTATAGGCAGTGGTCAGTGGTGTGGCCTCTTACAAACTTATTTTACATCAACCCTTGGTGACATYTGTTGGGCTGTTCTAGATCCCACAGGGCCTGTAGGATGGGTTTTGGCATCTTGGCATCCAAGACCAGAAGGATGAAAGGATCTATCCATGGGATGAAAATTCTTTGCATGTGTTAACCTTGACTGCAATATCTGTTTTTCAGGAAAGAAGAGTATTTAGAACCATGCTAGTTAAATGGAAAATTGTTACAGAGTTTTCCTATGGAGCTATTTTTTTCTTAAATTATGATCATTCTTGTAGAATCATGAGAAGACACTCGTTTTATTCTCATATATTGCCATGCCTTTTTTAGGCAAATGACTATAGAAAGACCGTTGTTGTTATGTATGTAGAAAAGAGATATAGACTTAGATAGATAGATAAAATCTATACTATGTCCCTTTGTGCCTACAACATTTTGCCAGTGGAAAAGAGGAATGAATGTGAGTGTCACCTTAATACCTTTCCTGTCTGAAAGCAAATATATAATATTAATGATTCCTAGAAATCTTCCTGAAGAATGAAATCTTTTACCTTTCTTAATGCTTCTGATGACAAAAAGCTCATACAAAAGTGTATGAGAACGGGTTGTCATAGTTATGAATGTGCAGGTAGCATATGTGCTAAACTTCAAGGTTTTAGTTCACTGGACACATGGAAATTTTCAGTTTTAAATTTCTGTTATAGCTCTGTTTATTCATTAGCTCTTAAACAATTCACAACCTTAGAATAAATCAAGTTTACAAAAATGCAGAAAGCATACTCACTATTAACATTTTCCTATGTTTTTGTATTCTTTTAAGGCAATTTGATCGTGCAGTGTTATCTGAAGTCACTCGCTGTATGACATAGTAATTTTGCAATGGAAAAAATATTTAAATTACTCTTGTTTTTTTAATAGTTGAACTACCATTTTTTACACATTATTTTTCCCCACAAAACAGGTTAAATATTCACTGTTGGAACTTTGCATTTTCTTAGTGGAGGTTTTTCTTTTTAAAATAGACAAAATATCACTACATCTAATATTCTAATAAAATACAAAATTATTTTCTCACATACAAGTAATATAAGCCCCAACATGGGCAAAATTTTCAGCCAGCACAAGTGATCCTTCACTGAATAATGCAGAGCTATTGTGAAAATTAATGAAACTTCTCTGTAGACAGAGACATAGAAGCTCTAAGTTTGGAAATGTTAACTTTGCATCATATATGACAAATATATCTTTCAATATTTGAATTAGGAATCATCAGTTGTACTCATGGCAGTTTATAATTAATGTGATATACTAATATGAAAGGAGTGAATAGATTTTCTATCTTTTTGATCTATCTTCTGTCATTTTTATTTTAATATATACAGTCATGCTCAAGGTATCTTGTGAGCTGTTACATTTTCTGTAACTCTGTTCGAGCCGTATTTAAGTCTATAGATAATTTGGAGACTGGAAAAGTAAGTGTGCTAGAAGAATATTTAATTTATAAAAGAAAAGTAAATTGAAAGCCATGAAAGCTGACCTTAAATATGTTAATCAGCAGTTCTAGAACTTATTTCCTGATTTAACTAAGTGTAATGTAGAACATTAAAAGTAAGTATTCTCTATGATGTGCAAGAAACTAGCCTTGCCAACCTCATTAAAACTAATAGAAATTGAGGAGTTACTTCTATCTTTGGCTATATTTATCCCTGACAAAACTTCAATAGCACTCATTCTGAGAAAAATAAGCCTATTTTATTGCTCTTCTTTAACACAAATGTGTTAAACACATGGATAGATTTTTTTTTTTTTTAAAACACAGAGAAAAGAAGCACCATTAAATAATTTCAAGGAAAACTGAAGTGGTTCTGAGAATGTTAATAATAGAGGCTCTAGAATTGCAAAGCCCAAACAGTTAAGGGTGTGATTAGAAGCCTGTAAAATGGACAGTTTTCCATAGTAGAGCTAATGTTTCCAAAATAATCCTTCACTGTTGAATATATTTATCACTATTCGGATATGAAATATTAACTTATCTTCAGATAAGTTTGTTGTTTTAACATAGTAATGATTTTTCATAATTTGTCTTGCAGTGCAGCAAAATAACATTCAAGTTGATTGTCCTTAAATATACTAAGTGGAAATATTGACTGTTGCATAATGTAGCTATTAAAAATTGTATATGATTTTCATTTTCTGCTAGAGCTTTTCATCTTTATTTCCCCAAAATCTTTCAGAAGTCAGTCATAACTAAAATCTTTATAATAAATTAGATCACTCTGGGATATCTTCTCCATAAGGTAAGTTATTAAAGGGACTTTATGTGTTTTTAATAAATCTGGAACCATACTGCTTTAGTGGCATGCTCAAACCAAAGCTACATGTGTGAACATGTTTAAACTAAATTACAATTTTAAGATATTCTTCTACAAACTATACTCAGCCAGCTGCAATCATAATAGAGTACTCTAGGGGCAAACAATGTACTCGTAGAACATTACCTGATTTGTTTTTATATTCCTAATGGTTTAGGGAAAAATAAAATGCCCATGTATATATAATAAAACTCAAACAGAGGATCTGACAAATAGCTTAATTAGCAATATTGAGCTCCTTTTCTACTAATCATAATCACTGTATATTAAAATAATTTGTCTTTCTCCATATTAAAAGCAATACACTAATATATTTAGAACAATTCTCACAAACCTTAATTTTAGACTACCACAATAATGAAAAAAAAAGCTTATGTTTGGTTGACTCGAGCATAGGCAAGCCACAGCTTGCTTAAATCTTACTAGTACTTTTGTTGTTTTTGTCATAGAATTTCAGAACTTTTTATGAAATTTCTGTTAGAGTAAAATCAAAATCATAGTGAAGGTTCTTTGACTTGTAGTGAATAAGAAGTGATATGAAGGTTTTGAAAAATGCATATCTAAAACCTAGAAATTCAACTCACTTAATTGTATGTGAGTGTATGAAAGGTATCCTTATATATAAAAATTAAAGGACAAATATKTATAGAAGAAGCCTGTAGTTAAGAGAGCAGGAGATAGAACCAATTAAGAATAGCTATTTACAGAAAAGTTTCATGTTAAATACATGTCATTCTAGATCCAGAAATAATTCAGTGTAGCAATGGAGCAATAGGAGGGAATGAACACTGATAACAGTGCAGGATTTTTTTTTTCCCCCCATATATCCTATCCTCTTTCATATATCCTATTCTCTTTCACCATCCACATTTTTGAAAGTAGAGTTCATTGAGCACGTCCATACCAAATCCTCTGAATGAACAACTACTCCAATACCTTTGAACTGAGAGCAAAGTTAATTCACAATACTGAGGTTGCCTGTAGAGTTATCATTAATACTTTGTTAACGTAATAACCCTCCATAGAATCTATGTTGATACGTATTTATGTTCATATGAACATGATTTTTAACACAGTGCTACTTATCTAAACAAGTATCCTGTTTCTTTATGACTCAGGAAAATACTATGTAATTCAAGCTACTTTGTGTTGAAGTCTGCCCATCTTCCTACTTGCCTGGATTTTTTTTTTTTAATGTTGTATATTTGGGGAATATCTTCCAATATCAACTATTTGTTTATATGTTTCATTTGGTTATTAATAGAGTCTTGGTGTTGCATATTCTTTTCTGTATTTGATTTTTTTTTGTCTTTGATTTCTGTCAAGAAAACATTTGTGACTTTCATGAAAAAATTATCCTATTTTGGTCATACCCATTGACTGCTTTCAGTCTGCATTTACACTGTTCAAAGGTTATTTATCTGTGACATCTTAGGTTCTCAGGCATAGTGTCTTCCATGCTTCCCTTCATTTTAGATCACCAACCATTGGTGGTGCACCTTGCACTCCTACTGACCGTATTAGTAGGAGGCATGGGGGTGATGAGGGGGTAGTAAAGAGGTAAGAATGAAACTGCTGAATTGCACAAAATGCAGTGGAGAAATGATGGGGAATGTCTGCAGCAGCAAGGTAGGGAAGTGGGAGATATTGTGGAGGCAGGGTGGTCTTGCTTCACTAAGCACTGGATACATTTCCAAAACACTGGTAAGGGACCAAAACCCATTTCACAGACTATGCAAAGAGCAGATACTCTTTCGGAGCTCCGCTGAAGGTTCAGGAAGGATCACCTTGTCAGGATGACCATAGCAAGGTCATGTACTCTTTCCTTAAGGGTAAAGAGTTCATCATGGATGAGTTGAGGAAGGACCAGGAACAACATYAGGCCAATTCCTCTGCATCCCTCCCCTCCTCTTACCTGGGACACCATGCAAAGGTAACTCCTGGCAAGGTTGAGAGTCCTCTGTGCCTCCACAGTGTAGAAACACTAGCATTTGTCCACTCCTGGCAAGGCTGAGAGGCTCCTCCACACTCAGGGTGTGGAGCTAATTGATAAGCCCATCCCTATAACAGTCATGTTAAGAAGTGGCAGATGTTGTTACCACAAAAATGTACTAGTGAATAAAACGTTGCTCCTCTCTCTTATTTTACTGTCTCTTTTAATGAGCTAGCACAACAGGGTCACCAGGTACCTGGTATCAAACACTGTGCAAGACTGCTGTGAACTCATGTGAGAGAATTTCTCTGGTCAGTAATCAGTTGACTTAACGTTTTCTATGCCTTTTTTTTTTTTTATCTCATCTTAACAACTTCAGTTTCCAGTGCAGCTTTACCTCTTGATTGGCTCTGACATACTTATTTTACTGTTAGTGAAAGTCCTGTGCAATAAATCTGTGAAAACTCTTGTTCAGTTGAGAGATATTATATTGGTTTATAATTATTAGCTTATAATTATGATGAATTAGTTTTAAAGTTTACAAAATCTGTTTTCAGTAAGTAGGGCTGTTGCGCAGAACAAGACAATGATTCACAAAATAAAGACAGACCACAACAGAAAAAAACATAGAAAAGTAACATATGAGGAATGTGGACATACACAGCAGAAGCAGACATATTTATAGTGCGTATTGCTTTTTCTTCTCTTTATTTTTATAAATACAATTTAAGAAACAAGTCTAAACTAGTCTAGTGAGGTATCACTGGTCATTACTTTTAGAATGAACTGAAAATCAATTGATAAATTAAAACAATGTATTTGTATGAGACATTTAGTACCTTAGAACTGAAGAATTCCTGCATGCAATTCCATTTTATAATTCAGTACTGGGAAATGTGATTTGGTGAAAAATTCAATAAGAAATGTGTAAGGAAAAAACAAAAAGATTCAGAAGTAATTGTCATTGTATTTTATTGTTTGCTGGCAACATGGGCTATATATATWTTTTTTTTTGTTTAATCTAGGACTTTTGTTTTTCCTCCTCATGGCAAAATTTTATTTCCTCCTGAAACAAAATAGATGCACTCTTTACTCAACAAATACAAACAAACAGCCTGTCTTGATTATCCAAGTCTTGTAAAATATTGATGAAATTATTATGCAGCATTTCCATCCTGCCATAATGTCGATATGAGGATGAATGATTTYTTCTTCTTGCGTCAGTTGCCCAAATGTATGCACATATGCACAGATTGAAGCTATAAAGGTCCAGACATTCTGAAATCCTTCAGAGCTTTCTCCAGGGTGATCCTGTGATTGTAGCAAACTGTTTGCTTAAGTCATGAAAATCTCAGTGTTGTTCTGTAACAGCAGCATAGTTTCATTTGTGATTGGAAGAAGAAAAAAAAAAAAAGGCCTTTATTATCAGTACTGTGTATTTCTGTTCTAYGTATTTTTGTTGTTCTTTTCCTCTGCTTGGTCTTTGCTATTCATAGCTGGTCACCAGTTTTCTAGCATTCTAGGGCATGTGTGTCTAACAAAAAGCATGTAGTTTTCCAGGGGAATCTTCCTGCACCATAATGACTATGCTGTGCTATGGTGAGGTTGCTGGAGTGTTAAAATGTGTGGACTTCAGGCTGTGAAGCCTGACTTTGGCAATTCACTTGTTTCAGGAATCCTTGTCTTTTGTTAGGTGGGCAGAACTACCTCTGATGGCTTCCAGCATGATTAAAGATTTGTGTTTCAAGAGTTTCAATTCATTTCGGCCTCTCTGACATACAAGGAGGCCAGAACATGCTTTGTAATCTATTGGTATAGTTGGTATTTCAATCAAATTGGGAACTTTCCTGCAGAAGGTGCAGTTTCCTGCAGAAACTTCAGTGCAGTTTTCCTTTTAATTCAACCACATGAATTAATTCAGCTAAGTCAGTGTTTGCAGTTGTAGTGTTTACATTTCAATATAAATGATCCATTAGCTAAACATGTATTTTTTCATGCATCCCTGCTCATGTATAGCATGAGTTAGCTATACAACCATTGTTACTTTCTCGTCTTTATTTTAGGTTTCTGATTTCACAGTGGACTGATTCACTTTTCCCTATTCAGTATTCAATGATAAGAAGAAAAAGAGTTGAAGTGCTGTAATATTCGGTCCAGATATCTTCCTTCACTTATGTTGATAACTCATCAAACCCCTTTTGAAGATAGAGTTCACTCAGGATTGTGCACCAGAACTATTATAGTACCAAATATTGAGAAGCTATTTAGTGCAACAAAGAGGTTTTTGAAATAGAAAATAAATCATAAAATAAGATTTTTTTTTTCCTCTATCTTTGCACATTTAAACGAGAAATATATCCAGATTGCAGTCAGGTAGGAACAAAGGAACAAAGGAGAAAGTCTGCTGAAAATGCTTTATATGTCCTTTTATAAAGTCATAAATCTTAAACAAATTTTAATTTTCTGTGATAAATACATATCAACATTTCTGTTGCTATAAGTATTTAATTTTAATTTGTATAGTCAATCAAAGTTGGCATGGGGTAATAGCAAGGTGGTTTCAAGTCTTTCTTTAGGTTTAAGAAGTGTGTGATGTCTGTAAGAGCTACGTGCACACACTGTTGGACAGATTGTTCTCTTATTGCACATTCGTTTGCATTAATTCCTTCTCTCAGTAAGTTTTAGACACTACAAATCCCACAGGCACTTTGTCTCCTAGGAGGCAAACTGAATCCTGCAGCTGGTCAGCTCTGCCAGTCTGGAGAGGCAGAAGGCAAATCAAGTCTCCAAAAAAAGCCATTTTGTCTTTTCAAGTATCCACAGGAGGACTCACAGCACTAGGATGGAAAAAGAATACAGTTTGGATTCAGTTATCACAAGCTTCCTCTGTAGTCCTGGGCAAGTCTTTTCTTCAATGCCAGTTTGCCTAACTCGTATTTTTGGTTGTTTCTCAAATACTTTGCAATACTGAGCCTCCTGTATCACAAAGGATGTTTTTTTTTCCTTTGGAAAGGTTGGTAGGTGAGTAATCCTCCTAAAAGTAACCTTTAAAATAATACCTTTTAGTCTTCGGTAAGATACTGATTTCAGGCAGGATACTGAATCTCAGCTCAATACTGGTTTTTTAGTAAGTATGATTTTTAAATCTTTCTAATAACTTATCACATACAAGCAATRTGACAATGTGCAGTCAGACTGCTCATTTTTAGTAAGATCTTCTTCTTAGTGACTGGAGGAAGATTATGAAATATATTTTTTCCTGGCACTTCCTTTATGTCCTTCTCCCTTCTGACTTCTGGTCCAGCCTTTCATAGTTCCTCACCCTCCTGTTTCTGCATGTCTCTCCCCAGTGCCTGATGGTCTTCTCTAGCCATGATAAAAGATTTGCCAGGAGAAACTTTGCTCTGGTATATGTAGTGAAGTCCCTTAATCCTTAATTGAATATCTTGCTCTTGCACCTTGGGTGGTATAGTAGACATTTTGCACTTCATAACATCGCAGTTAGCTCATTTTCTAAATGCAGTGCCAAAAAGAAAAAAAAAAAAAAGGATGGTGATATTCACATTATAGATCCCTTTAGCAGTAATATTTGACAATAGGTTTACCACTATGTGGTTAGAATTAAGGTGTGTATTTGAATAAGATTTCAGGAAAGAGTTATTTGTATTCTGGAGAGCAACATGCTCTAAAATGACAACGTGCTGACAGAGTATTTCAGGGGTGGCTGATGATAGATTTGTATGCTGCATCAATCTTAGCTGATCAACCTTAATTATAAGTTAATAAAGTTTAAGACTAGGACTGAATGTGTGCAAGTTCAAGCATAAAGGACATACTTACAGTAAAAATACCAAATCTGTGAAAATATAACCATATTTTCAGATATTAAACAGATATTAAACCTGAACAGCTCTGGCAATTGCAGCTACAAAGAGAATAATTGATTAAATTACTTTGTAAAGTAGATACTTATACATATCTGTTATAGATTATTAATTTCAGAGAACACTGGCATACACTAATTTTGATCAAAACCATGATTTACTCAGTGCATTGTGGAGTAGTTGGAAATAAGGCAGAAAATTTAGGATTCATTTTCCTGAATTCCATTCTAAAATGGTAGAGATATGATTCTAATTTGAAAGAAAACATACTTACGGACTATAAAAGAAACATAATTTAATTTCTACAGATGCACATATACATATGTGTATGTATTTAAACAAGAATGTTTAATAGAAAATACTCTGCATCATTAGTTGTGTTGTGAATAGTGTTTCACATATATTATAGAAAACTATAATATTTTTTTTTTAATGGATATTTACCTGATGGGTATATGATTCTTCAGTTTATGAATGATTTTAACAGGTGTAGTAAAAGCGATCTCATTCCACTTACAGTGAAGTTATGAAAAGGTCTCTCAAAAGAAACATGTGTGAATGAAACTTCTGTGGGATTCCTTGGGTGTCCTGGCAATGAAAATGGAGAATATGAAAGTGGCATGAGGGAAATGGATTAATGTAGCCAAAGGGTGAAAGAGTTGAAAACATACCTTTTCGTTAACATGTTGCTAATAATTTCTCAGACCTCCCAGAATCACAGAATGGTTGATGTTGGAGAGGACCATATGGGGATCATCTAGTCCAACTCCGCATTCTTGAGAGAGTCACCAGAGGACATTGGACAGGTCTATGTCCAGGCAGTTTTTGGTACCTCCAAAGATGGAGAATTCACAACCTCAACAAACAACCTATTTCAGTGCTCAGTCATCCTTTCTGTAAAAAGCACCACCTTGTGTTCAGGTGGAGCTTCCTGTGTTTCGGTTTGTGTCCATTGCTTCTTGTCCTATCCGACCTACTGGTAAACCTCTACCTAATGCAGCCCATGATAACACTGGCCTTCTTAGCGTAAGGGCACGCTGGTTGTCAGCAGGTCATACCCCAGCCTGGTGTATGGGGTTGTTCCTCCTTAGGCGCAGGACTCTGCACTTCTCCTTATTGAACTTCCAGTGGTTCTTTTCTGCCCATGTCTCCAGCCTGTCCAGGTCTTTCTGAATGGCAGCACAGCCCTCTAGTGTATCACACACTCTTGCCAGTTTTATATCATCAGCTAGCCTGACCAATATTTGACCCAGTATTGACACTGGGGAGACATCATTTGCTACAGGCCTCCAACTAGACTTTGTGCCACTGATCACAGCTCTCTAAGCTCTGCCATTCAGACAGTTTTCAATCCACCTTCCTRTCTGCTCATCTAGCCCACACTCCTTACCTTGTCTGACTGGATGTTATGGGAAACATGAAAAACCTACTAATGACAAGATAAGGACATCCACTRCTCCCCATTCCATCATGGAAGGTTATCACGCTGGTTTCCCCTCCATGAATCCAGGTTGATCTTCATATGCTTGGAAATGGTGTCCAAGATGAAGCTGCACCAAAACCTTCTAAGGGACCACTGCAAGACTGACTGACTGACTGGCCTGTCAGTCCCTTGGTCCTCCTTTTGGCCCTTTCGAAGGCAGGAATGACATTTTTTTCCCCCAGTCCTCAGGTACCTCTCCTGATGATTAGGAATTGCTTTACAATGGCATCATCTCCCTCAGCACTTSTGTGTGTATCCCTTCAGAGACTATTGCACTAACTGTCATTAACTTCAGAGCAAATATCTCCATGAGAAGCATTTGATAGCAAAGTGTTTGTATTGAAGTTTCCTGCAGCTGGGCTTTCATATAGACATCTTCTAAAATGATCTTTTGTGAAACAGGAAGGAGAGTGCTTCCTTCTAACAATAGTACTGTGACACTAAAAGATTATTTATAGATAGAGCCACTTAAAAGGCTCATTTCTAGTTCATTTCTACTAGTACAGTATTTCACATCTCCAGATTCTCTCCTCCAGATTCTTGCTACTGAAGAGGGAACTAAATTCTTATGAAACCTAGAGCTGTGAAACATTTTGTGTGTAGATCAGTTATCATTAACAATTGCTATCTAAGAAATAATGGTACAAACATCCTCAATATATACAGAATTACATACAAACTATGATGTGTAAATTTACAGCTACATTGCTCTTATGATTTGACTCAGCTGTTCAATTTATCACTCAACTGTTGTTGCTTCCTTTCTTTCTATTGTTATAAAAGCTTCTTAAGCACAAATGCAAGAAATTTAAGGATAGGATGGTATTTTTCTTTCCTAATAAAAACACAAACTTGTTCAGATTTTGTTGACTTGAATGGAATCTTTGTTTCTCTAGAATTCTAATGATATCTTTTGGACTCACATTTGTGGGTCATTTTATAGAGTCAGAATCTTTGGAATTGATACCTAAATATGTTCAGGAACTGGACAATGCAAGTGCTTGGTAAGACTGTAGAGACAAGCTAGAAGGGAGTTTCACTTGGTAGTCAGCTGCTAATTTATTTGGTTGTTTTTCTTCTGTCTTCCTACTTCTCKTAGCATCATAAATTCATTTGCAAATCTGTCTGCATGGCTTGGATTASTGTTTATTTTCATTGTTGTTATTATTGTTTAATTAAGAGCTTAAATTGTTGGACCTTTGAAATCATCAATCACCTATAAGATCTCTCAGCTTTTCTGTGTCTTACTGATTGATTTGATGAYTAAAGCAAATATGGTTTGTACCTCTTCTTTATAAGAAAGCGAGGAAGGGATTTATCTCTAAGAACTTTTAAGATTTTAGAAATTTTGATCTATCTGCAGCTGAAATTTTTATTTAGTGATTCATGGGATATGAATCTCCTGATAGGGAAATGGTATGAAATGATAGGACTGTGGGGGAAGGCAGGATATAAAGGGATTGAGTAGAGTAGATTAGGGTCTTTGACATAATATTTTTGAGCTTGATTATTTTAAGATTTTTTTRTAAGAAGCGAAGACAGTCAGGGTGTGATTCATTTGACCAAATGTAGACATCTACACTGTAATAAAAGATCTATGTCTGAGGGAATCATTTTAGGTTTCTTTTAAAGGAAATAAAAAAAAAGAAAATTGCTACTTCTGATTCATCTCATCCTAATGTAGGCATCAAAATAGGTCAGATGAATCATAAACTAAAATTTCCTGTTCTTCTCCATTGTGGTTATAAAAGTAGGTTGGAATTACTAGCTTACATACATGACGCTACTMTTGGTCTGCTGGCATTTACAGTTTGCTGACATAGATATTCATTAATTAGTTATGACTATTCATGAAGAAATTATGAAAGGAGAACAGTTGATATATAGGAATCTCACAGGCAAAACCCYCAAACCAGACTGAGGTAAATTTTTGTATGCATGTATTTATCACCTTTATTTTGCTAATTTTTAGGTTTATATTAGAATGGGGCTGATAGATGCCAGTGCTCTCAGGCTGRAAAGGACACGGACATGGTGAGAGCAGGATGTGCAATCTGTGCCGCTCCTCACCTCCCTCCTCACTTCCCATCCTGCCTGGACACGTGTAGTGAGGACAAAGAGTTTGGTTCATTGTCCTAATTCCAGGTGTGTCCATCTGGCTGCCTTGTAGGCACCCCAAWATGCTCCAGCTCATTGCCCCTTTTCCTGTTTCATAACCTGCCTCTTTATTGCCCATTTACCCTTTCTCTGCACCAATATCTTCCCATCTCAACAGCCTATCAATAAGTACTTTTTCCCCACTGATCCCACTTTGGCTACACCTGTGCACAAATTCGGCGTTACTGATACTGCTGCCAAAGTAATCTTGACCTTACATGGTTTTGCAGAAGTGGGCTTTGCAGATTGTGTTTCCCCAAAGGTCCATGGGATAGAGTGAATGAGATGCTTTTGTTACAATTTTATTTCATCTTCTACTGGAATCTCTCTGGAATCTGCCTGCTTCGATCTTCCCATTATTGTGGAAGGGATAAAGTTGGAAAAAAAAGAAAAARTCAGCAGTCCTGAACTTTTGCTGTACTTATAGTTCTGTTGACATTTCCAGCTTCCACGTGTCTAAAATTCCCTTTTGATTAAAGATCAGCATAGTGACTTTTTAATGTAATCAACAGAAAAGGTTAAAAAGTTTATAGTTTCATGTTTTAGAGCACATCTCAGATTTTGGGAGGAGTCTTCCTCCCAAAAGCACCCAAAAGCAACTTTTTTTTTTTTTTTTCTTTTCTCTTTCTTGCATTCTCCTACATAGTCTTCAATTTCATATAGATGTGGGCAGATTCTTATATTGTAGTTTAAGATAAATGAACTGAATATCCTCATATTTGACTCATGATTTTTGGGGGAGCWTTTTGAGATACAATGAATTCAGTAATGGACAGTGTGCTGCCTCACTGCCTCCTGTTGTTGTTGAGGAGTCCCAGAGGCTACTGAYGCAATCTCAGAAGCTTTTATCCTCAATTGCCACAGACTTAAATGGGATATGAAAAGCTTGTGTAACTTTCAGATGTGAAAAACCATAAGAACTTAAAAAATACCTTCATGGTTCAGAACAGGMCTCGGTCCCACTAGGCATGAAACGATGGCTAGGAAAGAGTAGAAAAGGCCGAAATGTATGAAACTTGTCCCCTTTATTTTCTCAACCTCTGACTGTTTTCAGCTGAAGAAATTTCTGTAGTTTAATGTGATTTATATTTAATATGCAGATATTGCACAAATCTCAGTTTAGCCTTTTTCTAAGTACTTGTGAAGGTTCCTTTAAACTGYTGTTGCTTTTTGTATCCACCACATTACAAGGGATCAATACGTGCCAGGTCTACTACCCATTTACCCAAAGTCCTATAATTTGACATTACTGAATAGAGCTCATGCTCTCCTGACTGTTCTAGCAATGAAGCTCCTTTTTGTATGGACTCTATGTGTTACTTGCTAGTGACACCAAGACAAGTGTTAGTTTTCCAGTATTATCCATGCAGTTTTTAGGCCTTGGGTAGAAAAGGAAAGGAGCGTGCCATAGAGGTAGTCAGTGGCCTTGAACTAGATGTCCCATCTGGCCAGATCAACATAGGAGGTGTTTGGGTGTCTGCTGTGGACCACCACATCAGAAGCAGGTAGGACAGGCTGAGAAAGCTGGGTCTGTTTAACCTGGGGAAGAGGATGCTGGGTGGGGAAATGTGGCCAGTGTGTATGAATGGCAACACTTCTCAGTGGTCTCAGTGAGAGTCCAAAAGGTGGTGAGCACAAAAGGAAACATGGAAAATTCTGKTTTTTTCAGCAGTCAAGAATTTCTTCTACTTCTTGCTAGGAACTCTCATGTACCTAGACAATGCTCGCGGGGAAAAATCTTTCTTTTATTATTCAAAATGGTCTATGTTTGTGTATTTTTTACTGTAAATTGCTTTTGTTTTCCTTCTGCTAATGCTTCTGTTAAATTTTAAATACAGTGCACTGGGGAAACTGTTAGAACTGGCATTACGCTTTATTGTGTCAGGCTGGGTCAATAAAAAACTGTTGTTCTTGTTGCAGGTGTTTTAATTTGGSATCCCCACAGAGAAAGCAAACACAAACAGCCTTGCCTGTGATTTTTCTTCCTTTTGATTTATCTAGAAATCTGAATAATTTGTTAATCACAGGATATTATTTAATCAGCATGGCACATACTATGTGGGTGTTACATATTTCTTAAATTGCACAAAATTGATATGGCAAAAGTAAAGCAAAAATGACAGTACTGGCCTAAGCAATATTAGTTTCTGACTGGATGTATGTACCTTTTTGCGGAACAGATTGAGCTAACATGGTGAAGTGAAAACGCTGTCGTTTGAAAATGGTTTAACCTGCCATTAATATACAAGATTACCTTGATGTACATATTTTTCACTAGCGGTTACTTAATGGACTTTCCTTTATTTTCAGCATTGCTCCCTGATGAAACCAATTAGCTGATAGGAAATATATGCATAAATATTCCTTGTTGATTCTCATTTCCTCATGTATTTCTGTCTCATCTATGAGGACAAAGAAAAACATAAATATTCTTTTCAAGTGAAACTCTAGCAGAGTGAGCACTGTATTTCGTCTTAATGTGCTAGCATTTGGGAAAAGTAGATGGAATCAAATGGTGTGGGTAGAACACTGCCTTCAATCCCCCCCCCCCTTTTTTCTTTTTTTCTTTTGTTTTTTCAGTTGAAATAAAATGTTTGGTTGAGGGTTTATCCAATAATTTAGACAGGGTAGCTTGTACTGCTGAAAGAATAGCATTGATTCAGCATATTTTGTTTTTAGGGAGAGATAATAACTTATTAAACCAATTATTAGACTGGAAAAAAAAAATGGAAAAGCTTTCTGGGCCATCTTTTTTACCTGGGCAGATCACTGGTGCTTGGTAAGCTTGTGCTTTTTCCTAATTGTAGAATTCAATTGCTCTTGACTTATGAACTCTCTGAATCTAAAGAATGGTGGCTTTGAAATTAAATGGAGCAGATATTGGAAGTGTGGTACTTCCTAGAAATAATACCAGGATCGGCATTAGCGTGGAGCTGCCGTTTGAAGACCTTGAGGAAATGGACAAACAAACACAGACAATGAAAATGAGAAATATAAGTGTTTAAAAGTAGCTTTTAGCTGTTATGGTACTATAGTAATAGGAAGTTGTTCTACAGCAGCTTGGAGAAATAGAAAACAGCAAACACAGAAAACAGCAAGTTTTTCTTGCATGCTCTGCGTGAGGAGAAACACTTCTGATTTTCATGGGAATAAAATATTTTCCAGTAATCATAAAAATGCCTGATGTGGGAGAGAAAAATTGTTGGCTAATCAGAGTGTACATACATAATGATTTTTTTTTGTTAGTATGAGGTTTTATATTCATTAGACATACCTTTGCTCTGCCTATCATCATCCAACCTCAGTATCTAGCCTCACAACAGATACAACCACAGCAGTAGAGATCACTTCAATTTCTTACTAGAATTTTACCTCATTCTACTTAAACTGAAGTCAGCCTAGCAACATCAGCCCCTCTCACGTTTTGTATCTTTATAAATTAAGATTTTCTCCTAAGAATGTACTTTTGGTCTTAAAAAAGGCTCTGAAAATTAAGCTGTCTCTACTGCTGTTCTTGGGAGAACTCTGAAGGAGGATTTCATTCTTGCAATGAGCATATGGTGCACATTTCAGCATGCAAATCATGGCTTAATATCCCTATTATTTAAATAATGTTAATTCAAGAACTGTTTGAAACCTAGAGGTAGTAATATTGAGGTGATAAATATTAATTAAAAGTTCTTAAAATATTATTACATTGTGAAAGAGCCGAAGTTTTAAATTTTCACTGCTTTTTGCCAGGTTGAATCAGTTCTTTGACAGATAATGTGGTGTTATGGGGTTGCTAGTGGTGACTACACACTGACATAGATGCATGCAGTCATTCGTAGAGCATAAACAAATCTGTAAATAAATAAAATTTATAAGTAAAATGAAATCCTGAGGCAAAATTATAAACTTTTTTTTTTTTTTTTTAAAGAAAGATTACAGACTCATAGACTTATGGGTGGAAGCTGTTGCAAAGCCTTATTGGTTTTCTTTTTATTAAGGTTTTGTGGAAGAAATATAGCCGCAGTTTAGGTAATAATGAACGCATTAGTTACACAATTATTTGCTGAAGGGTATTTTTCTTGTGAACACAAAGCACAGTGAAGTGTTTGCATAGATTGGCTGTGAGGACAGAACAGGATCATAGTGTGATTGTCAGGAGCTCTAGAATTTTGCAGCTTAGCTATGGCCAGGTAATTTATAGTACTCTTGGATCAGATGTTGTCCTCATAACTACTCCATTGGCAGCTTCAGGCATTTAGCTTTTCATTTAGCAATATAAATGTCACTAGGAGTGCCAGTAAATACTGACAAATCCCTGAAAAGGTCAGATTGGTTCTATAACTCAAATACCTGTCTGATGCTAATAGCTTTTCAAGGTTTTGTGCAAACACTTTAAAATAAACAGCTTTCCATCAGGTTCCTGCGACTTTTCTTTTTTTTTTTTTTTTTTCAATAAGCACCTTTCACTTACATTTGCATTGTTGTTGCTTAATGGATGCTACAGTGTTCATTGTACAAATTTATTATGTTTAAAAGCATTTAAAGGTGGGAAGATATAATAGAAGAGGCTAAGCAGTCAAACTGCGAGCTAAAAGCTCCATGTCCCTGTCCCCGACAACCGCATCTGTGCTGCTGCAGTAACGATTTATCAATGACATAGAGCAATTCACCCTCTACCCCAGCTTCATGTTAGTTCTTCCACCACCTTGCTTGTATGTGGTTCATGGCAGGCGTAGGAATAATAGTTTATACTTCTGATTTAAATCTCTATCTCCTGTTTCCCTGAAAAGTTTATATTTTGCATTTTGGTAAATAAATTAAATAAGAAATAAATAGACATTCAGACACATTAGAGAAGCTATATATATCTAAAGTCACGTCCTATAGTCACATGCATATTGAGAAATAAAAAAAAAAAAAGTTGATGAAGAAAAGTGTAACAACCTACTCTAAAATCTGCAGATTCATAATGTGCCTGACTTTCCTGCCATTCCAGTTAATCTTCTGAAATAATATATAGATGCAATTTTAGTTAGTTTATAATTACAATGTAAGCTTAAACTTAAATTAGAAGTCATAATCCTTAAGACATATCAAAATTAACCTGTAATTGTGATATTATTTTCTTCCTGAAAGGGTATCTATTTAAATGTATTTGTGACTAAATTGTCTGACTTCGCTTGGTAGTTTTTACTTAATTTAATTAATGGTCACATGATTAGTGAAGATGCATCAATTCAGGCAAGTAAATAAGGATATTTATTTCCACATTTTGTTCATTATGAATTTTGTATCAGAGATGTGGCAGACCAGAAAAGACGGATGAAGTACCTGCAAGCTTTCCCTTAATGTGTCATCAGGGCTTCATCTACCCTGGGAGAATGTGGTAGCTGATTCATTCACCAGACTATTTTCAGCAAGAATTGGCAATTATATACTATCCTGCAGGTTATACTGGTCTAACAATTCAGTTATGAAAAACTACAACAGCAGACAAAATATTCACTTAAGCAGATTTTAATTCTATAGGATTCTGTTATGCCCCAAGAGTATGAAATGTCTAAGAGAATTTTTACAAATTACTTGAGAATACAGTGCCTTGTGGTTAGGGATCTGAAACCCTTTCTTCCCACTTCTGCTGAACTGAAACTGGGGGTCTTGAATGCAATTTGATTTTTTTTTTCTTTTTTTTCTGAATGATCATCTCTTACATCTCACACATAGTTTCTGCATTTATATTGTGCTGTTGCTAAACTGCTAWTTAAAGTAAAAATGCTGAGGGATTTTTTTGGTCATAACTAAGCAAAATATTAATTTTGATGATAACTGTTTAGATTATGTTGGTATGTTTGAAGTGAGTAGGATATCATAAAGGTTATCAATTCTTTTTGCCCATTTAAGGAGTATATTGCACATAGATTCCCTTGGTTACCAGGGAGTGGTGGAGTCACCATCCTTGACAGTGTTCAAGAAATGTGTTGATGAGGCAGCTAGGAACATGGTTTAGTAGGTAGAATGTAGAAGGGCTTATAGTTTGACTTGATCTTGAAGGCCCTTTTTTTGTGTGTGTGTTTTTTTTTTTTTCTTTTTTTTTTTTTTTTCATTTTAAAATACCTTTAGAATACCTATCTTGTATAGAACTAATTTTTACACTTCCACTGTTATAGAGCAGGATGGTCTAACTCAGTCTTTATTGTCACAGCTTTTTTTGTGATTTATAATAGAAAGTCAGTTTTGATTTTGCAGTCATTTCTCCAAAAAATACATTTTACTTCAGTGAAAAGGAAAATATCTTTCAACTCTTCAGAACTTCTTCCAAATTCCTTTGCTTTGACATCTGTTTCATTAATGGAATAGTTGTAGATTGAGCCAGAACTGTGTGCTGCCTATAATTTATTTGGAGAAAATGCATTTGATAGAAACTCCTTCTTTTTTGAATATTTCTGAGTCTTCCAAAAAACATTCTTTCCTCGACTGAATTTATCAAAAGAAATTTTTTAAAACAAGTGACATCAAAAAGGATAATTAACTATGATTAAGTAGTAATCACTTCTGATGTTTAAGTTTGTAAAAATTAAAAAATTAAACAAAGGCTTACAGAATAAGTGAGTTCCCCCTTTTGCCTGAGATTGCTTGTTTCACTGTCAGTGACAGCAGTCAAGTGAATAAATTTTAGTAAAACCCAGCCAAGTATAGATTTTTCTCCCTTCCTTCCTTCCCTCGCTCCCTCCCTCCCTTCCTCTCTCTCTCTCCCCCCCTCTTCCTCCCTCCCTCCCTTTCTCTCCCTGGAAAGGGAAGAGGCCAAGAAGCAGCAATTATTAAGAAACTAGCTTGAACGAGGGTTTTCCTACTTGTTCTTCGATTCACCAGGGTTCAATGGGCACATTTCTGTTTGACTAAACCTATAAATTAATATTGTCTCAAGAAGAGCCCAAGTGTCAAGAAATGAAATGTTATTATTAATTCCTTCTTAGTAAAATTAGCTTAGGGTGTTCTTTTCTAAAGATAAATATATTTAGATAAAATAGATTAAMTGACATTTCTCTAGGTAATGACTGAAATTGTTCTCTTAAGACATGGAGAAAGATCAAAATGGTTCAGCTGAGGCTTAAAGATCAAAGCCCATTGAAGTGGTGGGAAACAGACATCCCTTTGTTCTTCTATTTAATAGCTATATGGAATTGTAATGTGCTGAAAATATGTGTTACTTCAGAAAATCATATTTTAGTAATTTTACTTTTTTGCATATGGGGAAATTGGATATATGCGCTTAAAATAATAGTGTTGCTTAGCTATGCGTTATCATTATGAACCTTTTGGTTTTCTCAGATGCTACAATTGAAAGCTYATGTAGTTGATATAATTCAGTGTAACCAGTTAGTTTTGCATTTCTAGCCTAATGACAGTTTGGGAAAGGCTGAAAGAAATATACTACAAAAATAAATGATCTAGGCTACCACTGGTGATATCTATATATCCAGCTATAGTTGGAAATCTCTCTCCTTGCACTAATTACTATGTGTAAGATACTGTGCAAGATAATGCAACTGCACCAAACCTTTCGAGGGAAAAGGAGAAAAAAGAAAGGAAAAAAAAGAAATTTCAAGTTAAAACTAATACTCTTTTTAGCAGTAAGTACAGCCAAATAGACAGGCAAAATGAACAATTAAGGGTACTTTTTGCCTTTTGCAAGTGGAGTCAATAATGCTTGCTGGTGTTCTAACAACCTGCCTGAATCAGCCCAGTTCATGTCTGAATTATGACCTTCTCAGTGGTGACAAAACTGATTTTTCAATCCAATCATCTAGGCTATTGCCGGCTGCCGACAGCTACAGTTTAGGCAATTTTAAGATTTTCTGTGTGAAAAAGAACTTCCTGAGAACGTGGTAGTCATGCATAGATAGCATGGGAATCGTGACCACTCTTGAGTGTAAGCAGATGCCTAGAACCACTGCCTTTCTCCTTCTGCCTTTCTGTATGGATCGAGCTCCTCTTTCTGGAACATCTGTTCAGAATTTTAATGTTGCATGACAAAATATTTTAGGATAGGAATTTACTTATTCTGTAGAAAAGAAGAAAATAAATAATAATTTAAAAAGTATGAAATGACATATTTTAAAAATGTGTTGAGTCAACTTTCACTACTGCTTTTTTTTTTTTTTAATCAGTGGTTAGAAACTGGTAGGTATGAAAGGGAAATGGTAATATGGTTCAGAATTCTACAGTGATTCATTATTCTTTATCTTGTTCTTCTTTTTTCTTGGGAGGAATAAACCTAGAATGTATGTGGCATTTTCTCTGATTTTTAATAATGAGATTATATAGTAAGGCAAAACAGACAATTACAGAAGTTGTTACCATTTGTTGTGTATCTTCTTTTTGAAAGACATGTGTGTTAGAAAATTACATTATCATAAAAAAAAATTGTATGTGCTTCAAGTCCAAGTTTTAGTAATTTAAAAATAGTGACAACATTTTCAATTTAAATGTTAACTACAGTATCACTTTTTCATAGGAAAAAAGTCACATTTCAATTATATTGATTTAAATTTAACTTTATAAACATAATCTTTTGATGAGAGATCTATAAAAAAGGTAATTTCCTGGTACTAATTTAATTTCTAGTGAATAGAAATGAACATGAAAAAAAAAATTTCCGGATGGGTTCTAATTAGACCTTGTGTTGACAGTTCCCACAGCAAAAGTCAAATGCAAAAGGTTTTGAAATTGGTGGAAATCTTCTTAATCTGGCTTGGCTGCAAACATAAAAATGATAATTGCAAATGTAAGATCCTAAATTTTCCAGCCTTTAAATACTAAATTAGTATATTTGTGTCAATTTGTGATGATTTTCAGTGTAAAAAAAATGTATTTTTTATTGATTTACTTAAAAGAAGGGATAGTATGCATAAGGTGAAARGATTCAGGAATAGTTGCATGTTTTAAAAATATGAAAACCAGACTAAAACTAACACTTTCAAATTTAGGTTTTGCAGCAAGTTTCAGAAGAAGTTATATTAAGCAATGTATTAAGCAGAGTTCTCTACTTCTTTTTTGATAATATTTTAGCTGGACCCACTATCTTTAGTACTCATTGCATTCCTCTCAGGCCAAGAAGTGGCAGAGTGTTGTGAGAAAGAGTCTCATACACCTGGCTTTTCTTAACAATTTGCTGGAAAACTCCTTGAAAATATATTCTTTCCCTAGAGCTCTGAATAAGATACTGAAATTTTGACAGGAAATTTTATAGAATAAATATTAATTTTACTGTTGCCTATGTAAGGAATACCAGTGCCTGAGTAATGCGTAGTGATTTTTTGCTTTGTTTTTCCCATGAGCATCAGATGACTGTCATGAAGTGTTGAAAAACACTGTATTCAGCAACAAAGGCAAATATCTGAATATATTTATTATACAAATGTAAATCAAATATAAACATTCAATATATATTGGAACAAAACTCTACTTCCTCCTGAGGTTTATTCATGTACACTTCATGATTGTTTTCTTGATTGATGATGTGAGAATTATTCTGAAGGTGCAGCAGAGAAAGTATTGGATATATTTCAATTAAAGTAGCAAAGCAAAYATTAACATCTGTATTTTAAATATTTTTCTGCAGCATGACATTAAATAAAAAGGAGTAACTGAATTAGTACTGAATGCTTTTGAAGTACGTGATCATCGAAAACAGAAGACTGTTAAAAGAGTTTACATCACGGGGAGTCTTGTGTTTGTTCTATCCTCCTTCCTTTCCTTTGATTTGGCATATTAAACTACCTTTAAGTTTAGCTAGCCYCAAAACTATGATATTGGAGCGTACAAAATAGCAAAAGAGGTTAAGATTACACTGCAAACACGGAAACCTTATTACTGCTGGGTAACAAAGATTAAGTCTTGAGAACAATACACTCCATTCTTAGCGAGATGTCCTTTCTGAAAGTCTTAATTTCCTTTCTACCCAGCAATTTTCATTGGACTCTGGGATAGAACGAACCTTTCTTTTTCCATCCCTTTGGATTTCTGGCCGTGGCTCCGTCGCTGTGTCAGGCTGTTCTCGTGAGAACTGCACAGCGGGACTCACGGCATTGGCCTTCCTGGGCGACAGCTTGTGCATGTCTGTCAGCAAAGGCCAATTTGCAGTCTTCTGCCCTATCTTGTTTATGCAAGACGCTCTTTATTAGACCATGCAATATGCAGTATTTGTTCTTCTGTTTTGCAAATTAAAAAATAACTTTTTTTTTTTTTTTTTTTTCTCCTCCTCTTCTCCTATCTTGTTCCCTTCAAGTATAATGCTGGAGAAGAAATTAGTCTGGGGAACGGATAAAGAAACCTGTAACATTTCCTCAGTGTGCTCTTCATCTCCTTCAGCTTATTCTGTGACATCTAACAAATTCTATTCTGAGAAAAGCACTTTGTTATGTATTTATTTCATTAGTGTGCATTGAGGATTTTAGTGTGAAAAGAGAGAAGTAAACCAAAAAGTCAAATTCATTTCAAGCTCTATTAAGCACATCAATCCTCTCTCCATCTCCCTATTCACTGGGAAGGAAGAGGACACGCCGGTAAACAAAAAAAAAACCAACTTGTTTTTAAATTTGAGGCTTTACACAAAATCTTTAAATTCAAATTTCAAGTGCAAATATTAAAATTATGATAAAAAATCTAATGYAGTATTGTTAATGATATATGATATGTGGTCATGTGATATGTATATGTATAACATATGTTAATGGTTATAGTAGCCTGAATTTTCATCAATGTTGGCAGACTCAACTCGAAAATCTAGTTCTGAATCAAAAGGCCAAAAAATGTCATGATAATTGTTAAGTTTGGAAGAGGATGTTTAGAGAGACTTGTCTTTGATAGGAGAAATCTGACARTGTTATGTATTCATAACAACATCTCTGATGATAAAATAGATTTACACATTTTTTTTTTTCCTTTTAGAAATTTTTAGCAGTTCTCCATCAGTGCAGTAGTTAAGCCATTCAGAAGCCAGTGCATGTATGGAATACAGAAAAATAGCCATAATATGGAAGAATATTTACAATTCTACAAAGCTCAAAATGCTTCTGAAGTTTTAAGTTATAGAGGATATGAGAAAGATCTTTCTTTATTATTATTTATTTTTATCTCCACGTATGAAATTTTTGCAGACTAGTGTAACAATGTGTTGTCATTTTATTGTATTGTTCCCCACAAATGAGCAGCAGTTCTGTTCAAATAGTGATATTTTGGGTGAACAAAGAAGCAAAAGACGTACTTTTAATCCAGAACTGTGAGACACACCTCCATCAGAGACAGAGTAAGTACCATCTTGCCAACCTGCCAGGCACAGAGACACACACTTGTTAAAGCAGATCTCTGATTATAGAGAGGAGAAAATCCTGTTACTGTGTGTACAATTTCAAATTTAAACCTTACAGCAAAGTTGAAACCTGTTTAGGAACATTTTCACTAAAGAGTTTTCATTGCCATAACTAGATTTTTTCTAAAATGAGGTTATTCTTCAGTCATGGATATAAGAGATTCTGTGAAAGCAGCCACAATGGAACTTTAAATTAGTGATTCTYAGTGGAGCATTAAATGAGGATGCTATTTCTCTCCATCCTGGTGTTTTTCAGAACTATTTGAACTCACTTGCGGCAGCAATATAACAATTTAGAAAGTAATGAAAATACTATCTTCTACTCACATCTATTCCTTTCCCAAGAGATTAAGTTACTGTAGAACAATTCTTTTGTTGCAGATCTAAAATTGAGATGGTGGGGCAGAAGCCATTCTGCTACAGAATCTGTTTTCTGTAAAATGAAATCATTCATTAAGATGAACATGATCAAGTGTAAACTTTTACTCTGTTTATAAGGAGTATATTTCTAATTACTCATAAGCAAAAACAAAAATACTACTATGAGAAACAGAAGCAGGGCTTCTCTCTTAGTTGAATAAGCTAGTCTTGTTTCTATACTGAATAGGTATATATTGATATATTAGAATTACTGTGAGGGATATGATTTTGCACAATACATTGCAAAATCCATGCATAAACTGCATAATGTTCTCAAAAACAAAAACTTGGCTTTACCCCACTATCTGATACCTACCACATGATAAAATTTTAATCTTAAATTGTAGCAAACTTATTTTTTCGAATACAACTTGAATCAGATAAWGTTAACTGCATTTTCATTTATTTTAGAGGTTTTCTGCTATCTCTATCAATCCAAGCTATCTGATTAAAAAAAAAAAAAAAATTAAAAGTAAATCCTGTGAAATGTGAATTTCTAACTTTTTGAATTTTCCCAGGCTACTTCACATATCTACCCACTTGCTAGGACCAAGTGTCAGAGCTAAACATATGCATAACATAAAGCAATTGCAAACTTGCTTTGCATTTTAGAAGTTACATAGTCCTTAGGAAATACTGAAAAAAAAAAAAATTAAAAATGTAAAATTGGATTTATTTATTTATATTTTTAACTCTTTTTTCAAACTTTGATGCCAGTTGGAAAAATTATGCTGGCGTTAGCCAAACCTGGAGGGTACTCTCTGTTGATCAAACAGGGGATCTATGTAATTTGGTTTTCCAGTAAAGTGATTCTGTACTTTTTTWCCCTGTAGAAGTCCTACATTTTTAAGAATCATCTGAAAAAATGGCTTTTAACTATAGGATATTATAAAAGCTTGTAGTAACACATTGTTTTGAAACTGTCCATGAAAGCAGTTGCTCAGCATATTAACACTGGAAAGGTAGACTAACTGTGCTCATCTTATTTTTTTAAGAAAGAGAACAAAGGAAGAAAGGAAGAAAGAAAAAGAAATTCACAGTAAAATAGCCTGACATAATAAAAACATAAGGCTGTGGAGGAAGCCCAACAAAACCTGGAATACGCCTTACAAAAATCTTCAATTAGAAATAATAATCAAATTGTGATTCTGTGATATGTAAAAGAAAGGAAGTCTTCTATATCTTCTATGAGCTAAGACAGCTCCTATTCATGTGTTGGAGAACCTTGTAGCATCAGGTGRACATGTTCTGCAAATGGCTGCCCCTCATGGCCAAATAAGTCTCCAGGCACCAGTAGCTGATTTTTAAATATAACAGGAGTTGAGACCAAGCTGTCAGGAAGATGTCTAACTAACTAAGGTGTTTTGATCCACAGCAACTCCCATCCGAGTGATTGTGATAGCCGTTGTGATAGCCAGCAGAGACAGACTAACAGGAAGTCGCCAAAACTGCATGTTGCATTTTGGTTCTCCCTTGCTTGAGAGAGAGGAATCCAAATTAGCACAGGGTATTCCCAGGTAATGTAGCTTATCAAGGTCTATATAAACCAAAATGTTACACTGCAAGGAAAAAAAAAAAAAAAAAAAAAAAAAAAA
>PTEX01000166.1:730020-756986 GCA_003342815.1 Eudromia elegans | reverse complement strand
TGGATTTTTGTGGAAATTCTAGAATCACTAAATGAGGCATATTATGGAAAAGCCTTCCATAGAAATAATGGAAATAGGGAAAATCAATCTCATTAGTTTTTATGTGCAGTTTGATCAGTTTAGGAAAAGGAGACTACATTTGCAGAGGCAAGATTGAATGCAAAAGCTTTTTCTATATTCATGTGAGACACTCTTAACTCATGTGGAATACTCTTTTCTCCCAAGGTGAAACCTCTTTACAACTATACCTGGTATTAACTCTGTTTTATGTGGTGTTATTCCACCTCTATGCTCACTTAAGAATCCCATATCTAGGATCTTTTTTGTTCTCTTTTCTACCATGCTCATATGTTGTAGTATTCTTTTAAAAAACAGGCACTAGTTTCCAACGAAAATCTGGGCATGTTACCCAAACCTGTTTTTTTTTGAAGCCTTTCCCTTGAACAACTTGTACAGCAGGAGGGCATTTGAWTTGGAGCTTCTGTTTTGTCGCTGGAGTTCAGACAGTGCCTTTTCAGACAGTTTATTACAGTGTGTTAGAGGCAGAAAAAGAATTAGTATATAAACATTATACATGCTGCTTAGCGCATTATCTTTCCACTGCTTTCTTTTTGGAAGCGCAGAATCTACTGTCATGTTCTGCGTTTACCATAACAAAACTAATTCCAATTGACGTTTTCATGATGCTTTTGGCATGCAAAGCAGATGGATTCCTAAAATGAAATGTTAAATAAAGCAATTAGCATCATTTATGAATTAAATAATTTAAGTGATAAGATAATYGGAAACCGCAAAGAGGAGTGAAAACACTAAACTTAACAAAGGAGTTTCACAGATCAGCACRTACTAGGATAAGTTCTTTCTGGCCGTCCATATGGGCAAGTCATTTATTTTGATTCCTGATGCCTAGATTCCCACAGGCCAATTATACAGCCGCTAAGTATGTTCAGTTTGGCTACAAATGCCAAGAGCATTAGGAATTTCGCAGTGACAAGACAGATTAGAGCGATAAGATGAACAGAAAAATTTTAGACAACTAAATGGCAGKGTGGGACAGTTAGTGAATTTGTACATACTGGAATTGGGAGCCTGTGTAATGAAACACAACATGTAAATGTCATGTTTTGATTTAACATGTAATTTTGACTTCAATGAATTCATCATGTGTTCAGCAAATATATAAGCAGAACTAAATTAATATAGGAAAACTTCAGAGTAAACTAAAGCTTCCACCTGAGTGAGAACTAGATGACAGTTTTCTGTCAGTCCTGCAGGAGCTGAGTTCTCTCTTCTATCAGTTTGTCAAACCAACTGTCATAATAAAGTTAACCTCAGGGCAGATGTTTTCAACTTACACTTAATATCAAATTCATTGCATTTGAAGAAAGCTTACATGCTCATATTAAAAAAAAGRTCTTTTCTTTCCAGCTGTAGTTGGAAAAGTGCATAGTTTATATAGCAAGATATAGTTGCTCCCCTTAAATACTTTGTCCTGGTTTATGKTCTCAGAGTGGAAGCCTCTGAGTAAACAGGCTCAAGGTTTGACACCGACATCATGCATTTTCTGGTCATCTTTTCTGAGCTCCTGGGCCAGAAGCACTGACATCTCCTTTCTCACTATTTCTATACTTTGTCCATGACAGCTAAGCAGCTGAAAATTCTCTTAAAAATTCAAGAGATACTTATTAGTCTTCAAAGTCAGGGYTTAAGGATTAATATATACATGTATTTTATAGGAAATTAAGCTAAAACATTTTCTGGATCTTTTGCCTGTGATATTGAAAAGATGATAATACAACTTTTTTGATTGAAACAGAAAAGATCCTAGAAAAGGATCAATCATACTCATTTCTTTCCATATAATTTTGCATAAAGGTATAATAAGTTGTCAAATATACATGGATGTGTGATCCTGAAAGACCGTGGTCAACAGAAAATATCGGTTCAGATCAATATTGATATCATACTCATGTTGAATATGTTCACTCTCCAACCATTTTCAACAAAAATAAAAAAAGACGTATACACAAAAATAAAAATGTTCTAGTAAAATTATTTATAGTAGAGCATAACTCTGTTATATGATTTCATCTTTGTAAGCATTAAAACATTCTGACATTCCTTAATTAATGTTATTACATATGCTAATTCTTGGTAAGAGGGGTCCAAAGAGCACAGCTGAGAACATTCTTTCTGCTTTGCATAATTGCTGTGAGCAGCTGTATACCTTATCTCTTCAATACAAAACAGTAAATATCAGTTAAGCCAGATAAAGATTTGCTGCTGCCATTTCCAATCAGTAGCTGATGGAAATTACCATACATAAAAATACATTTGTTTCCTTAAGAAGTTTGAATTGATGTTTCTTTATCAGATTCTTAACTTCAAATGCAAGTCTTTTTTATAGCAAGCATCTGACAGCCCATTTTTTCTCTTTTGTTTTGCTCTGCTGTGTCATCAAGATGAGTATATTTAAAGTACATGCAGCGTAGCAAGACATTCCTGTGATTAWTTTTTTATTAGATAAGTTTATATAGCCTGAAAGTTTATTCTACTGCTTTTAGATAAAACTCCTTTTAGAACCTAAGGGAGTGTGAGATGAGAAATGAAGACTGCATGTGCTCTGCACAGTTAAATGAAAGGCTGCAAATTTTACTACCTTTTCCTGGAAAACGTGCAGAGTAATATGCAAAAGTAGTGTTCTCCATGGCAGGGGAGAACCCATCAGGGCTCTTGGCTTAATTTTTAATGAGTAAAATCACTGCGGAAATCCTTGTACTGATGTGTCACTGCTGGGTCCTCAGTCCCGTGGGTGAGGAGGGGTGTGAAGGGAGGGCTCCTCRGAGGATGCGCTGCCCTCTGCTCCGGCCTCCCTCCATAACCTGTTCTAGCTCTGCAGCCTTACCTGTTCCCGATACTGCCGAGAAACCTGATCTGAGACACTTCCTCATTTAAAATAAGTGCTTAAATATTCAACTGTAATCTATCCTGCTTACCTGTCAGTCCCAGAGAAAGGATTACACAAATTCTCAGAAAGATCTCAAGCCCCTTTCCAGTTTGAAGACCAACATAAAACACTTCCCTGAGCATAGGCTTCCMTGAGCCTATGAGCATTTTCAGATTTATTTCTGATTTCTCTCCTCTTCATGAAGATAGCATTAACTTCCATAACCAACAAAATAGCACGTAGTTTTCCKAGGGTAGATGGATGGTTGTTGTTGTTCTGCTGTTGCTCTGGGTTCCTTGCCCATATGGTGTGCCTCTGGCGAGCTCCGGGATGTGTTAGAGCTTCGCTCACCATCAGCTCTGTGCTATCACGCTACGCTCGCAGATTATAAATCAAATCATTGCTTTGTCAGGAATGATGAAAACAAACTGATCTTTTAACGTCGTGTAGTAATGAAATGCTGGCACTTTAGACACCCATATACACTGTGCATACATATTATATTTAGTCTATTTAAGGCAATCCTTGGACTTGCTCAGATTTTGTATTTGTGTATAAAGTGTGTGTGCATATAAATATATATATCTGTGATAGAGTAGTGTCCACAGTTTGTCACTGTTTCTAGTGTTGTATGTATTGCAACAAAAGCAGCTTTGGTGCCCAGACCTTAGCAGTTTCTATTCCTAGGGATGTCTGCAGCTAAGCACAAATTATATCTTAAAACCACTTACAYGCTCTGGCTTAAATCCCATATGAGTCTAGAGCCATGTGTGCATAAGTGCATGCCCACAAATAGAAATRTATTTGCAAAGATTATTTATTTACTGTGACATATGACTCTTGTGCCTCTTCTCCTTCCTATTCTGGTGCTCTTACCAGGAATGCAGTACCAGCACACTCAGCACCACATGAAATACTCTAGTAGTTTCTACAATACATCTGAAAAACACAAAGCACACCTGTTTTACTACTTTTTTTTTTTTTTTTTTTTTCATTTAGGCTGCTTATATTTTAACAGCTGTGAGGTCACTTTGTGTCAGACCCTTTCATGTAACTTTTTCATGTTTGCAAATTTTTGGTATAATAAAATATGACTGATAATAATTGAACAGAAATATTTTAATTAGAAAGTATGTAGTGTTATAGCTGTGTTATCTCRCTGTGTGCTTTGCTTTCATCTATGCAGCTTTTATAATGTTCTGGCCAACCATAAAGAGACTGTACATCTGGTTCTGGTTAGTGCTAGGTATTCAGTTTGATGYTTTCCTATTGCATTGATTTGATGCTTTTCCTATCTTTTCTACCTTTTCTATAGGTAGAGAAGATAAAAGATTTCTATRGATGATCATGGAGCAGATCTCACATAGTAAAAGTAATGAACAAATCCTTGTCAGCAGAAACTTGGTCATTGCTGTGGTTGAGTCTGATTCCATGAAAAATGTCTTTGCATTGTTTAAGGCTGAGTTTGTATCACTGTAGAGTTGTGGAGAGTCTTATGACTTCACCCATTACTTGATCACTTTCTTTTTTTTTTCCTCCTCCTCCTTGGCACTCCTCCTTAGCTTAGCTGCTTCTTTTCTATTTTATGTAATATTTTAGATAGTCTTAAGAGATGTTATTTGATAATTCTAAGTATCATGAATGCATTAAGAAATTACACTAATTTTTGCCATAGGCTTCCATTCCTGATGTCTTTCGACAAGTGTTATCCTGTTTCAKATTTGTATATAGTTTTATACACCGGCTCATAAAATTAGCTTTATATTTATATTACAAAAGAAAAATGTAAAAAATTGACTACAAGGTAATGCAAGCAAGTCATGGARGTCAATGGGATTCATTTCTATTTATTATAACAAGAGTTAGATCAGTGATTGGCAATTTTGAAAATTCTGTCTTTCATCCGTATTTATTAGCATCTATGTTAATTTCAAAAAGTATAAAGTTCTGTAAGTTTTACTAGCAAAGGTCTATCCTTAGTAATTTTTTTGATCTCACTTTTTTTGTGCTTTTTTTTCCCCATATCATACATGCATAATACTGTAATATATAGACTTTTCATTATATACATAATAATATCCACAACCCAGGTGAATGTTTCTCCCACTGGTCAAGAAATGGTAACCATAGCACTATATCCCCCTGCACCACATTAATACAAGAATAAATGAAATCTTTTCATTTCCTAATTATTGTGTTTTTTTTTTTTTTTTTTTTGACAAAACATATTTTTTTTCTTTGATATTTCTTCCACTAATGTTATTTTTATTTTGCTTTGGCCTTATGTGTGTTATCTATGAATGTCAGAGATCACTCTGTTTCCTCCACTGCTGGCAGTGTTTCTACCAGGAGTCTCAGTAAGAGACACTGCTGTCATTAAAATTCTAACAATAATTGATTCCATTTATCTAAAGTGATCAACATACAGGTAAGTGAGACCTTGTAGGCTTAACAAAGGGAAAAGGAGCAATTTTGAAAAATCAGTAACTGTGGGCTTTGGWGAAGAGGAGGTGGGGAGCAGGTTTTTAGCACAGGTTTTTAGCTCCTCTTGAGGCATGAGACACAATCTGCCTGTAAGTACCCACGTTTCTACAGCCCTTGCTTCCCATGTAGCCTTAGCAGAGCCCAGATTGGCTCTCCTCATCTTGCTGCGCTCTGCAGCAGTCTGGGGAAGGCAACCAGTAGACAAGAGTGAACCTGACAAAGTGGCCACAACACCACAGTGTTGAGTGCCAGCTTTGGCATATTGCAGAGTTCTGAATTTTATTTTCAGGGACAGAATGAAGGGACAGAATAAAGTCCCTTTTTAAAAAATAAAAATAAAAATCTCTAGGACCATTTTCCTCATACTTTCTTATGCCAGTTACCTTCTGATGTTTTCATTCCATAATCCTGTTTTTACTTACCACTGGAAAGGGTAGGACATTCCCTGGGATTGGAGTTAACAGCTTCAACTAAAGATCCACACAGACAAGGTCATGCACTGTGAGCAACCACYAGCTGTGACAATGTGTAGATCTTGCTTTGCTCAGAATCTAGCCACTCAATCTTTGAATCAACCATTGCAAACAATACTGGGCAGCCATTCCACAAAAAAAMCCACTGCAGTAATATCACAGAGGTCTCTGTTTAGGCACTCAGTGAGATTCACTAAACTGATCTAGATAAGTAAAATATGCTTGTAGGAAATTTTGGCCCTAGGCTGAAACATGCAACAACCTGCATACTGAACTGTAACACATTGAAGTCAGTGAATAGGAAAATTCAAGGAACAAGGAAGGGTGGAGTCTAAGTAAATTTGTTACTGTATACAATTTGATCACTTTTGTTTTTCTTTGTAGGTAGTCCCTTCTGAGAAACTGAAATACGTAGCCTACCACATGTATCTCAGTGGATTCAGTATGGCCAGATAACGCTGATCCAATCAGTTTTTGTGCAGGACACCATTATCTTGAATTTAGGACACACTRTTGATGTGAACTGCTGAGAGAAATTATTGTCCCAAGCTTTCAGGGCTGGAGGTGTCTCAGCTTAACATGTCTTGAATCACTCTCCTAAACTGAAGCAACTAAAACTGTTCATACAGGACTTTCAGTCCTGGACTTTCAGTGAACTAAGTGGTTCACTGAGTGCTTGACTTTGATATTTATTAATGCAAAGTGTACATATTGTTGGTATATAATGCCATCTGCTGGCATTTTATTTGCTATTTATGTATATTGACTAGATCTAGCCAGAATTTTTTAATAACATTTTTTTCTGCCTAAAAAATGCCAACCTGTAAAGAAGAAACCTATATTTAGATGTTTAATTTAACAAATGTCCATTTTAAGAAGGAGTGCATCATTTAAAAACTTTGGAAGAGGATTTAGATATTTTCTCTATAAAAATATTTCTTTATCAAAGTATGTATTTTAAATTGTATTCAACAGATAATGATAAAACTACATTGAATAAAAGTGCCAATCTTACTTTTGAAAAAAAAAGGATACTTGATATTAAAAAGCTTTATAGTTGATATTATTTTTTTTTCAAAAGGCATTAAAAGTTTAGCTAATGGAATTGAGCCTCTAGAAAATGAAATGCAGATTAAGACATATGAGTTTAGTTTTCTATGTGCAAATATTTGTGTTTGAGTTAGTTGGCTAGTAATCAGTAGAGTCAATGGATCCTGTGGTCCCTGTGTCCTCTCTGACAGACCTGTGTAGATATTTTGAGTGTCTTGAATGATAGAGTATGTAAAATATCTCTAGATGCTTAAGGATATTTTGGAAACAGGACTAGATCTCCATAAATATAAATCAGAGCTTAAGCATTTTTCATAGGGCCCCTCCATGCTGGCAGTTGTTTTTAGCAACCCAAATGTCAAAGTGAGTGAAGGACAATTGGCCTTCTTAAAATAGTTATCTGAGGACACAAGGACAAAGCCTGCAGAAGTGATGATCTGGCTTGCTTGACTACAAAGGAAGCTGAATTYGCTAGCTTTAGCAGACATCTGACTTTAAGATGCCTCCAGTCAGGAAAAAGTGAAGCATTCTGTAATTCAGAAGTTTCTAGCATTTTAAAAATTTGCAGAAAGACAGCGAAAGAATGAATTATATTATTAAGGTGCTCAATTACAAGAATAGTATAAGGACAAATTGCTAATATACAGTTTGGCTTTTGAATCTTTATCCATCATGTTTGCCATTATCTTTTATTATTTTGAAAGATTGATTATATAAAGATTTTTTAAGCTACTGATTACATTAAGCTTGAAGAGATGGATGTATTGAGGAAGTAGTAAAAGGGTAAGTAGGCTGCTTGGAGCAGACTCTTGGGTATTTCTTAATATGTATGAAAATGCAGAGTAATTGCTATATGGCCCCATCTATGAGGAATAAGATTACTTTATACTAAGATACCTCTCTAAGGCTTGAAGCATTATATAGAATTTTACCAATCTGAAAGAGAATAATTGCAAGTAGATTAAGGCTATCTCTAGAATTTTGAATAGGATCTTTTTTGGTTTTACAATGTGGAATTAGTGAGACACGTTCAACATGTCTAAGTGATGTTTGAAATTTTAAACAACCCATTTATTCTTTTATCTACTCAGCTTGATTTTGGTTTTCTTTGTTTCCTTGTTTGTTTTCTTGCTTGCTTATTTGAGTTCTTTTTGTGTTTGTAGCTTTCTGCAAGTAACCCAAAGGAAACTGCATATGGAAGTCACAGCTCTTTTAAGATAGCAGTTTTTCTCAACTAGTCATTTATTTTAGTGCCATGTTTGTAGGCATATCTGTTGTGGTTGTGCAGTGGGCATGTGACTTCTGAAGCATGCTTACAATGTGTTCCTTCTTGTTTAAAGGGAAAAAAAAAAAGTTTACACTATTGTACAATGCATGCTATGCTTGCCTGAAGGGAAAAACAAGTTATTTCAATAAGTGTTTTTGTCACAAAAATGGGTACAACAGAATTTCAGTTTTGCTGTATTTTTGTGCTTATATTGCTTTTTAAGGCTATAAACAGAGGAAGTTTATACATATGCTTTTACATTTCACCATGTATACTTCATGTCTGAAAAGCACATAGCTAACATACTTTCTGATCAATGAACAGAATTGTGCAGTGCGACATGAATAGTTTGCACGGGTCTATAGGGTGATTAGTTTTAGGCTTTGAGTTGGGACATTTGTTTTGAAAAATATAGATGAAAAATATATTTCCTTTTTATCTTGCTTTTAGAAATAATGCAGTTAGTTTTAGACCTTAGGCAAATTAGCAGACTGTGCCTTCTAGGCGGGCTGTGCCCTTTTTAGGTGCACTGAAAAYGAACAAAAATCATGGGCAGAGAAAATGAAAATATACTTTTGTTTCTTACTTTGACAGGGCAATGACTGTTGCTTTGTAGACAACCCCCCTCCCCGCCTATATAATTTAAAGCCTTAGCTTTGACTATACCCAGTTTTTACATATAAATTTTATTCCTTCAAACTGACTCATATTCTATACCTATAGAGAGGTCTATTAATTTTCAGAGATAGACAGTAGTCAACGTCATAATGTGCAAAAGCAAACTATGCTGAAAACTGGAATTTCCAGTGTAGATAGAGCTTGTCTAAAATAGTCACCTGCTACAGTAAGCTTAGACTAATCTTTCCTGCTAATCATTATGAAAGATCACATAATCTTTTTTTCAGGGAAAAAATAATAACAAGGTTTGTTGGTCAGGCAGTTGTCAGTAAGATGGAGAAGGATCAGTCCTTGTTGCTTCTTGAAATAAGCTGATCTTTGCTGTTGTTCAGTTGCTATCTTTTGGTTCCCTATTTTGAATTTGTTGGATACCTTTCATGATTTTTTTTTCCTCTTGAATACTTGACTTGCCAACTGYCAACTTGTCAACAATCTTCCCATCTGCAATTTTATCTTCCACTGCTCCAGTCTGTGCACATAGGTCTTTCTGACAACTTGGCAGCTTTTTCACAAGTTTAAGCCTTTGTATCAAAGTGATCCTTGGATCTTAAGCAGCTGAAGCTAAAGAAGGAGAATATCAGGACCAGAGGTCTTCTGAGAGGAGCAGAGGAAAGGACGATGGGAATCTTCATGAAAACGACTCTTGCTCTTATCATCTTGTCAGGAAAAAAGAAAAAAAAAAAAAAAGAATTACACCTTTTGTCATACTTGCAGGTGAAAAGGAGTTTTTACTTAATTCCTGTGGTAAAAACAAGACTGTTCTAGTAGTTCTGATTTCTCCAGTTAYWTCATCTCTGCTAAACAGCTATACCTGTACTAGCCATTCTGTTTGTGTCACCTGAGTACCTGTGAAGAAGAAAACAGAGTCCTGCTAATTTACTTTCCTCACAGATTTTAACAGAAAGTCCATGCTCGTAGAGCTCATACCATGTCTGGATCTATGTCTGGAAAACAAACAAAAAATCAAGAATGCCMAGAATGGTCATACAGACAAAGCAGCAGCAGTGGTGGGGTGTGTGGTACTGAAGTGGCAGAGACACTAAACTCTTCAAAGCTTTAGAAGAGGTCAACCCACAACACTGATTTGCTGTACATCTTAAAATCATGATACATAAATGCTAGGCAGTAATCTGCAGAAGATTAGATTTCCTAAACAAAACTTTGTAAGGAATGATAGCTGCAGACATGGATTTTTTTCTTCAGGTTTGGATGTTATAATGAATATGTGGAAAAAGCGTGAGTCCTAACGGGGTTATAAGTCTGTATTTAACTGAAGGCTAGTGATAAAGTTTTCTCAGAAAATTTATATTATATATAACAAGTTTTCTTTTATTTTTGAATTATTTTAAAATATATCAAGATTAAATATTCATTAAATGTATTTAACTGCAGTTATATATTTTTACTTCTCAAAATGTGCAKAGAACCAAAGAGTTAACTATACTATCATTTAAATCTTATTAAATGTTTATTTTCCCAGTGTTTCAAGAGTCGCTTGTAGTGGTACATGACAGCCACATATTGATTCAAATTTACTGCATCCTAATCCTGTTGCATAAAACAGCTATAGCTTCCTTTTTACRAGGCTTAAAAGAAATATGTACATTTTGAATGAGGTGAATGCCAATTTGTTCATTATTTTTCAAAAGTGGGAGTTATATATGTATGTATATAAATAGAACCTCCAATGAATTCTATGGTAATATTGAGAAGAATAATTAACAACAACAAAGCTACTGATGAATTTAGCACTCCTATGGCTAGCATTAGTTCAGACAGATTTTTAGTATAGCAGTTTTGTCAGTGGCTATGTAAATTGCACTGAAGTCACACTTTGGATGTTTTATTCCTTTTTCTTGTTTTTTAATAGAGCTCCAAATTTATGCAGCTGTCCTACTAAGGCAACCTTTCAGAGAAGGAAGTTCACTTAGGGCTTTCTAAATCTTACATGAGTATCATTACTCCTTAACCATCCTTCCTCAGTCAAGAATGTGCAAATTTGCTTGAAGTTTTACATGTCAGGACAATCRTTTATTTGAACGGATGTTTTATGTCTAGCACATTATTCTCTGTCTCTCTCTTGGGAAAATTAATACCAAAGTCTTTGAAAGATGTCCAAGAGAATCCTAATATATTTGGTGGCTCTTCATTTTCTGTTTGCTTTTCAAAACTTAGTTCATTAATAGGAACAATGTAAAGTAATATTGGTTTGAAATACTATAAAACCAGTAAGGTTAAATTAATAGTACAATTTTCCTATACATTGCTAACTATTAATTATTCATTATATCTTCATCAATATATATATTTTTTCATTCCTTCTATATAAATGTGCAACAGAGCTATAGGGAAAATGGAGACAGCTAGATTGCTTTTTCTTGCATCTATAATTCACTGCTTTAAATATTTTTATATTAAATACATCTCTGGTTTAAATATAAATTGTCTCTATTATTTATCATATAAACAAATAAATTGATATTTTTGTTTGGGAATATTTTATACCATATCTTGAATAATATAGTTGAACTGATATAATGCAAAAGTTGAATAATTTATTACACTGCTAAGTAACATTTAATTCATATCTTCAACCGAAAAAAGAAAAAGAAAACATGATTCTGTAGGATTTTAAAAAAGTTTTATTTTCAAAAAAAAAACCCCAAAACAAACAAAAAAACACAAAAATAATATGTCATATATACAACTTCTTTATCACAAGAGCAAGGGGAAATGTGAGGCAGCCTTCCATTAATTCCAGTACTGAAATACTGAATGCTCAAACCAGCTTAATGTGCTTTCATGCACATAATTTGAGGATCAAAGGGATGGTTGCTTTTAAATAAGGTATGACTAAGTTTTAGGAAAGAAACTCTTTAATCTGGAGAAAATATGACTGAGAATAGGTGTAATGGAAGTCTATAAAACCATGAACTGACCACAAAATGCTGTGTGGCAGGGAAGAGTAGAAGAGAATTGAGGTAAACCAGTAAACAGAGRAGGTTATGGGAAAAAAATACAACTTGTATTACCTACACAGGAACATACATCAGTGCTGAATATCAAGGTGCTCTTTTATTTTTTTCCCCTATAAAGGGGAACAAGTCAGTCCCAGTCAGTCAGTGTTGGGTCTCTGACTAGAATCTAAGGGAGAAGCAGAGACTAGGAAATATAGAGGGAATATGCAGAAGACAAAGGGGCAGAGAAATAGGCAAATGTGAATGTTTAAAAAAATCTGCATATTCATGCAATCAGATGCAATCAGGAATGGTCTAATGTCTTAGTACAGAAGGAGAAGGAATAGCATCAGGAGACCCAGAAGCATCATAACATATAGATGTTTGTCAGCCATTTCCAGGTTTTTATGTGTAAGTTTTTTCTGTTAGTAGTCTCCAGTAGCAGTATAAACTGAAAACTTGCTAATGATTCATCAGCTGCTGCCCYTTTGTGAGTCATTATTCTCAATGAAAAGAGTTGCAGACACTACTAAGAGTAAGTGGTTTAAGCAACTTCACACATAAAAGGTAGCATTCAGGTAGCATCCTGAGGCAGTAGATCATCTCCATTGCTAGAACTTCTATGGACTCTCCAAATACATGACTTTATGTGTCAGCTCCTTTTAGATGCTGTTGACATACCATGGTGTCTCAAATGCCAATACATGCCTATGTCTAATCAACTGAATTCCCCCYCAAGGTGTCTTCATACTTCAAGCTGAGCTGAATCGATTTGTTATAAACAGCCAATGTGCCACTACCCACTACTAAAGCCAGAACCCTTCAAACTTCTCAGAGTCTGTAATCTTTCAGCAGTTAATACCTCAGTGTTTCATGCTGAATTCATCATTTTTCAGCAGTTGATGAGTATATCATTTTCACGTCCAGCTGAAAAMCAGCAGCAAAGCAGTCAAACTGGGAGAAGAGTTTGAGATTTAATTGAAGGCCGGTTCAGTAAACTCTGTTGAGTGAGAATTGTCTTGAAAACAACACTTGCAGGAATTGACAATTTTCTGAATCTAGTGAGTTTTTACAATCATAGTTTGTAACATATTGCTTCTTAGCAATGGGCAGTTTACTATGTAATGTTTTTTTAGGGTTTCTTGCAACATCCAAAATCCAAAGTTTAGGAACTACTTGTGATTYGTAATGAAAGGTTAGGTTTCTTTAGTTTGACTTGTGGAAACTAAAGTATCTTTAGTACTGCAACTACTTTAACAATTTCCTAAATTCCTAGTATTTCCTAGACCTAGACTTTTGCTGCTTTGAGAATTATAATGACATTTCCACTTTATTCGGCTTGAGATTTTTTGAATTTTAATTTCTTGGTCTTGGAGAACATAGAAACAGTTAACTATGCTGAAAATGATCTAGGAACTATTTTACCAGTTTTTGGTTTCATCTTGCCAAACTAGTTGTCAAGCATTTCAAAGAGTCAGTATATTAGGGGAGTAGTTTCTGTTGCTTTATTGTTTGCTCGTGGAACATGAGGGTAATTTTAAGCTTGCTAATTGTGAAGGGACAGATAGGGAAGTTGTGAAAGTACTATATAGCAACATATAGGAGGAGAGTCTTATTCTCGTCCGTTTGGCAGTGGGTCATCCAAAGTACCTCAGRGCATCCACACGTTTTGAGAAGGCCACATGGGGCTGGCTGTTCTCATGCAGGATCAGCTGGTACACAGCACTGGCACAGCAGTTACCCATTACAGTCTAYAGTCTGCAGGAGATTCCTAACAACTGAAAAAGGCAAAGGCCACATCTATCCTAAAGAATTGCAAGAAAGAGGATGCATGGACCWGCTGGCTGGTAAGCCTCGCTTCAGGCCTGGGGAAGGTTATTGYGGTAATCATGCACAATAACTTCAGTGCTAATAATGATGCTAGTAGAGGGGAGGCCTGGAGCCTTTCAGGCTGCACTGKGCTGGAGAGCAGGGCTTCAGCAGTGCTGTGCAGAGAGGAAGGATCATCTTCCTCAGCCTTCTGTCAACGCACTGCTTAGTGCAGCACCAAGATGGCCAATTGCGTCCCTGCAAAACTGCCCTGCAGCTGACTGTCCCACAGCAGGTCCACATATTCCCCCTATTGCTGCTTCTTATGTACTTGAAGAAGCCTTGATGCTTTTCACATCTCTCACCCCATCTCTAGGCACTCGGTTAGTTTCTCAGTGTTCCTCCTAGGATGTAGGGCTTCACTTCATYATAGGTTATATAGGGAGTATATAAATCTGTGGATGAAACCAAACTAGAAGGAGTGACTGATAATCTGAAGGGAGAGGGGAGCACTACTCAAATAGACTTCAATATGCTGTAGAAATGGACAAACGGGAACTCCATGCAGGATCGAGTAACTGCAGCTCTGCCAGCTGGTGGACAATTGGCTGGAAAGCAGCTTTACATAAAATTACGGAGAGGTCCTGCTAGACAGGAAGTGGAARAGAATTTTAAAGCTAATTCCTCTCCTCTCCTCTGTTCTGCTTGTGATATTTTATGCAGTTCCAAGGCATGAGTGTTCTTATTACCRTTCTTTCATGTCTTCCTTATGATTCATGCCAGTGAGAATATATGGACAGAAATTTACCTAGGAGCTTAGTGTTCTTGTATTTCTGCTATCATTACCTCTACTATTGCTACTATTACTATTTCCAGAACAAATTTGAGAAGTTATTTATTTACATGTGTGATTCTAATATGTGACATTTTCAGCTTTATACTGCACCTCTGTATGTACAGTTATTAGGTAATTATTTCTGGTGACATTAAGCTGTATCTTTAATGGCAGTGTAAATTAAGCCTGGATGCAACAGAACCCTAGAAATAACAGCTTGTGTGAGATGACAGACGGCTGTGTGAGTGCTGGCAACGTTAGCTTCACATATTGAAGCCTGGAATCTGGTGGTTCCTTAATTCTGAGTTCTCTTCAAAGTACTGTCAGGTCTTTTTCAGTTCATGCCACCCTTCTAGTTTTCTACCAGCTTGCAGAATTCGGTCTTTGTAGAATTAAATTGTAAGGAGAAGGTAAATTGGATCTCTAAAGTCTGTAGAATGAGGCTAGAGTGTGGGAGTGTGCTGTCAGGAGGCCTGGCTGGCCTGGCTCTCCGCCCAACCTCCTGGCTGTATAACAAATTGTACCTGCGTAATAAAGTKGGACCTGTGCCATCAGCCTTGTCCCCGGAGTCTTCTCTCTGTYGCCACCCTCACTGKGGCGCCCCCTCACCGGGGCGCCCAAACAGGGACGCCCCACACTAGAGAAGAAAGTGATGCAGAGAAAGGAGGTCACTCAGGAGGGCGGAGTTAATCTCTTGATTTGTAAATCTTTGAGAGAGGAAGAAGTTTGGGAAAAAAAAAAATGATAAAGAAATTCCCTGAGTAATGACATGTCTAACTTAACCTTTGTTTGTGGAACTGGACGAAATCACATAACTTTTATACCTTTTATACCTTTTCTCACTTACAACGTAGAAATATCCTGTCTGCTTAAAAAAAAMCCCAAACCAAAACAAAAACAAACAAACAAACAAACAAACCAGGGATTTATCGTTGCTTTTAGTTAATSATTATTTCTGATCAATGACTTTAAGATCTGCATTAATTACTCTGGTGTAAAGAAGAAACCAGTATAATGTTGCAATAAAATTGTCAGAACTATCAGTAGAAAATAAAGGTAGTCATAGGAGGAGTAAGTTAACATGATTTCCGAAAGACACTTTCCTTTGCATAGGACTGAGTGGGAAGATCACGACTGGGTATTCTAGCAAAGGGAAGTCAGTAGTGCAAARTCTGAGCCTAGTGACCAAAGTTTCTTCATCTGTATAGATGTACAAATTGGGTTATCAACTGGCTATTACCACAAGTCTTGTTCTGTCTATGCAGCCACCCTGTATAATATAAAAGAATTTTACTGCGATTCATCAGGCTTTTAACTCTTACTAACTTGAATGAAGAAAATTATTCAAATAGCTCTTCACTCTGAGTGTTGTATTCTGTGTTTTGCACTCTAACTTCTAGCTTGCCAACACCTTAGAGAACTGTAATGGCAATGAAAACAGTAGAATTATTTTTAATATATTCCTCTGTGTTTTTTGTTTGTTTATTTTGTAAAATCTTTTTTAAAAGTTTTAGTCAGTATCCTTTGGCAATATCCTTTGCTGAAACACATAACTAATACAGTGTGAGGCCATTTTATTTCTCATAAAAGGAGAATTGTCTTTGGTGTCAGCATTGTGGCAGCCTAAGCTCTCGGAAATTCATTGCATTGTTTAAATGTGAAATGAATGACAATTAAATGCTCCCATGTGTTGACATACAACTCTTAGTGTGGAGTTCCGTGTTCCATGTTATGGCAGCTCTTGCTGTTTACTGTAATAAAATCCATTATAGGGAGTTTTAAACGTATCATGTCTTCTTGTATGGTGACAGAAAAAAAAAAAAAAAACCTATGCTAAAGATGTGGTCTGCACAATGAAGACAAAACCTCAGAAGTTTTACCATAAACTAGTCTTGCAATATTGTGTTTGCTTTCAGTGAACCTAGACAGAAAGATGTGTGGTTTTGTGTTTTTTTTTTTTTTTCAATAATCTTTAGATGATAGATATTAAAAATAATTATTTGAACACTTAAAGGGCTTCTAAGCCTATATTATGTACCAAAGTTTTTCCAGATCATATTTTTAGATCATTTTTATATTTATTGTAATTTATAAGGGAAGGATAAAGATGTTGACAGTATGAACCTTAACAAATTTCACATACACACACACACAAAAAAAAAAAAAAAAAAAGAAAAAAGAACAAAATGTTTTCACAGGCTTTCAAAGACACGTTGATTTATAAAAGTTTTAGTAGAAAGATCTGTTCAATATGAATAGCTTATTTCATGATGTAATTCCAGTTTTATCTTGTACTTCTGTCTAGCAGAGAGCTTTCAAAAAGATGACAGTACCTTAGGGAAATTTAATGTCATGGAGATATTGCAAGCCAATATAATTTCTTAAGAGACAAAAGTTTGTTTATATGCTGGCAAAATAATGGCTTAATAAGTTGATTTTATGTTTTCAGGCTAAGTGTTTTATATCTACTAATCAAATGTTTATTGAACTAAATTGTCTAATAATCCAAACTTTTTTAACTAGTAAAAAAAATTCTCAGAGGGAAAATACCAAAAGAGCCTTTGAAGATCAACAGTCTGTTAAAAACAATTGACTTCATATTGCATYGATTCACTTGGACAAATCAACAAAAGTATATTATGTGAGAAACACAACACAAACATTATATATAAACCCTACAAGTGAATGTGGACAGTTACATGTTACAATGACTTCATAGTACACACCAGGTAACTGACTTACTAATGAAAAGCTTACTTAATGTATTTCTGTAGCTCTTTAAGTTCTAAAAATGTATATTTCATTTTTATCCTCATTTTTATCATTCAGGCTCTACTACTACCAATTTTCAGTTCTGATATAAAATAAATACCATGAGAACTCTCCATTCAGGAAACATTGCTTGTTTCCTAAATAATTTATTTATTAATTCCCATACATATTCTATCATTTTGCTTRAATGCCCCTCTGATTCTTATAGCTTTTAGCACAGATACTCTCCACAATTTTCACTTGATCAGAATCCCAGTCTGTCTTTTGCCTCTCCTTTACACTCATGAAATACATGTTATTTCTCATCTGGTAGGAGGTCTCGTCTACTAGAGATTAAAATAAGATTAATATCTTGTATGSAAAACTCAATTTTTCAATAAAACATAATTTTTAATGGAATATTTAAAATAATTTTAATTAATAAAGTTTAAAAGAAATCCTTATTTGTTACAGATAGGTGATATTTAAATATCTATATTTAAATATAGATATTTAAATATTTAAATATCTATATTTAAATATCTATATTTAAATACTATATTTACTATATATAGTAAATATACTATACTATATAAAGTATATAGTATATATACTATATACTATATTTAAATATGTCTAGTCTAGGTGGTCTTTTTACATGAGTTACTCTCAACCAGTTTAGACAGAAAAGAAATACACACACACACACACATATATCTTGTTCTATTTATTTTTTCCTCTGGCTATTTTCACTCCCTATGTTTTGGAAAAGCAATTTGTTATTGCGCTTTTGAGAATATCTCTGTAGAATATCTTAAAAGCTCTTAGTATTCATGGGATTTTGTTGTGCCTGTTTGCTAAAATGTAATTAAGGAGAGTGGTYCACAGGTTTGATAGGATTCGTTTTCAGATAAATCAACAACTCTGTCAGAGTAAATTAGGCATCCCATCCTAAAATCCAGATATTTCAATTGGAACACTGTGGGTGAAAGAGACATTTCTGTCAGGAATGTAGTACATGTGGGACTCTAATTGATCTAGTTTCACATTAATGCTTGAAAGAATCTTTAGTCACTCTTCTATTCACAAGTCACACAAAGAAATATGGCAAGACCCTCATTTCTCATGCTTGCATTCATCTGAAAACAAAAAGGAAAGATAAACAATTCTGACCTTTTTTGATAGAACACAATTTAAATAGAGCCAACATGATATCCAGGATATATTAGAATTAAATATTGTCCTCRCTGGATATATTTGCAAAATAAATGTTAGAAAAGAAAGTTCTGTAACAAAAATGCAGAAGTGACTTTTTTTTTACCAAGACCAGAGTAAAAACCGTACAACCAAATCCGTACAGCAAAACCGTACAACATAGTCCATTCAGTCCAATATCCTGTTTCCCATATTACACAAGATTGTTTCAGGAAAAGCCACAAAACACCAACAAACACAAAACAAGTAGGCATGTGGTGAGATAACCTACTTACAGAAAATAAGGTGACTGAAATTGAGAACAACAGTGACAAAATCTCCAAAAGCTGCAATATGCTATAAATAAATGTTCTAAGCAAACAAAAATAATGACTGATCCTGTTATGCCTATGAAATGAGAAGGAGCATGAAAGGCATCTCAGCTGTTACAGTCATGGGCTCTGTGGCCTCACAGTCCTCCTACATGGACATCTGACTATCCAATTCTTCCATATTCCACCAACAAAGGTAGCGCAGGTGGGTGGTAGGTACTGACATGTAGATTTTGTGCACTGCAGCAAATTAGTGAAAGAGAATTAGAGCAATTTAAACCCTCCTGTACCTGAGGCTTCCCACAGAACTTTATTCAGCATTAATATGACACTTTCCCTTCCAAAAACATGATGTAGTGACTTGTATTATACATCTGCTTGTTAGCTTGTCTTGAAACATGAAAAAAAAAAAAAGCTCTTATTCTGATTTTTACAATGTAAACAATTTTCTTATTAAATTGGRGAGAATAATGGATTCATACAAAAAGATTTGTTTTTGCTTGTTTATATACATAATAAAAAACAAGAACAGCAAAGACTGCAATAACTTCCGAAAATATTAAGTGGAACGTTCAATAAAATTCTATCAAACTTTTTTTTTTTTTTTTTAACTGATTCTCATGCAGTCTTGGCTATCAGCATTTCCAGAACAATTAAGCATGCTATTTTTTTTTAACATATAGAAAAAGTTCCCAGCCCACAAAGATATTTAAAACCATGCATATCAAAGCTGAGCAGATATTTTTCTATACCATTACTTAATACATATAATTCTATTAAGTAATAGAGTTATATAGTATTAAGTAATAATTCTATTAAGTCTCCAGATAAGTTAAAATAAGTTAATGCTAAGTTAAAATACTGCAGAAAAAAAATCTAAGCACATAACTTTTATAAAATAGCCAGAGCAAAAAAAACACTGAGATCTTTCAGTTTTAGGAAAAGAGGGATTTAACATGCATGTTTGTTTCCAGTTGCTTTCCTTTTTTTTTTTTTTTTTTTTTTTTTTTTTTTAAGTGCTTCTGAATTATTAGATTGTGTTGTATTAAAAAAAATTAAGAGTGTTTTCCAGGCAATAATATTTATCCTCTTGTAAGCTTTGTGTTATTTGATAAGTGTATTGCTGACTTCCATGTTGGTGTAGTATATAAATTTATGAAATAGATAGGTCATACTAAGTTGCATCAAAAAGATGATCCTTTCTCTGCCCACCTATGCATTTSCTATTTCTGTCAGTTTTGGACCTGCAAAAAATGTGAATGAAAGGTGTTATATTTATCATTTTGCTCTGGAATGGACCCTAGAGAWTGTTAATATTTGTATGTCACACTTAAGAAAGGAATTACAATTCTGATAAAAAAAGAGATACCCTATGGAGATCAAATACCAGAGAAATCATTGAGATTTCATGTTTCATTGTGGTATCTTGCACAGCATGCTTATCAAGCAAGTGCAATAGAGAAATAAATGGAAGTTTTAGTCAGTAAATTATTTCCTTTTCTTCTCATTCATTTATTTATGATAATGATTTAGTTTAATCAGAATGAAATAGAATTGGTTTTATTTTTTTGTGAAGCGTGCTGTGTTTCAAAGGCTAAAATTCAGCCCTCAAGATTGTTCCCACTGACTAACTTCCACAGATCACAGGGAATGTGCTTTTATTAGACCTCATCTGACCTCTCTACGGGCTTCTCTATTTTCAAAGAAAGACTAAAGAAAACTTTAGATCAGGCCTGAACATGAAAGGCTAATGGATCAATTATATCTGTAATCTAAATATCATGATTTGTAGAAGATGAAAATTATCTTGGTGTTTTACTGTCAGATTTTGTTATCTCTGATATGTTTTCTATTTCAAAGAGACAGTTCATTTTTTTACTCGACCTTTTTTTTTGATTTATTGCTTCATGAAATACAGTATCTGGTCAAAAATGTCCACTATATGGTATCAGTCTCCAAAGACTCAGTTCCAGTTCTGAACACCTCTATACAGGGTTTGTGATCACAGAAATGCAGGCATCTTTGTACCAAATTAGGCTGCTATTTGGTATGTAGTCTCTTGATAATAGTTTCATGTATCTTTTGTCTGTCTGTAGCACTAAAAGAGAGATTTTGATGCTTTCAGCAGGCCCTTATTTTACGTCTGAGTCTTTCCCTCCCCCCACATTTCTACTGAACACTAATATTAAGATTAAAAAGAAGAAGAAGAAGAAAAAAGAAATCCCTGCATAGGAATTCTAATGCCAGAAGAACTAACAAGGAATTTTGTTCCACTAATGGATCTTCCCCTGCTAGCACTCTTCATTACTGCAGGTCACCTGCAGAAGACACCTCTCCCAAGCTGTCTGTGGGTCTTGCTCACTGCTGTTATAGTTTTTAGTGTCACCTAAGTATCTGATATAGAGAGATTACAGAATGCTCACATTATTAGAATTTGCAAGCACTATTATGCTGCAAGTAAAATGTTGAGGATTTGCCAAAAAAAAAAAAAAAAAAAAAAAGTTAAATGATACAAGCCCCAAATTTAAATGTGTATTAACAGAACAGTGGGTAGTAGAATTTTTGACATGGGATCTGTCTAGGAATATCTTTTTTATTCGCCATGCAGACACACAATTATGCATTCAAACTGCTTTTCAGTCTCACAGATGTAGTTCCATGCATGCTGTTTCTCTTTTGTTTTCCAAAAAGATATCAATGTTTACTGTAGTCATTATAGGAGCTTGAAGATACAAAGTGTTGCAGATCTTGTAGAATTATTATTATTTTTAAGTATGTTTTGAAATCTCTTTTATGTAAGATTTTTTTTTTTCTTATTTGGCAATGTATTATGTGCCTGTCTTCTCTAAATACTTGCATTTCAATAGRATGCTGATGTTTAAATTATAGTCTGGATGTCCACTGTCCTAGGACCTGTACGTGCATATAACATAAAGGCATACCCAACTCCATTGCTCACGATCCTCTGAGTGACCAAATCTCTTTACAGCAAGTCTCTTTACAACCTTGAATTTCATAAATACCTTTAAGCATATTTGATGACATACCCTTAGGACATTCTTTGCATATGGCACTGCCATATACTGTAGGATATTAAGCTCCTGATTCCTGTATTGAAACTGYGTTCCACCCATATAGTTTAAAGTGGGGCTGCTTTGATGCATTGTATTATATAGTGTCATGAAACACTATAACAGAAAAGCTTGAAAATGTATTTCCTGTTTTATCTATATCTTAACAGTGTGTGAAGTGAAAGAGTGAACCAGATAATAGTGTTACAGATCTTCTAGCCCAGTTCCCTTTGTTACCATGTTATTGCTGCTACATCTGTGGTGTACCATAGCTTGGGACTTCACTTTATAGTTCTGAGCACAATTTGTGCTGTTTATTATCATATCTACCCCTCCTCACTTGCATGCCAAGCCAGAAAATCATAGACAATCAAATATGTTTGGATYTATGTGCATGCTTGCTTTAGCATTTGGAACAAAAGAAGATAAAGGTTCAACACAGGTAATCTTGAGTACCATGAACTTACAAGCTTCAAATCAACAGATAAGTGCATGAGCYCCACGATGCTGGTGCCAACTGGTATCTGGGTGCCTGTTTCAGAATGAAATGCTCAGAGAGAATGAAAAATGTGTGGGGAGAAGGGAGAAGAGGAGGTGGCTTTGGAGGTAGTCCTGTACTTTGGAATAGCCCATTAGCCCTTCTGTGCTGGGAGAAGGGTTTCCTCCTCTTTGAGTGTGCTAATAGAACTGGAAACTGCATTTTCCTTTTTTTTTCTATAAAAATGTTTYACGTTAATAATGAATAAGTTCTTCCTGCTCCAGTAATCATAAATGTTTTCTATTTATGCAAAAACTTTCAGAAAGAACAATCTTGGTTTTGGTAGCATATTCATGAAACACATGGTGTTTTTCCAGAACAAACAGTGAACAGCTCAGACTTGACTTGTTCTTTCTGTAGTATGGGGAAAGTGCTCTTGCTTCAAGGCTAAGAACAGTGTGCCTGCTGCATGGAAGGTAGTGCATGTGAGAAAAAAATATTTTTTTTACTTTATCCCATGTGCTTGAAACCACTTTAATTCCATGAATTCCTGTAGGTTTCTATCCTGTAGCTATGCCATACCTACCTGCTGAGGTTATTGAGGGTATRCATTGACTTCTGTTCTCTGTAGCTGCTTTATAAGGCTAGTCTAAGAGGCACAGGGAGTAAAAACCTGAATGCTGATGTGTAAAGGGGTTGCTAAAGGGAGGATAGAAGAKAAAAACAGATGAATGTGTACAAGAATCGATGACAGAAAACAAAAAAAAGGAGCTCTCAAGTAGGAAGGAATGTTGAAGGATTGGAGCAGGAAACAAATATTTATTAGAGAATTTATTTTGAGAATTTTAACATTAATTTGAAGAAATAAAAACTTTTTAATTTTCTATTTGTTTTTTTAAGTCTTGGTGACTATCATCATATTTGTTTTAGCATTAAATTTATAAGAGATTTATTCAGAGTTGCCTATGTAGTTCCTTTTTTGATAATCACAAAAGTTATAGCAGGTAATTCAGTTGTGAAAAAGTTTGGTTTTTTGGTTKTTTTTTTTTTTTTTTTCGGTCTTACCTGGATGTCCTTTTCGTATTTATAATGATGTCTTGTCACATGAAAAACTTATTTTCTTAGAATCTTACATGGATGTCCTTTTCGTATTTATAATGATGTCTTGTCACATGAAAAACTTATTTTCTTAGAAATTTTATATTTTTGCTTGTTTATTGTTGTTAGTGGCAGTTAGGCTTTTTTTATTTGATTGATTGCTTTTTAAAAAAGTCTTTACCCTCTACTTGAAAGTATTTCCCTTGAAACTAAGTTATTGTGCTGAAGAAACTTAGGAGCATTAGAAAGGCTGATAGGAAAGAGCAATCATGTGAAACTGCCGAGATTCAAGTGCTAAATTGCTACAATAAGAATTTCCTTTAGATTTAAATCAACCTTTTGATAATTCTTTTTACTTAAAATTATCTCCTTGATTACATGAAAATAGGACATTAAATTGCAGTGACAGTTAAACCATTCCTGGTAATACACAATGGCTTTAAAAAACAGATTGTGGGAATTAGTTCTATTATATGTCTTCCTTGTAGTGTTCCTAAGACTCACTAACAATACTGTTCTTAAAAGTTCCCTAGAAAGTTTATTCTCCAAGGTAGGATCTTCCATAACGCTTCATAATTTGTGTGTCATTCCTTCCCTTTTTATACAACAAGGTGATGTGKTTTTTTTTTTCTCCTTTTTGCATTCCAGGCATGATGTCAGTGCACTTGAAGGTAGATAGTCTGTCTGTAGTTTTCACGCCAAGAAAAGGTGATGTAATGCTAACCCAGGGATATGTGTTGGAAATGGTTGATCTTGCTTAAGTAAATGTGTTAGTTTCCGCCTTCAGTAACAGGACTGATTATTGATCAACAGTCAGTATCTGGAACAATATGCAAACAGATAGTGATTTAGTCTCACTCTGAAGTAGAACTGTAGGTGTTTATCCYGAGCCAATCTTAGCAAGCTCAGTTCAGTTTGATAATAAAATAAAAAGGTCTGTGGAAGATCTTTCAGTTCACTAGCATTTTTTTTCTCTTGATCTCCCTTCTTGATAATTGTATCACTTATTTTTTATCATATTTCTCCCACTTACCAAAATGTTTCCTCAATTGTATATATATGTTTCAGTAACAGAAGTTGTGACTACTTTTCTTACAAACCTTAATACAATTTCTTGTTAYCTAGTTCTTTACAATCATCCATGAGCTATCAAAAGTCAGTTACAATACTTTTCTATTTATTTTGCTGTTTTCTGGACATCTTTATGGTACAGACAGCATTTATTGGCCGAGCAGTTTGTACCATAAGTTACTTGTAGAATTTGTATAATTGAACTCAAGAAAAATAAATAATGCCTCCTTTCTTTCTCTTGGTTTACTCAGTAGGTTAAAATACATTCATGAGAAGATATATTCTCTGTATTTTTGAAAAGGAAAAATATCAGAAGAGAATTATCTGTGTCTCATTCTGCATGTCTTTAGCATGAAACTTCTCAGGCTGTTGCATCTTCGATAAAACTCCTCAGAGAAGAAATGCAGTTGCTTTTGATAATTTTTTGTATGGATGGCAGACATCTGGACTTTATTCCTGTGCCTCACAAACAACCAGGGTTCTTCACCTTAGAAGTTTTAAAAATTTTAGTTTTAAAAGGACAGTATCAGCACCTAATTCAGTCAGAATTCAGTCAGTTAATTCAATTGGAAAATATGCCGTTATGGAAATACAGGTGGGATCAGGATACATTACCATTTATGTTGCAGGGTGGGATCCGGATACATTACCTTTCCTTGATCACCATTAGTTTTCCAGATCAAAAGTGCTGTTTCAGCACCATATAGATTCTTATCATCCCTTTGCCGTACTATTTGACAATTGCAGTTATGGAATAAAAATCTACATTTGTTACATTTATATAAGAGATTTGTAAGCCATATTGTGTAGCTTGTGTTTAAATTCCTATCTTCCATGGATGATTTTACTGTTTTCTATATACAAACCTTTATGTGTGTGACCAAAGTGTAAAATGAATTAAAAGCTGCTTGTTTCTTTTAGCATTCTTGAAATAACCTGTTAAGTAACCCAAGAGTTAATTCTGCATTTCCACCCAAGAAATTGCACTGCCTCTTTCTTTTATAATGATAGATACCTGACGTTATCAGAAAGGACAAAACACATTATCGTGGGCACAAAAGACCTGGCATGTCATTAAACTGCTCCTCATTGGCTAATTTGGGAACTGATTGAATAAATGCTGCAAAAATCTTTCCTACCTCAAAGGAAGGAAAGTTAATTCTGCAGCCACTGTTGATGGACTCATGACTAATTGGAACAGGCAATAATGATCACGCGTACCATTTTATAGAGCCTACTGAGATAATAAGCAGCTTTTATGTTGTCATTTCCGTGCCATGCCAGGCTCCCTATCTGCAGAACTTTTGCGGATCTCTAGCAGTACACAGGCTTGTTAGATGGAGCCTGCCTGTCTGGGCCTGTAGGGTCTTTGTGTTTGCTCTCTCATGTGAGTATCTCAACAGTATAGCGGAAAGGCTCGGGGATGTTTGAGGTCTTTTTCTTCCAACATTGCTTTCAGATGTTCCTTGTTGATATAGCTGCATGCTGGTAGATGGAATTTATATATTGAAAATTGTCACTGAAATCAGTGGGGATTGCACATAGTAAAGGACTATAATATAACCTCGAGAGAGGCAAATCGAGAGCTTTTTTTTTGCTGAAAAAGCACAATTACTATGCTTCATCTTAAGAAGAAAAAAAAARGGGGGGGGGGGAGGTGGAATGCACCAAGAAAGGCCTCATTTCCTTTGAACTTACCTAAATATAATGGCTTCAGTGGAAGCTGGTCACTGTTTTCTACTTGAAAAAGAAAGTCTTTTGGTTCAGACTTTTGGTGTCTGTGTGATGCAAAATTTTAAATTGTTTTTCTAGAACGATAACAAGTTATCTCAAAAATTTTATTTCCTAAGGCCCATACAGGCCCATAAAGCCTGTTTCTACCTATCATACTTACAGCATGTTTCATGCAATCAGTCTCTCAGCAGATCTCTAACAAGTATTCATTTAAAGCAATAATACATTAAAAAAAAAAAAAAAGTATTTGAAATTCATCACTAAGAACCATTTAATTATGCTTCTAAAGCATGACATAAACAGTATGGAATCATAATTAGGACATTTCCAGTGGTAAGGGAGACCTCGGCTCTGTACTTGCTCACAAGATTACTCCTGCCCTTACTCAGCTGTTTTATGTAAAATATATTAAAAGTAATGGAATCAAGGCTAGAATTCAATCTTCTATTATAGGCAATAGTCATTTGTACTTTCTTCCTTCTTTTATTTCTTTCTTCTTACTGCTCAGTGTCACTGCTTAAGACAAAGTCGTTTTAGAACAATGGCACAAGAGGACTGAGGAGGATCCTCCTTGTCTTAAAAATATCTAAAGCCTTGAGATTAAAACACTGAATAGGTGAAGTGCCTGAGTGTCCTGGGGGGTTTACGTGCCAAGCAAATATAAAAAGGTATTATGTCCTATTCATCCTTTTCATATTTTTTTAGAAAGTAGTGCTTGAGGATGCCTAGGATGCTCT
>PTEX01000166.1:715102-729917 GCA_003342815.1 Eudromia elegans | reverse complement strand
GACAGACTTGTAGAAGAGCTGGTAGGTAAAACTTCCTCTAAGAGTTTTGATGGAAAAGCACCGTATTTCTTGAGGTGGAGTGGATTTTGACTAAGCTCACCCACAATTGATCATGCCCATTGGGACTGCCTGTGCATGCACAGAAACAGCATTTTAGACGTGTAGACTTTTCAAGTTATATATCAGTGGAATTGGTTGTTGTGTACTGCTGAGCAAAGAATTTGGGATCTTAACATAATGCCTGCCTGTCAGAATTCCAGATGTATCCTGTTCTAGGTGACTAGACTCTTTTATACATTGAGGCATTTTAGCCTCCAACGTGATTTTTATGACAGATGCTCTTTCTCACAGACTGCAAGCATGCAGTGCTTTTATTTTTTTCTCCTTTGTTATTGTCTTCCTCTAGAAAGTGTTGCCTGCATATAGCTTTGATTAGAAAAGCATGAAGTTTGACGCAAGAAGCATGAATATATGAAAAAAATATATATAAAGGTATCTGTTCAACAGTATCACTTATTCTTTCCAAAACTATTTCCTGCATAGCTGCATTTGATTTGGGCAGTTGTAGAAAAGTCAATGTGATGGTATTTGAAGTGAGGCAATAGATGAAAAGAACAGAAACCAAATTTATCTTTTCTTTGACTTTTAGTGCCCCATTCTGCTAAATATACATTCCACATAAAGAAATCTTTTTGACTGAATCTTGTATTCTTCTTCTTCCCAACTCCCCCAGTATTCTCAGGTGGGACTTSAAACCCATTGTGTATTGACAGAAACATGCTTGGTGTATTAAAGGTCCAATGTTATTGGTAGTGTATTATATTTTTCTAAAGAAAATAACAAAACCAGAATTAACAGTAGCAAAGTGCAGTATGGTAAAAAGAAAATCAGGGTGAAAGTGCTGGTCAAGTAAAAAGGTCATGTTTTAACCCAAAAACTTACTACTTTTTTTTGTTTGTTTGTTTGTTTGTTTGTTTTTGTGTGTGAGGCCGAAATGGATGATTCCACATTACAAAAGAAGGCTGGATAAGGAACACATGTATTATTATTATGCTGATAGATATTTACATTTAAAAAAGGTTTAGCACCCTATACCCTGTATTATTTGAAGAAATAATTCAAATGAGTTTGGGATGAGATGTTTAAATGAAGTCATGCAGTGACAAACAACTGAGCACTCCTTTGGTGTGGGCTACAAGGACTCTCGTAATCAAATCATTTTCTCCTGAAGCCGGCTATAACTTCTGCAGGAAAGGCAATTTAAGAATATAGCTTGAGCTTTTGATGATTTCAGAGCACTCTCAAATGACTAGGGAATAGGACTGCAAATCTTGTTAGACAACATGTGAGAGCTGCCTGATTGGTAGGAATTATATACTTGATTTTTTATTCATGATAACTTGAAAAATGAGGATTGCTTCTGCTTCTACAGGATGMCAAAAGCAGGAAAAAGAAAAAAATGTAATTGAGTAAAAAAAAAAAGTACCAGTTATATTACCAATATTTGTCCATTTTTACATAAATCATTTTTTTTCTGTAAGAGTTGTCACTGGCAACTGCTTAGTGTGGTCTTATTTTTTTAATAAAGAAATTTTAATCAGTTCTGCTTTATTAAAATTCAAAGTTTAAATTTAATTACTTTGACATATTGAAAAGTGAAATAAATGAGTAGCTATGTATAACTATATGTATTCTTTCTGAGTATATGGATATATAAATAAGCTTAAGCATCTCCTAATTATTTAAAAATAGAAATGACAAACCTCCCTATGGTATAAGGGTAATTATTGATTAGCTTACAGGTTTGCTGCACAACTTTCTTAAGGTAGAMTCTGGCAAGAGATTAAACCAGCTAAACTTAGATGTGTCTCTGTTAGTTGCTATATGTGAGGAAGTTGTCTAAGCTCTCACTAACCATTAACCATTAACCATTAACTTAGACCAGCCGATAGAGTAAATGGAACTTAAAGGTCCATTGAGCTGATAGATGGATAGTAGCAATTCAATTGCTACGCTYTTGCTTAGGTGTATACCAGAGTACCCCCAAACTAGGACTGTGGAAGGGCTACTGTCTTCTGGAGCAATAGATGGAGGCCAAGCAGGATGTGCTGAACATCTTGACACCCACAATTTAGGTACCAGCATTGAGCAGATAGGCTGCCTGCATATATTTACCATGTAGGTACCTCAAACTGAAACCCAGTACAAGAGCTGAATTCAGCAGTTCAGTTACCAAGTATCTGTAGCCTAAAGCAATCAGAGTTATTCCCAAAAATACAAACAGGATGCAGTTGGCAGACCTGTTCCTACAACCTGTAGATAGACTCTTTTACTTCTGTAGGGGCTACTAGAGCTTGAGTAGAAAATTTTAAAGTGTTTAAATGGCATTATATTCATGTGTTTGAACAACTTAATCAAGTCCTTACGTTCAACCTTGCCTACATGTAGGCATGTCCTGACATTTGACATGACAAATGCTCACATGAGTATATGAGATATCTCATTGGATATAGAGAAGATCTGGGGTCTTCTGGAGCAGCAACTAGAGTGGATAGAGCAGTTAGATGGATACGTCAAAGGGTATCCATCCAAAAGGACACCCAAATGGTGCCTTTGCATGGATATTACCATAGTACCAGTTCTCTTGCTCAAAGGCTAAGAAGGGCCAAGGCTATTGACAAAAAAGGAGAACAGGAAAAGAACTTTTACTTGCTAGCTTCCTCATAGAGGAGGACAAGGAAATAAATAAAAGAAAGAAAAAAGCCCCAAAGACACAACTTTTCTTTAATGCGACAGTTGTCCCTTCCAAACCCAAAATAAACTTTTTTTTTTTTTTTTTTAATCCTGAAGAGAAAGAGAGAAAGTTTTGCTTTTGCAAAGCTCAGGAGTTCCCTGTTCTTTCGTGTTGCAGAAGTAGAAGGATCTTGGTTACTATACTCTTTCCATGGCTGCTGTTTTTGGAAGTGGTCAGATCCTCCATGACTGAAATTTTCCAGYGGAAATTTCAACTCCTAGTTTAAACTTCAATTTAAATTCCAAGTGACTGCCTGTACAACAAAATCCACATATGGTAAAAGTGAAAAGTGGTGTCAATAGAAAGTAGTTTGAAAACATGAGAAGAAAAGGTTATTTTATAAAAGAGGATTTGAATTTTGAACTCTAATTTGCAAAAGTCTGGCTTTCTTTGAGGTAAAACTTCTGAAAGCTCCTCCACCTTCTAATTACTAGATTTTGGTCAGTTAGGGATCAATCATTGCAGACGGAAGACGGGCTTGGAAGTAATTTACTTGGTGTGGAAGCCGAGAGCATAATGCAAAGTGTCAAGCTTCCTGCGGAGCTTGAAGAATGCTGGAATTATGAATGCAGTTGCCTCTGAAGCCCATTAAGTGATGTACTGTGGGCCTCCTACTAGATGCTGCTAAGGGAGGCCAGAATTATGTGCTCATTACTGCTCCTTTTAATGTGAWTCTCAAGTAGGGAGTATGTCTGTCCTCATGCACCGAAACTACCTTGTTGAACTCTCCCAACACACTGCCAAGCAAAACAGAGCTGTATATCATGCTAGAGAACAGGGTAAAAATATTGTCCTCTACTAGACTAAATTCTACATGAAATGCTGTATTCCTGAAAGAAAAATGAGGGAGGTTTACTTGATGAATATTGATGGAAGAGTGAAATATTTTAGGAAATATTTTAATAGGCTATACTTTAAAGAGACTCTGCTTTCATTATTAGAACTAGGGACCATAAATACGTAAGTAAGTAAGTAAATAAGTAAGTAAGTAAATAAATAAATAAATAAATAAATAAATAAATGAAACAATATTTAGAGTGATCTGAAGTTGACATTGCAGTCTCTCTTCTCAACTTTCTCTCCTAGATTTAAACAATACTATGCAGTCAAAAATCAAAGAAATGGCCTTGGTAAGTGTGGCTGTGGTCTGTTTCAAAATTAAACATCACAGTGGCTACCAAAGCATTTCAGTTGATCAGTTTAATTTTTTCATATTGTTGTTCTACTTCCTGAAACTGTTCAAACTTTAATAGTTTTCCAAAACTCAAAAAATAAATGGATTCAGTACTGCACTTCATGAGATAGTCAATCTTTTAACTGTTACTTTGTTTCATCTTTCATCTACTACCTTCCTTGAATAACTGAATGAGCTGTAGAAACTATGCTAAGTATGAATTAGTTCCTGTTGTTTGGGGTAGAAGCTAATCATCACTGAGATTTTGAAGTGGGAAGTATAAGACCATCTTAGAAAAAAAAAAAAAAAGTTAAAGTACTAGTTAAAAAGTACTAGTTCTAGTTAATAACATGGGCATTAGCAAAAAATTGTCTATGCTATGTTTTATTATCKTCTTCTGGTAAACAGTGCAAAAAATATTCCAAGGGTTTTGACAGTATTAGATTTAAGTTTCATATGTAACCATCCATATATCAGTTCTTATGCTTACTTAAATGCAAACAAAGAGTTTGTACATTCTATGAATAATTATGATTAATTTTATCCCCATCTCTGCAGTACATGGTTATTCATTTTTTTATGCTCCAAATGAGTGTTTCACATCAAACGCTTCAGAGTACTGCAGCTCATATATTTTGTGGAGCTCTCAGCATGTTTCCTGAGGTGTGTGTTCATCTGAGTACTACAGTTTTTTTCAAATATAGTGTTCCTGCTGTGCCATGCCACTGATTTGTGAGGATGAAACACAGTTAAATATACTGAAAAAAGAATATGCACCTGAGTGGATGTATGCAACAAGATGAGGGAAAGGGTACTGAGATCAGTACTGAGAGGTGGTTTGGCTTTTTTTTTTGGTTGTTTTTTGTTTTTTTGGGGTTTTTTTTGTTTTTTTTTGGTTTTTTTTTCCCTGCTCTCGTCATCTTGGCTACAACTGAAGAAACATGTACTGCCTTTATTTAAGCAATTGGGTTTGGCAAAGAGCTTTTAAACATATTATAAAATTAGTTATTTGACTTGCCATACAGAACTGTGACAATGTTAGTCATATAAAAAGGAAATGTACTCACATGAAAAAAAGAAAAACGCAAAAATCATAGAATGGCTAGGGTTGGAAGGGACCTGTAGAGGTCATCTAGTCCAACCCCCCCTGCACACGCAGGGTCCCCTAGCGCATGTGGCACAGGGTTTGGAAGATCTCCAGAGAAGGAGACTCCACCACCTCTCTGGGCAGCCTATTCCAGGGATCTGTCACCCTCACTGTTAAGAAATTCTTCCTCAAGTTCCTGTGGAACTTTTGGTGCCTCAGTTTGCGGCTGTTTCCTCTAGTTCTATCACTGGCCACCACTGAGAAGAGGCCAGCCCCCTTCTCCTCACTCCCTTTCTTGAGATATTTATATACATTAATCAGGTCCCCTCTCAGCCTTCTCTTCTGCAGGCTGAAGAGGCCCAGCTCTCTCAGCCTTTGCTCATAGGGCAGATGTTCCAGACCCTTAATCATCTTCATGGCCCTGCCCTGGACTCTCTCTAACAGCTCCACATCCCTCCTGCACTGGGGAGCCCACAACTGCACACAGTACTCGAGGTGCGGCCTCACCAGGGCTGAGGAGANCAGCTGTCCAGTCTGTCCAGGTCCCTCTGGATGGCAGCGCAGCCCTCAGGGCTGTCAGCTATTCCTCCCAGTTTCGTATCATCAGCAAACTTGCTGAGGGAGCACTCCATCCCTTCATCCAGGTCGTTAATGAATAAATTGAACAGGACCGGACCAAGGACTGACCCCTGGGGGACACCACTAACCACAGGCCTCCAGCTGGACTCGGCACTGCTGATTACCACTCTCTGGGCCCCATTATTCAGCCAGTTCCTAATCCACCTCACTGTCCACTCATCTAACCCACTCTTCTGGAGCTTGCCCAGGAGGATGCCGTGAGGGATGGTGTCAAAAGCCTTACTGAAGTCCAGATAGATGACATCCACCGCTCTGCCCTCATCTATCCAGCTAGTCACCCCATTGTAGAAAGCTATCAGGTTAGTCAAGCATGATCTCCCCTTGGTGAACCCATGCTGGCTACTCCTGAGCACCTTCTTCTCCTCCATGTTCCTGGAGACAGCAGCCAGGATGAGCTGCTCCATCACCTTTCCAGGGACAGAGGTCAGGCTCACCGGCCTGTAGTTGCCCGGCTCCTCCTTCTTGCCTTTTTTGAAGACCGGGGTGACATTGGCTTTCCTCCAGTCCTCCGGCACCTCCCCCGTTCTCCAGGACCTTTCAAAGATGATGGAGACTGGCTCGGCTACGACATCCGCCAGCTCACACAGCACTCTGGGGCCCATGGATTTGTGGGTGTTGAGTTTCCTCAGAAATAAAGCATGTTTGTGAGATTTTAATTGTACATAGATTTGGTGGTACTTATTACAAATTTTAATTTAATGAAATAAAGTTTATTGTACAGTTAGGTAGGTAATTATATCCAGATCACACTTTATATCATATCATCTGTTTCTTGATTTTGGTGGGTTAGGATTGTCTAAATTATAATCTCACTTTGCAGCCTTGTGTAGTTTTGAACTTATTCACTCATTTTGTCAATATTTATTTTTTATGGAATAAATAATCACAAATAAAAAACCAAAAGCAAAATACAGCACAAGTTTTGCAGTCAGTTAGCCAGTAGGTTTGCACAGACTGTCTCTCTTTGACTTTGCAGCAGGATTTCTCACAGAAAAGATGCTTTGCATTGCACTTTTTCCAAAAAGAGGTGTTTTTTTCCAGAGATGAAGGGTTGACCCCAAAAAGGAGCTTCAAGAAAAGCAGGTAGCTGCTGAGAAGTGGGGAAGCTAAGTGGGAAAAGCTGTGGGAAGGGAAGCCTTTGAAATATCCTCCGGCTGTAGCTTGGCCTGCCTCAGCTCAGCCTGGCTGAGAGGAGCCTTTTTCCATATTGGATCCCAGCCAGGAGCCCTTTCCTGAACATTAAGTGCTTGAGCCTTGTCTGTCTTCTCCTCCCTTTTGCTTCAGTATCACCTCAGGTGGGGGACTCCTGTGAGTCCCAGGGTACTTCCTTATGTGTCTTTCCTGAGGGAATGAGAGTCACAGCCCACTCCCTTCTGCAGTGGAAATCAGACCGTGGGCACACAAGGATTGTGTTCTCTTGGGAGGCTGTAGACCATGCAGTGACAGGTTCGGTACTGATTTGTAGAGGAAGACCCAAATCATAAGTCTTTATTATTAGAAAATACGTAAGTTAACCATACCAATTTCTTAAGCAGCCTTGAAGTATATAAACTAAATAATTTTTGATTGATAAGATTACTATTAGATTGACATGTCATCATTTACTTTGAAAGTTGTCCGTTTGTTTTATTTTAGTATGTCTGTTTTGGATCACAATTCAGTTTCCTTCTCTCTCAAAGAGCAATTAACTAATTGCATGGAAAAATTATATCCAGATGTAAAACTACCTATGATATATTTACAGCTTACACAGTGCTAGTTCTCAGAAACTCTTATGTCAAAATTTAGCAGTATTTTTCATTTCTCATTTTCTTCAACCCCGCAGATAAGCTAAGTAAGATAAGTATCGTCTATCTGCCTTTGTTTGACTTTTAATAACATCATGCAAATATATATATTTTTTTCCTCTCCATATCTTCACAGGGTCAGCTTTTCCTTTCCTATTTCTTTATTGAATAATGTTTATCAGATTTTAATATTTAGCATTAGGAAGATTATTAGTTGTATGACAAAAATTTACTAATTTTATTTTTAAATGTTTCTTACAAAAATGGATTCACCAGATTATAGCAATAGTGGTCTCATAAAATTATGCTATATCTGAGTATGTTAACTTCCCTTCTCAGCCTGAATCAGTCAGGAAACTTATATATTTTGTTGATTTAATAGTTATCAGCACTAATAGGACATGGATCCTCCATGTTATCCAAAATAGGAATCGATCAAGAGCATGTGTGTTTGTTTTCCTTCATTTTTTAAAAAAATACTATTTTTTTTCCTTTCTAAAAATATTGTCTTTCTATAAAGGGAGCTTTGCTCCAGCATTCATAATGTGGGGGTGACAAGGTATTTCTCTGGGGTTAGATGTTTAATGCAAAATAATAGTAGAGGAAATATATTTGCAATTAGGGTAAAATGCTTTACATGTAGTATAATTTCCAAGAGAAACRTAGTATGTTGTGATGGTGCATTTTTAATATAAATGGAAAGAACAAATTCTAGACAAATTCTATTACCATAACGATCTYGCCATTTTTCTAACATATTACAGTTTCAGGTTCCATAAATACAGTGTTGTACATAGAGTTTTATTCCTGTATTCTCAGAGTAATTTGTATTGTAATTTGATAAAATAAATTACAAATGTGGCATGACTGTATTTCTTTCTAGAAAGAGCTGCATAGCATTTATTGTAATAACCTAGCCATTTAATTAAATCATTTTGAAAGTGCCACTAAATTCCTATGATTTTTGTGACATAGTGCATGTACTAACTATAAAAGCCTGCCTTTCAGAAATTAGGTTTTCGCTTTATTCCCACTGTCAAAGAATAGGGCAAAAGGATGCTCACATGGGAACATGCTGCTTCACTTTAAGATATGGCCGGGGACAGGCAGGTGGTGCAATCATTGGTGCCAAGTGGGAGCTGCCAAAGATCCGAGCGCCTACATTTAGACATTTGCATCCCAGGCCTAAAACAGTGACGTCAAAAGCTGGGACAACTTTCTGCTAATGGAATTTAGATGCTTACATACAGGTCAGGAACCTATAAGGTATTGCGGGGTGCCACAGGGACACGAATTACTTCTTTCTTCTTATGTCGCTAACAGTCCATTGGGACTCTGGATCTCTTGCAGACAAGTGCCTTAAGTTGCAAACTGAATCCTACCTGTGACTACTTCATAGCTGATAATGATACTGTAATCCWTACTACTTTTCCTATTTCTGAAGGATAATGTGTTCCACATTTGCTATTCCTTSATGCAAAGTGGACTGCATTATCTGCTGAACAGGATCTCATGTTAAATAAATGCTGGTAAAATTACAGAGTTTTTCCATTAAAATAAGTGAARCTAATTTCCTTGACCGGCTATCCAAAGCGGAAGGATAGGAACAGCTGTGAGCTAGACTCTTGCTTTAGCCTTTTGAATCATTGACTTTCTGACCATGACAAAAATCTCATTCCACACGTCTTGCCTCTAAGTTTGTGTTGTGTGGTTTTCAAGGAATCGGTTGAGATGAACATGTCATTAATCACTCTTATCCTGTCTAGTGCCCGAGCTCCATGTCCTAAAACTTCTCGTTGTACATGGAAGGGTAATGAAGAATTTAGCTGATATGGTAATGTGTAGATATTTCTTATTAGCAAGGAGATAAAGCAATTGGTTTCTATAATGAAAGTCAATTTTTAGTGGAAAGGTTAGATGACACAGACCATTTTTAAAACCTAATGTGATAATAACCTTGATGTGATGAAATGCCACTTAGAGATGACCAGTTTACCAGTCATGTGATGCTGCTGTGGAGTAAAAGTCAGCATGAGAATCGTAAGACAATCAGCATGAGCGTTATGAGTCTCATCTCAAATGCCATTATCATTCCTTCTCTGTTCAGCTGGAAAAATTGAAAGTGTGAATTAGAGAACCTTCTCTGTGACATATAAAAATAATTAGCTAAGATATTAATCACTTAAGAGGAATTTTTCTTTGCTTTCACTTAAACTATCTGAAAGACAAAATATCTTTCTATCTCTGGTACTCATAAAACTTTTTCTTATAATTATTGCCTGTACAGTATTGGCTTCACAGTTATCATTGCTGTATGTGTGCCTGATGTGAAAAAAGAAATACAGGAGATTCATAACACAGCAGAAGGCCTGTGGAGAGGAGCAATAACTCAGTGCTTGAGTCTGTTGGAAGAAATGCAGAAAACCTCATCACAGAGATCCTTATTTATAATCAAAAGCACTTATGATTTATGCTTGTCATTACTTTATTTAAAWTTTTTTTAAAAAGTTGAAAATGAGATAGAAATCTGTTTTTGTTTTTTGAGACCGTAYTTTGAAGAACCAATTCATAAGCACTGCTCTTTAAAACTAATCATATACTTTTATAAAATCTCAAACTGCTCTTTGTTCAGATATGGGAGCTGATCTTCCAGATTATTAGGAAGAAAAACCATTTTTAAGATGTACTWGCAACTCCTGTATCATATTAAAATATTTTGTCACACTCAGAATATTAAGGAATATTTTCTGTGGCAAATTACAAAGATCAGTTGATTGAACTATTTTCTATTAGATTGATCTGTCCAACAAGGACATTACCAAAAAGAATTAAATGTACTTTATGTGGAAAGCATGTRCGCATACATCACCATTCTGTATTCTTGGTCTTGTCATCTGAAATGGTTGGTTGGTAATGGGTAAGGTGCTTTATCATTATCCTTAGCACCTGGGAAATGATCCAGTATGAATTCAATCTTAGTGAATTATTAAAGGCACTTTAGGATTTGTGAACTTGATAATGGTATTTTGTGAGTGCTCTTTACCACTGCAGTTTAATATTACTACAGAAACTGGCTTAAGAGAATAGCAGCCTGATATCAGCTTCAGGATGTAATTTAGAATCACATAAGATAATAAGTCCACACTCTACTGCGGTATCAGCAGTGTTTATAAAATGCTCTTGCAGATAATAAAACATCAAAAGGTCTCGTGTAGTAATGTAATATTTCACAGGTTTTAATCTCATGAACCACTGAGATTATTTTCTATTGAAGGATAAAGTCTGAACTGCTTGATCTTAAGAAGCATTTGTTTCAGGGAAGAAATACCTAAAATAAAATGAATTAATGCTAAGATATTTTGGTGAGGTATAGTGGATATAGTTAGYAAAATGTTAGTCTGCCGTGTTTTTAATTGACTATAGATAACTTATCCATAAAAGAGCTGGTCAGAACAAAAGAAAAATAAAAATCAAATAGCCATGCAATGATGGGGAAGTACGTATTTACAGAGGTATAGGAGACAAGTTTTTGTAATAGGAGAGCACTTTGATACAGACTTTTTCACTACAGTGTCAAGCTACTGGAGTTTAATTGGATTGCTATAGTATAATGTAATAATATCTTTGTTGAAGTTAAGATACTATAATCACTTTTAGCAGGAAATAGAAATTTTACTATAAATAGCCATTGAAAAATGAAATATATTTAAAAAAAATCCACAATATAAACTTCAAGCTTTTCATTCTGTTGGCCTGAAAATTGAACTAAGGGGAAAGAATAAGTCCTTCCTTTACCTTTCTTTGTTCTGAATTCCTTTTGTGAATATATATTTATTTAAAAGATTTTCTTTTCATAGAAAACAGATTTAATTTGTATCTGTGTATTCAGCACAGGCCTCTAGTAATTTGGGCTTATGCTGTAGCTTTCTATATTTTTAGAATTACTCTTTAATATCATTATCATAGTTGCCTGTTAACTGGATCTCKGTGAAAAATAAGCCTTCTCTTTTGGAAGTCATAACTAATGCTACTGTTTCTGAGTGTTAGCTATCTTCTGTTCCTAAATACTTTATGATTTTTTTTCTGTTTTTAAATTGCTTTTTGTCACCTCCTGGCTATTTCAGTATTCATATACCGAAAGGATTATGAGTTCTTATTTGTTGCTTGCTTCCATTAATTGTGTAGCTTTTCTCATTGCATCTGCTATTGTAATGCTGTAGAAACCTGTCTTTGTAGTTTTGCAAATTTTAGTCTGTTCCCTACCCTCCAATTTATCCTCCTCACTTAATGTTAAAACTCTCCTRGCATAGCTCACAAAATCAATCAAAAAGCCGAGTTATCTCCCCAGCCCCATCAACCTCATGCAAAGAAGAAAAAATTTCAAAGAATTGCAAGACGTTTTGTCTTCTTTTCATTTTACTTGCCCTTTTAGCTAATACTTTCAAAGATCTGGAACTCTCATTGCCATATTTTGTTAATGCTAGCTTTCCATCTGTAATAGATGCTATATAACACAAAATTAACCCACTTGGAATTGGAATTGGATGGCTATTTCTGCTGCATTAGTAATGCCCTCCTTAACCCATAGGGAAAAAAAAAAAAAGAGAGAGAAATTTTTCTAGTGCTGATCCTCAGTTCTCTGATCAGAATCTTTCTAAAACAGCATTTAAGACATGATGAGAAGCATGCTTGCATTCAAAGATGAATTTCTGGGAAACAAACAAACAAAAAATTACAAATACACTTTAACAAAACCACAGTTTATTCCATATGTCATGTTATCTTTAAGAAAGTATGACTGGCATGGGTTATTCTCTTTTTAAACAATATAACCACATTATGTTTCCAAGATGAACCACAGTGCTGACACGCAGGATAGCAGCAGAATGTGTCAAAAGTGACTTCAACCACACATTTTTTCTTTCATTAAGATTCTTTTTTGCTTCTCTCCATGCTGCTGGGAGGTGGAGTTTTCATGGGTCATATGTTGGACTACTTTTATATCCCAGGGAAGGAATAAATGAAAAATAAACCAGAAAAGTTCAGGATAGTATTATGCCTAATATGTAAAGTAATTACTTGAACAAGCTAATTAACTTTAATGGATTGTCCCACTATTCCCTTGCCTCCTTTACTGACCTGTCTGTTGAAGCTTTCTGTAAACTTCCTGCTCTGTTTGCATAGCTGCAAATAATTTGAGGATGCTATTGTTGTTTAATCTAGAATCTGCACCTGGTTTAATTGCGAGGAATGATAATGAAACGTTCCAGRTGCCAGGGAGCAGAGGAGGACACATAAATCATTCATTTTTTTGTGCTGTGAAGAAGTGAGGAAATATTTGAAAAGAAAGAGATGAGAATGAGAGGTACTTACTCAGTAAGGTACAGGAACAGCCAGTGAGAGGCAATAGAATATCTAGGTTACAATTTCAGCTGTGATAGGGAAAACAATGGCAAGAATACAGTAATGTTATTCTTTTACACTGCGATTTTTAAAGGAGCCTGGTAGGTGTTACTTGATAATCAAGGTTTATCAAGGTTTATTGAGATTTTGAAGGGATTTTGAAGGGGTTAAGAACTTGATTTTTGAGTCCTTTGAAAAATCTGTCCTTTTTAAGGACATAATTATGTCTTTTTTAAGGACATAATTTTATAGAGTTAAACTGCAGAACTCAAGTCAATCAGTAAGAAATAGACTTGCAGTTCTTGAGAAACCTGTGGACACAGCCTGTTTTTTTTGTTTTTTTTTTTTTTTCCTTTTCTCCTTGGGTAAGCCACTAAGTAATGGTCTTACTTTTCTGAGGCAGAGAAAGAAAAAAATCTTTGTTTAACTACACTCAGTCTATGAAATCCTTTTTAAGAATGCGTTTCATACAATATAAATGTAATTTTTAAAATTCTGTCTATTATCGTAGAATTACATGTACTGTTTGTTGTGTTAGGAAAGTAAGCTGGCTTATGCTTGATGTGGGCAATACATTTCAAACAATAATGGGCTGCTCCAAAGGGCATTTGATAGAACAGTAAATTAGGCATCATTTAAGCTCATCTAGCTAAGCTATTTAGTATGCTAGCTCAAAGGTTTTGCCTTCCACTCATGATAAAACAAACAAACACAACAACAAAACTGTGTCACAATGTTCATTGTTGCTACTAGTTTCTTTTCAATCAGACGCTGGTTGTTATAAGGAGATAAGAAAGGTACTTGGAATTTTTCTATAGTTGGGCTAGTTTTCCTGGAAATCCTAAAATATACCMCCCACCCCTCGCCCCCAAAAGCTTGGGAATAGTCTGGATTCAGACAATATTACAACCAAGACTGGTTGACTAAACGTTAAATAAAATATAAAAATATGGATTTACTACTGAAAAAAGAATTACTACTGAAAAAGAGCAGTATTTCTCTAGTGACTGATGKTGCAAGTATAATGTCATGAAGCAAGAATTAAGTATCTGGTTCCTGATGCAGTTAGATTTAAGGAAACTGAGTAAATTCTGTGTTCAAATRTTGAAATAAACTCACCTGGTTTCTAGAATATGCATCGCAATATACAACTATAATTCGGTTTTATTCCAATGTCAATTTTAGAAACAACYACTTCTCTTTCCCCACCCCACTATTCACTTCAAAGAAACATCATCAAGACAGATTAGCAGTGAATGCCCTAATGAAGATTATGAGCACTGACTTGATAATATATTTAGGGCTTCAGATGAGACCACTCCCAATTAGCACAGCATTGCTCTCAGTCTAATTAACCCTGCTGGGAAGCAGTTTATCCAAGCTAATATAATGAATGTCACATAACTGTGAGGAATCCTTCCATAACTATCCCCAAGTAGTCCCTCTCATTTTATTACTATGCAACATATAATGCATATATGGCCTCTGTAGCTTCAATGCTGTCTAAGTTTCATTAAATGTTTCGAAATTTTCAATTAATAAATAATTTACTAATTATATCATTTGTACCTATCAAAAAGATAGAAGTGTTCAAGTAGCATCCAAGAGCATGAGGTACTGAAAATTATATAATTTTAGAAATAACTGCATTACTGCAAATATTAATGAAGATTTATATGATATTTGGTATGAAGGTACATCCCATTTTGTTTCATTCATTAGTGTCTGAGGAATATTTCTTTTCAGGTTTTATACATAGGCAAAAAGATAGGAAAAATATTTTATCTGTATACTGCATTTACTTTAGAACATGAAACAAATGAAGTATATACTTTTAATTGTCTAGTATCATAAATGTTAATGGTAGCTCTTTGGAAAATGTGCTCTATGAATATTTCATTTGTTTTTCAGTTTTCTGTGACTTTGTCATT
>PTEX01000166.1:675814-711068 GCA_003342815.1 Eudromia elegans | reverse complement strand
AAAAAAAAGACATCCTTTTGCCTTGGATTTTAACCTCCAGGCAAACATCGAGTATGTGCGAGTAAAACGCCAAGATCCACACTGGATGGATGAAAGAGGCTAGGGAAAAAATGAGAATAAGCAAGAGAGGAACCGAGGAGGAAGAACAAAGTTTTAAGTTCCAGCATATCACATAAACTGATTTGTAACACCATTTATACACCTTTGGTGAAGTTCAAACTTAGATATTTACTGATCTAGTCACCCTTGCTCTTTTAAAAAGTGTTGAAGGAAATGGTCATTTCTACGGTGAGATTCATCTGGAAGTTTAAAATGCCACAGACAACACATACTCCCAAAATACCTGCTTGCATTGACTATAAAGGGAGTTTAACTGGTGTTACTGGCAGCTATGATTAGATAAAGTAAATCCCGTGTTTCTCTCCTGGTTTTACCAGGTTTTTACAGTTATTCTGAGCAATCCTGTGCAATCCTGCTGCTTACACTTTTATTTGCTTAATGGAGCAAATACAATTTTTTTTTTTGTTTGTTTGTTTTTGTTAACTAGGTTCAAGGTAAAGTCAATAAATACCACAAGAAGGAAATAGGACAGATAAACTTTTAGTAGACTGTGAAAAGGTTCTATAATGTTGAAAACTAGTAAGTCAGTTGTATCAATTTACTAAGTGATTTTGAAAGTTGATGCAAGTGAGTAGGAGCAATGTAGGAACAAAGGATTGTGGAGGGATGGGAAAAGCAGGAAAGGGAGATGCATGAGAGACTGTCAAGTTTAGTGTTCTCGGCAGCACCAAGTGGTTAAATTATCTCATCTGTGTGAAACTGCAGCCTCAGCTTGTCTGTTTCAGCATCACACATTGCCTTAATACCTGTGAATACGGATGCACAGATTTATGTCTATACAGATATATGTCATGTACCGATACAAATCTGTACATTTACAGACATCTATATGGGGTATAGGCAGCCTGTTATTTACTCTTGATATCAAATATAGTATTGCAAATATTGAGGATTCAAATTTAAAATAASTGACTTCAAACATTATTTTTCTAGGGACACTTAGATTTATATTTATATGTGTGTGTATATATGTCCAATATACACATATTATCTTTATATTTGGTGCAGTCATCCCAATTTGTCCTTCCATAAATAATTTCCAATTATTTTGTCTATTAATATGAGATCATACCTGACAGTTCTCATTTTGACATGTCTCTGGGGATGCTCTTATAAGTATTTTAGCTGAGAGGATTTTAGTATGGAAATTAGTTCCAAACTGAAAGTTATGGTCCTGTGTTTTCCTCCTAATGCAGAGACATGTTATGGAAGCTTGGTAAATGTCTGTAACATATTTTCAAAACAAGAAAATTCATTACAAGTATAAGTACATCTATAGTTAGATGAATGCATAAATAGCATAAAAATTCAAAACAGGAAAATTAAGTTKGGATGGAAAGCTTGTGATCATTTGTTTAATCTTATTTAATTCTTAATAATGTTTTCAAATCTCTTTTTTTGGTTATTTTTTTATGTTTACACATTTTTTTTTAATTTTTTTATTTTATTTTGTTATGGAACAAATAACATCAAGGTTAATCCTAGCATATGTTGCTCTTTGACTGATCATAAAATGAGCAAAATAGCTAARACAAACAGAAGAATGAAGAGAAATGAAATGACTAATCAATCCATAAATAAACTTCCTAAAGAATAGGTTTTATTTACTTTAATTCTTTCATGCATTTTCCATTTCAGAGGAATGATGTAACAGTAGACTTCTATGATAAAAACAAATCATGTTTTTTATTTGTAGTAAACAGCCCCATAAAGGAGAAAAAAAAACAAAAAAAAACAACAAAAAAAAACCTTTCATTTTCTTGTTCACATAAATACGTCAATTACTTTTCTATTTCATCAAATCCATAATCGAAACTAGATTTTTTTCCTGTAGCTATTTCTCCTAATTAAGTGTAAAGATATTGTTGTACTTTGAGTTAATATACACTAACTCCTGGAAAATTTGGTGGGACACAGAAATATTTTAGAGGCAAAATTGTTATCAACCATTCTGCTAATACCTATCAGATGAATTGGACTAGATGGTTTCTAGAGGTCCCTTCCAACCTCAACCATTCTGTGATTCTGTGATCACAATCCCCTGACAGTGCAGTGGAGACTTCAATGCATGTTGTGTCTAATATATGGCATGCATTAGGTAAGATATGCATCACTCCTTCACGAATCTATGAAAACCGGATGGTTTATTATTTGTATATACAATAGATTAGTGTGTATATGCTGTATATCAGTGTGAAGATATTTTGGAATACAAAGCAAAAAAAGAAAAAAAAGAAAGTAATAAGAAAAAGGTTATTTGCTCTTCACAACAGTGAGCAGTAAGAGGGCCTCCCCTGCTAGCCATGATTCAGCTGCAGCCACATTATCTTCACACCTAGAAGAAGAGTAGCTAGAACAGCAATATTCCATCTATTTCTTGCAGGTGTATCAGCAGAGGTGTTGAATCATACTAGTACAGCTATATAGCTTTGACTGTGTGCATTATTATACAATTTTATTTGAAAAATGGTGTTCTGTTTCTTTCCCGAGGAGACTGGTCTTTAACGGGGCACTAGATGACTGATAATGAATGAATATTCTAAGTTTCTTTTAACCTTCTTCATTCAGTGCATGGACTTGAATATTGTTTATCACACWACGTTCAAATCTGTCACTTCTCAAAGTGACAACCATTTTTAATCCCTGATCTTAGAGGCTAAGGACCGAGCTAACGTCAGTAGTAGAGACTCATTACCTCTGCAAGTGAGATCAAGTATCTCCAGCAAATGGCGAAATGACACAGAGTACGTGCTTATGAAAAATCTGATTAATAGACATTAGAAACAATATTTTGTCATATTTTCCTTTGCTTTTTTTTTTGCTATTTGATTTGTCACACATATATATACACACACACACGTGCACATAGAAAGAAAATTGTTTTTCTAGTTGGAAAAAAGTCATTTGTAAACTTCRATGACAAAATGGCTAGATGTAATGGAAAAAAAATCTCATTGTATAATAGTTACTAAACCAATAATAAATTGAGACTGCATTCCAGTAAACTGTTGTTATTAAATACATTGTAAACTGTGCAACATATTTTGTCTTTTTTTTTCCCTTTAAAGTAGTCTAAGCATGATTTTTTGCATGATTTATAATAGAACTGTTTTCTTCCAGGTTGACTGGTATGAATCTCCCTTCTCCTGTTATCAGCAGTAAGAACTGGTTACGACTCCATTTCACATCTGACAGTAATCATCGACGAAAGGGATTTAATGCTCAGTTCCAAGGTAAGAAATATAAAAGTGCATTGCAAAAGTCCTTTTCTTTTAAGCATAGCTGAAAGGGATGGTGGTGGAAATTTGTGTTTAAATGCCTGGGACATGTTGCAAAGAACTGGCAGCTGTACTTCTACTACTCCTATGTCAAGCAGGAGTTATCAATGTGTGATCAGGAATCTTTAGAGATTTACCTTTGACAAAAGTATCTCTTCTTCCTATTTAAGTTACTCAAAGTAACCAGCTTGCTTGCTGGCTTTTTCTGTAATAAATTGTTTTCCATTCAGTCAAGTTTTTTAAAAAAAAAAAAAAAAAAGGAATTCAGCTTGTACACATAGGCACTCCCCTATCAAAATGTTTTCTTCCTTCATTATTCTTAATCAAGCTCTTATCCTGAAGCTATATTCAGCACTAGGAAATTTAACTCCTCCATAGCACAGCGTAAACTAAATATCAGTTTCATGCATAGATTTGCATTTACAAGTTTATAGGAAGACAAGAGGATGTCAGTGTTGCTGTCGCTCCTTACATTTACTAGGAAATTCATTAAAATGCAGAGTTTTTAGATGGAATCTTTATTGATTTTTGTACTTCATAAATCATCATTCAGCATCAAAGACATTCTAGTTATTATGTTGAACACAGAAGAGCTCTGTATTCAAAAATGCACTCAGCTTCTTACTTCATGAGTGCTTTTAAATGCTGTACTTACGTCAGCTGTTTCAGGTTTTACTCCACATACGAAAAGTGTGTTCAGCTTCTCGCTGTGACTCAGCCATTCCATTTTTCCCATACACATTATGGCTTATATCATCTTATAAGTTACAAAATACACTGCAACAATCGTATATTTCTGGTGACTGACATATGCAAAAAAATATATACGGAAACATTTAGACATACATAGTCCTTTTTTGTTTTTAAAAAGATGTTGGTGGTTATATTTAAAAATACATATCTATGAAATTCCACATTATTTTGGCAGTTCAAGTTRAGTATGTATTTTGTGATCTCTTGCATTTATAGCTTATTTGTACAATGTTTACTGAGGATAYATAATACCACTGTTGACAACTATGATTTTAAATGTGCCATTTTATGTTAGCTCTGTTTCCTAAACCTATGACCAGAGGTAACAAAAGCAATGTGACTTATTCTGCTGATACACCAGAAAATTAAGAACTAATAGAATAACAGAGGAAAGTTTGGRACATGGTAACAAATACAATAAAGTACTTTTCTATTTTTTTCTTTTCAGTATGTCTTATCTCTAGCAAAATGCTCACCATGGACTTAAATCTTTAAGGAAATATGTGGGGAGAGCGTTACTTCAGGCATCTCTTGCTGTACATGGTACATCAAACATTCTACTTGGGTGTTAGCAATTTATTATTCAGCAATTTATTAAAGCTAAGAACGAACAGCTTTAACTGATGTTTCCATTTTACATGTTTTTCTCAAGTAAAATATAAAGGGTAAAATATAAAAGATTCAGGTTAGCTATTAGGAAAAAAATCTGCACAGAAGGAATAGTCAAGCATTGGAATAGGCTGCCCAAAGAAGTGATGGAGTTGCCCTCGCTGTCAGTGTTCAAGAAACATGTAGATGAGACATTAGGGTCATGGTTTAACAGGCAGGGTGTTGAGTGGYTTATGGTTGGACTCAGTGATTTTGAAGGTCTTTTCCAACTATTATGATTCTATGATTCTATGAACTATAATTGAACTGTCCTGTCTGTGAGTTGAAAAAAAAAAGATTTTCTGAAGCAACTAGTAAACTATAAACACTCACTTCACACATGGAAGAATATCAGTTACCAGTCTATCCAAAAGCCAAGGATCTTTGATTCTTCTATTTTCCCAGAGTTTCTGGACCTTGAGCCCATTACGTTTTTCTGGGTGAGTTATTACATACTAGGATCCTGGTAGCAAGCAACTTTTTTAATTGACATCCAGTGTAAGTGTTATTTGCAGAATAAAACCACAAAAAGATAKTCCTCAAAAGTTTGTAGTAAAAGGTATTGCATCACAGTTCGGCAACTTGCCAGTAAATAATAAAATTTCCAAATACTCGATTCCTAACTTTAAAATATATATTATACATTTAGTATTTTTAATACCAGTCTATTTGTTTGGATCTTTCACTTCCGTTGTGTTTTCACTGTGAATTTGAACGAGAAGAACTAGAGCTCCCCAGTCCTGGAAGTCATTTCAGGTAATGATCCCTCACCTAGGCACATCATAAAGAGTTATTAATCCTGTCTTTTTGCATTCAGATGGAAGCTGCTTCTGGCCCTACTCAGTCTGCATCATTTAGGCAAATGCAAAAGAATGCCTGTTTTAGATATGTCACTAAAATGGTATTTCATTAGTATGAAAGCTTCTTTGGAAGTATTTGTACTTTGAAAAATGTATTTGTAGTTCTAAATTTAATCACTTCTGTGAAAGAACAAGCACATAATAACAAATTAAAAACTTAATGGACTTAAGTGACAGACTAATAAAACTCAGAATTATTCAGCTTTAACTCTGTTTTATATGACTGAAGGCAGGCTGAAGAAGATTAAAGGGCTTTTTTTTTCTCTCTTTTTTTTTTTTTTTTTTTTTTTTTTTTCTTTTTTTTTTTTTTTTTTCTCTCTACTGCATGACTTTTATACACACGCATTTGCTTAGGCAGAAAGCATGAGAAAAAAAATCTGTTTTTTCCTGGCTTGGTCATTTTTATTTTAATTGTTTATTTGGCTGAAACCTTTGTAACTCTTTTGCTTCTCCTCTATTCTCTTTGCATTGTACTTTAAGCTCATTTTTCTTTTAGTTGTATTTTCTCTTTGGTTTAGTCATGAAAGTTTGACATTGAAATTCATTTCAATCATTCAAAATGCATGCTGCTCCAGGTATTGTAGTTGCATGGAGAGAAATATAGCATGTGAATTAGCATAGGAAGAAACCATTAAACTCAGCAAAGTACTTATAATAATGCAATAGAAAAATTNTCTCTCTACTATTTTGGGCTGCTTTTCAAAATAAAAGATTTAATCTTGAGACTTCAGTCTTATTTCCAAAAAGCAGTAATCCCCAAATAATGGAAAATGAAATAGTACCTATTTTTGCTTACTCTTTGAGACTCTAAGTTGAGCTGAGTTGAGTTTAGAACTGGCCACTCTATTCCTGCAGAGCTGAAATTGTGACATTTGTTGGAGCTCATCAGATGTATCACAAGATAATAAACTCCAAATAATAATAAGTAACCAAAACATACGCTAAACTCATTGTGATGTCATTTGATTGTCTACTTGTGAGATTGCTTCAGTTACAGAAAAACAAAACAAAACAAAAAAGCTGAAAGAAGTGAATGCTATAAGGTAGGAGCTGAACCCCACAGCCTAACAGCAGTGATGCTGAAGCAGCTTCATCATCCAGCTCTGGTCAACAGGGAGGCTGAGCCAATGTTCCCAGCACACACATACACACAACACCCTGTGCCTACACACCTGCAGCAACAGGGCTCAGTCCACCTCCTGGCTCACAAGTAGTTGCACCTACTCAACAGCTACTCCAGCACAATACCCAGCTGCCTTCCCTGGCACCCTGGGRTAAGTCCCATTCCCTGAGGCAGTCTTCCCTCTGGATGTGCGAGGGAGGGGTCTTTTCCCTTTCCATAGCCATTTGGATTTCTGATGTTTTTCTACATCATTGGCTGGACAAGCAAATTCACTGCACATAGATTTGTATCTAATTGGTGCTGCCAATATTTTAATAAAATAAATTATGCTTATTCTGTTTGCCATTTAAAAAAGCAAACAAAGGAAATAAAATGAAATATTTGGGGATGTTTGCTGGAATTAGCTTTGGTTGATTGGGAAAGGCAATCAATTGCAGCAATAATGTGGGCAAAATAACAGGATAATAAACATCACACAATTTGATTTGAATTGAAATGAATAATTAAAATAATATATTAGAAACATATGCTTGAATACATTAACCAAATATAGTCTTTAAATGCTTGGCAAGAGGAATATCAAAATAAAACCATGCAGTGTAAAAGGTATAAATGGCTGACGGGCCTTTGAACTGGAATCTTGACTGTCTCATTTTGCTCACGTCAGACCAAAAGGTTGAAAGATCTATAAAAAATGGACAGAGACAGTGTGAAGATTGTTCTTTTCCTCCTGCATTCCTTTTTTTATCTTTATCCTTTGATGTTGATTTTAGTAATAAAAAGRTTATGCATCAATTTCCTAGTAGACTAGTGGTATTTTCTTAGTACCTTTATTTATTTTGTGATACCAGATGCTTTCAGAGTATCTGGTCAGAAGCAGAACTGGTTTAAATGATCTTGTCTAGGCTGACCATCACCAAGCAGAAATCCCAGCACAAGCTGAGTCCTACTTTGCCATGCCTGCCTCATACCAGTAAGCTGTTTAGGTGAAATTCTGGTCTCGTGGCAGTCCCCACCTGCAGTGGGGGTAGCTGGGCTCTGCTCTTGGTCTCCCTTTCTCTATGATGGTGCTCGCATAAGTGAAAAAAAGTGTTGCATCCACCCAGGTGTAGGACTTTTTCTTCTCACTCCTCCACTCCTCTACCTTCATCTATGCTGGTGGGCAAATCCCCTCTATTTAGAAGGAGTTACAAAGAATGTAACTCTGATTTATGCTTCAGAAATGCATTAAAACAAAACAAAAAAAATCAAAAATCACAGGTCAACTATCGGTAACAGTCTCGGTATAGTACAAAACAAAATATTTTGTTTTAGATAAAACATTTTTCTTTCAGATGTACACATTCTAGTAGCAAAGATTATCAATATGAAACAGAATGACTTAATAGGTTTGGGAATGAGTCCCCTGGTTCTGCACATTTACACCAAGTATAAGATGGTTGCTTAGGTTTGATGCATTTACAAAACACTAAAAGAGTATTTATTTATATATGCACATGTATATACATTTAGGTTTTAAGAAAAAAAAAAACAAAAACCTTTTTTCCTGTATTATCAGAAACTACACTAATTAAATTACATATTTATTAAACATGCCTAGAAATAAATAAAATATTTTCCAAAGTAAAAACTTCTTAATAGGTATATATCACTTTGCATTACAAAATTCTGATCTCTGTGGTAGAGTGTTTCAAATTCAGTGTGCTGGTTTTGGCAAGTTACCAGAAGGATTCAAGGCGGAATTAGGCGTTTTGATCATTATGCACCAGAAGTTATCTTTCTACTCTGTTTGATTACCGTGAATAATTCAAGATTTAACAAACAGATAATCCTGAAGTCAAACAATGAATATAATAGAGGCTGYTGTAATAAATCTCTACTAATGGAAAACCATGAGTGAAATAATGTATTATAAACTGCTAGGTAATGTAGATCTTTTCAAACACTTTTTATAATTCAGCAATCCTGCATATGAGGCACCTATCTCTCTCTCTTTCCTACATGTTATTTAAACCATTGGAAATGGGTTTTGTATTAAGAAGAATTTATAGTATCCCCTTAGTAGATGCACACATAGTGCTTTTAGTCAGGCTTTTCAATGACTATTGTCATTTATATGTAAATTTAAGAAAAAAAATTAGGAAAAGCAAATAATAAAGTCAAAAAGCTAAAGGAGACCATTTGTCTTGTAGTTCTAAAGTGGTACTGGATATCACTTGCCATTAAATTGTACCAAGTCAATGACTTGTGTTTTATTAAAGTGTACTGTCAGGAAAAGAATCCGATCTTAATATGAAAACACCAACAAGAAGATAGACAGTCTCCTGACTGCTCGTTTCTGCAGTTAATACTGTCACTGTTCAAAATGTGTGCTGACTTCTCAATTGTATTAGTCTCACTTAATCTTTTTTTGTGCTCAGCAGTGAGGGCATATTTTCTTTCAACAAACTAAAAAGCCTTTCCATACCTAGTAATTCCACTCTTTGAGGCACTAAGTCACCTCTCAATCCTGTAGATTAGCTACGTAGGTTGAGCTCTTCAAAGTAACTTTCACTTGTGTCTACATTTACTTCATTGTGGATTGGTGTCTTTCGAAAGTTCCAATGAACATATATGTGGTTTTAGATATCTAAATGTCCTTTAAAATCTGACTTCATTTACATTATATAATTTAACAGAATGTCTTTGCTGCTTTACGTAGTGCATTCATTTTTTAATTATCTACCAGTTGTAGTTAATACATTTGGCTGCTCCTCCATAACGAATTGCACTTGAAAAATTTCTGCATCTGTCCTTTATGTTAGTCCATTACTGTCTTTTGTTTACCCTGACTCTTATCATGCAGTTATTTTTGAGGAAGGTGAGATAACTTCCTAACAGTAATAACATTCACCGTGCTTATAGCTAAGATGGAACCTACAGATAAAACTACATTTCTGCATATTTTTTTTTCCTAATACTTGTTTTTTAAAAACATATTATGAACACTTATTTGCTTCTTTAATTAAGTCTTATTGAACTATATGACACATGCCTTAGGAGTATACTTTGTTTTCTAAACTGTATCAGTATGTCTGCTATGGCTGTGGTAGGTAGACTACACTTCTTAATTTGCCTTTACTGTTTTCCTTGCCTTAGTTCTCACTCATGTTAATGTCTGTCACACTCCATATTTCTTCCCAACTGGATGCCACAGTAGCAGATTTGCCCATGTTCTATGGTACAAGCATGGAAATATTGAAAAATCCTTTGTTTTGAGGGTATTTTCTTTTGAAAGTAACTCTTTCTTTTGTTTGGTAAGTGTATATTAAACTATTTTCATGGAAGTTTACCTACAGTAATCAATTTACACTTAAAAAAGATTTGGTTCAGTTATTGGGTGAAATCTGTACTAGTCTACAGCGAGATGTATTCTTGGAGAATGGCTGTTTATTAAGTAGGAATAAATTGTAGATTGCCTGTATTAAAAAATGAGATTCTTTTGCTCTAAATTTCATAAGTGGCTGCTGATATCAAATAACTCAATTTTTAGAAATTTTAGGTTCCTTAACTGATCTTACACTGGCATATAAAGAATACCCATAGAATAAGAATATAAAATAGCCAATACAATTAATCATGCTTGCTCATTTCTCAACTAATATTATTTGATCAAAAAGGATAAATTAATCTAATAAAAATGATAAGAATTAAATCACTATTTGATCTCATTCTCTCTCACATTGAATATATATTTAACCTCTCTGAAAACATATAAATTTGAGTTTTTGCATGTACTAAAATAATTAGAGAACATCTTTTATTGGCTTAATATTAGTCTAGACCATATGGTAAGGGTAGAGACAGATAAACTATTCAAACCTTTCTCTATATTAATGCAGTATGTATATATTTCAGAATAAACTTGCTAAAATAACTGTTCCTGTAACCTTTCTTTGAAGTCTTTAATCAAAATAATTCACCATATTTACTGAGCCCAGCACATTCTTAAGCTGAAGCTGTCTCAGTTCCTATTATTTGTAGTTTTGAAGTTTTTTCTTTTTTTTTTCTTTTTTTCAATGTTTGACTGTATAAGAAGAGAATTTTTGATTATTTTAAAAGCAACGTACCATTATTTTATTTTTAAAACTTTATACCATTTCCTACAGGCATGCACATTCGAGAAAGATTGGCTATTTTCTTTTGATGCATTTTTGGTGTTACAACATTTTGTTTTTTTCAAAAGAACTACATTTACCAAGACCAATCCCAAAGATTTTTGGTCCAAAGTTTAGATGTACTTTCTCAGAGCCAACATAGAAGAGAGGGTTGATAAGACCTCAGAGCAGACCCAGATTTTTCTTAATACGAGGATGTTTTATTAAAATGTTTTACTACTAAGACATGTTACMTGAGCATTTTATGAACCCATGATTTTTATGCACACTCAGAACAATCTTATTAAAGAAGATTATTAAAGACTCATTATTAAAGATCGGCACCTGTAAGAGTCTCTACATGGATGATGGAGGTATGCAAAATAATAGTATATTTTGCCTCAGAACAAGTTAAAAAAACCCCACATTAAATAATAGTATATCAGAGTTACCACAGCTGTAGCTTCTGCATCATTTATCTGCAAGTGTTCAGTACATTCAAGTTGAGCTGGATGACTGAAAATACTCCAATTATTAGTCTAAGGGCTGTATTTTAAACATGTTTACAGTCCAGACATATCTCTACAAAACCAGAAAAGATAGTCAAATATTGACTTCAAAATAGGAATTTCTGATGCCTGTGAGAACACTGATTATCCCTCTGGGTGGCATTATGGAGATATCATCGAAGAAAACCCTTGGAGCTCTGAGGAGATTAGCTGCATACATGAACTTTTGACAGCTGTGCTTGAAAGACTAGAAGTGCCATTCAAGCGAGGATCTGACTTCGTTTATGATTTCTTTTCCAGAGACACGCTACACAGTGTGCACAATGATAGCAAATATTCATTGTGCAAATTGTGTTCATACTGATTTCCAGAACTGTGTGTAGCTGCAGGCACCAAAGATTTGATGCCTGCCACACTTCCCTTATTGTGATATATCTCATAGTGATAGCACAGCATAGCCAAGGCAGTCTGTCAGGGCAAGTGGCCAGCTAAGTGACATGAGGAAGGTTAATGGAAAACAAACGACTGCGCTTCATTTTGAATTTTCAGATTTTGTGTCAGCTTATAGGCATAGAAAGAGAACGATTTCTGTTAGAATCTATTGTGACACCCATTCATCTTGGGGCTGTGCCATTTGTTTGCGAGTGCTGCATGCAGAGATTTCCAGCGCGGGGAGCAGGTGGAAGGCCGGGTAATGACAGGCAGCACTTTACTGGATTGATGGAACAAGAAAACTAACCGATCATGATCAAAAACCTACAGCTTTTACAGGTAACCATGTCATAGAAACATCTACGCATGCTGTGAAAGTCTCTTTGGAGTTATAATACTGATTATTAGGAAAGATTTTGAAGGCTGTTAGAGAAACCCTAGGATATTAAACTGAATATTCTTCAGGTAATAAAGAAGAGCAGTGGGTTGGATTATTCCAGTGATTTGCTGAAACTTCCCATCATATTGAAGATGAACAGTCAGGGAGAGGATAGCTGAGTGTCAGGAAGCAGAGCTTGCAAGGATCTCCCAATGTTATCAAGACCAGAGCCTTGTTTTAGCAGAGGATTTATTATCTAATTCCTTTCATAAACTTAATTTATAAACATAAGTACTCAAGCAAGAAACCATTTTTAAGATGATTGCTAAACACTATTTTATAATTATAGAGAAGCTAGATGGAAGTGTAAAGGCTGCATTGGAACAACAGACTCATTCTTCCTAAAATTACTTATCCCATGAGGAAATATTTTGTTTGTTTTAGTGTATTTAAGAAATCTATTGACTTAAAGCATTCTTTAGACCAGGAGAGTGAAAGGTGTATAATTTTTCATTTTAGATATAGGTAATTTCATTGGAGTGCTGGAATTGGTCCCAGCTAAAGTCACACAGTCAAGATCAGGGACATGATATCATTTGGCCAGCAATGAAGCCCTCCCTCTTGAGAACATACTGAGGTGACATTTGCCAACAATACTTGTATGTGAGAAGGCAAGGGTCTTCTTTTTTGAAAGACACTGAAGCTGAGCCTTCAGCTGGCAAGAGGCACAAAATACTGGTAAGCGAAATAAGACATTGGGGGAAAAAAGCTAGAAGGGAAGTATTTCAAAACTTGTTCTGCCACAGACAGCTTGACCAGGACTTACTAGGCAGAACTGAGGATAATGTTTGACTTCTGAGAACAAGCTCAAGAGATATTGACAACAGAAACTCAATTGGAGATTTTGTGCCACTAAAGGCAGGTAGAAAATCCTGGCCAAAATAAAGAAACAAACAAAAAATCCACCAAATGTAAAGATGAAAAATGTGGAATTTGAAGAGGACAAAATTTGTAAAGTGCTAGAAAAGTTGCTTATTATCAATTTTAAATTCCAAAGCTTGTTACTTAAAAAAACCCCACACTGTCTAGCATTTTATTTCCATTGACCAAGAAGGTAAATAATTATATGCTAAATACTTGTGAAGCACTTCCTGGGACATATTTATAGAAGAAGCCAGAGTGAGAAAAAAATGAAATAGGAATCAAGAAAATATTTTGAAAAATAGCCAGCCAGGTGTGTTTGTGTCAGACTAGTTTTGTTGCACTATTTCTGTTAAAAGAAGAACGTCAAAGTGAATGGAAAGATTGAGGGTAGCTATTTTTATGTTATACATGCTAAACTTTTGAAGGAATTCATGGTATAGCAGGCCATTGTGAGGCAGAGAAAAAAAAAAAAAAAAAAAGAAAAAGCCCTTAAGACATTTAACGATGTCTTCTCTTTTACTGGTCTCATATGACTTGAGTGATATGAAAGAAATGTTTTATCTATAAGTAAACTCCAGAGTTACCACTAGTGCTGAGAAACCTGTGAACTGTAGATCATTTAGTGCATGCCAGAAGATGGTTACATTGCTGTCAGTAACTCTTAACAGAAAAACCCAGCACAATCAAGGTGCAAAGACAAAGAACAGAAAGGCTGGATGAGTCTAAAGCAAAAGGAATTTGATGAGTTCTGCATTGTATTGATATAAATTCAGTAATTCTCTCAGCAGAATAACCCTATGAAGGTTATTGGAAATACTTCACTGTTGCTTACTGAACTCTGCAAAATACACAGAGATATGTGTAAATCTGTGTAATAGGTATCTCTCTTCCACTCTTTTTCAATAAACAAAGGGTTTAAGATACTAAAATATTTCTTCTACTACAGCAGGAGGGAGACTGATATACTGGAAAAAAAAACAAAAAACAAAACAAAATAAAAAGAAAGGCATAGTATTTAAATGTTACCTGATGTAGTTCCTTGTGAATCTCAATTTCTGTTTTATGCAGCTAAGCTCTTTTTGTGCTTAATATCAAGTTGCCCCTTCACTAAACATGCAGAAATGTTCAAGCACATTCTTTGCACTGCCGCTGTGCCCAGAGAAGGGCAGAGATCCTGTCTCCCTACCTGTAATCACCAGACACTGGAAAATATGTTGTTCCCTTTTACCCTCAGATATCTGTACTTGGGAGAAATGTGCAGCGAAAGGCAGCCAAGAGCTGAGCTCAGCAGAGCAGAAGCAGCCTGAGGAAGTACCAGTGGATGATGTCAGAATATTTTAGCTTTGAGTTGTTGCCATTATTTAAGGCCTCACAGGCTATTTCACACAGGAGGGAAACCTGGCAGTATAATCAAGTATATGGATAATTTGGAAAAACAAAACAAAGCAAAAAACCAGTCTATCATCAAAGATGTACCCAAGGACTGTTGAAAAGAACATGATAGGAATAAACAGCAGGGGTTGGTTTTCTTCCTCTGTAATCTTGCTGTTTTTCCAGCAAGCACTTGAGCTTTATCTCTTTTTGTGTTTTGACTTGTATCAACACCCTTGTAGCCTTCTGTTAACATTCAGGAATTTTAGACTGGGAATATATATGTATGTTTACAGTACTATAGGTATACCTATATAGCTATACATATATATGTATGTAGTACTGAGCTATAACTGAATGAGAGTTATATGAAAGCCAACTAAATGAGAGCTCTAAATAAGAGGAAGTCACATCAGGCATAATACTATGTCAACTGGACTTGCATGGCTCAAGAGCCTTATCTGAATTTAATATCCCTTATATAAATATGGCACATACTGTAATTGTTTTWAAATTTAAATGCAATAATAAGTCAATTTCATATGCCAGGAAATCCTGCATGGTCTTAGCTTCTGTTTAGTTTTGTTATTCATTCAAGTAGCTTCAGGCTATGGGTTACTATTATGAAATAGAAAATGAAATTAAATACATCTTGATAAGCTTCCCTGTGTTAAAGGACTGTTTGCCTCACACTTTAGTTTAAGAGCTGTTGAAAACTTTAAGTGGTGGAGATTTCACAGCTCCTTTAGATAGTTTATTTCCAGTCTCCATTATTCTTACTGTTAAAAAACATTTTTCTTATGATGTTATCAAACTTTCTGTATAAATTACTGTTTTAGCCCTAGTGGAATGGGGAATATGGTTTTCTTCCTGTGGTTATCTTTATTATCCCTATATTGTGTCATATCTCCTCATTTTTTTTTTCCTAGATGAGGTAATTTCTCAGTTATGTCCTACAGAAGGACTATAAACTGTGCCTCATATCAACTTTGCTTTCATTTTCATTTTTCCATATTTTTCTTGCTACCTCTGTCACCCTTCCCTCCCAGCAAATGTAAAACCAACACTACACTTGTTTGAAAATAAGACTGCAAAATCTTGGTGCAAAGACTGTCTGCTAGTCATATAGGAATGTCAGGGAATGCAGGAGTGCAAAGAGGAAGGCCAAGGCCCGCTTGGAATTAGAACTAGCGAGGGACGTCAAGCATAACAGGAAGGGCTTCTACAAATACATCAGCAGCAAGAGGAAGAGTAGAGAAAATGTYGGTCCGCTGCTGAATGGGGAGGGTGCATTGGTAACGGAGGATGTGGAGAAGGCAGAGTTACTAAAGGCCTTCTTTGCCTCAGTCTTCTCTGCTAGGGCTGGTCACCGGGAACTACAGAGGCTAGATAGGGCTGACAACTCTCAAGGGCAGCCCCTAAGTGTCCCTGACACTAGGGAAATGAGAAGGGACTGGAGAGAGGAAGACTTGCCCAGAGTAGAGGAAGACTTGGTTAGAGAGCACCTGAGGAAACTCAACACCCGCAAATCCATGRGCCCCGATGGGATGCACCCCAGAGTGCTGCGTGAGCTGGCGGATGTCATAGCCGAGCCGCTCTCCATCGTCTTTGAAAGGTCCTGGAGAGCAGGGGAGGTGCTGGAGGACTGGAGGAAAGCCAATGTCACCCCACTCTTCAAAAAAGGCAAGAAGGAGGACGCAGGCAACTACAGGCCAGTGAGCCTGACCTCTGTCCCTGGGAAGGTGATGGAGCAGCTCATCCTGACTGCTGTTTCCAGGCACATGGAGGAGAAGAAGGTGCTCAGGAGTAGCCAGCATGGGTTCACCAAGATCATGCTTGACTAACCTGATAGCCTTCTATGATGGGGTGACTAGCTGGATAGATGAGGGCAGAGCGGTGGATGTCATCTATCTGGACTTCAGCAAGGCTTTTGACACCGTCCCTCACAGCATCCTCCTGGGCAAGTTCCAGAAGAGTGGGTTAGATGAGTGGACAGTGAGGTGGATTAGGAACTGGCTGAATGACGGGGCCCAGAGAGTGGTAATCAGTGGTGCCAAGTCCAGCTGGAGGCCTGTGGTTAGTGGTGTCCCCCAGGGGTCAGTCCTTGGTCCGGTCCTGTTCAATTTATTTATTAAYGACCTGGATGAAGGGATGGAGTGCTCCCTCAGCAAGTTTGCTGATGATAGCAAACTGGGAGGAATAGCTGACAGCCCTGAGGGCTGCRCTGCCATCCAGAGGGACCTGGACAGACATGACAACTGGGTGGTGAGAAACATTATGAAATTCAACAAGGATAAGTGCAGGGTCCTACACCTGGGGAGGAATAACTCCAGACACCCTTACAGGATCGGGACGGACCTTCTGGAGAGCAGCTCTGCAGAGCAAGACCTGAGCATCGTGGTGGACAAGTTGACCATGAGGCACTAGTGTGTCCTTCTGGCCAAGAAGGTCAATGGGATCCTGGGTTACATTAAGAAGAGCGTCTCCAGCAGGTCGAGGGAGGTGATCTGCCCCTCTGCTCAGCCCTGGTGAGGCCACACCTTGAGTACTGTGTGCAGTTCTGAGCTCTGCATTACAAGAGGGACGTGGAGCTGCTAGAGGGAGTGCAACACAGGGCCACAAAGATGATTAAAGGCCTGGAACATCTGCCCTATGAGCAAAGGCTGAGAGAGCTGGGCCTGTTCAGCCTGGAGAAGAAAAGGCTGAGAGGAGACCTCATCAGTGCATACAAGTACCTCAAGGAGGGGAGCAAAGAGGATGGGGTTGGCCTCTTCTCCGTGCTAGCCAGCAATAGAACTAAGGAAACAGCCAAAAATTGAAGCTCCAGAAGTTCCACAGGAACTTGAGAAAGAACTTCTTAACAGTGAGGGTGACAGAGCACTGGAACAGGCTGCCCAGAGAGGTGGTGGAGTCTCCTTCTCTGGAGATCTTCAAAACCTGCCTGGACACAACCCTGTGCCACATGCTCTAGGAGACCCTGCGAGTGCAAGTACTAGATGACCTCTGGAGGTCCCTTCCAACCTTAAGCATTCTGTGATTCTATGATTCTATGATTCTATGATCAAAGGAAATGAATNCTGCACCTGGGGAGGAATAACCCTAGACATGCCTACAGGCTGGGGACCGACCTCCTGGAGAGGACCTCTGCAGGTCTCTTCCAACCCTAGCCATTCTATGATTCTATAGATGATTTGAAACCTTTACTTGCTTTATTATCCGTACTTACCAGTACCTGATACCAACATTCAAGGCACCAACTATATATGAGAAGATAAAGTGTTTTTGCAAATTTTGTTCTAAATGCCTGTTTCAAACTGGTGCTTTTTTGTCTGGTACTGGTTTTGTCTTTTTATGTTTTTGTTTTTAAATACAGTAACATCACCGTGAGAATAGAAAGAATAACAGCAAAGAACTTTTCCTTTCACAGTTACAAAAATCCATTTTTGCTCTCCCATTCTTAATCTTGCTACTCCAAGATGTTTTTGCACTTCTTCATGAAATCCTATTGACTTTCTCTAGCTAGTTTTTCTCTTCTTTCAGTAGAAAAAAGTTTGTTTGTTTTTTTTTATTTTCTTTTTTTCCTTGTTTATGAGAAAGCCCCAGCTCTGCACATAAAAAGCCAATAAGATAGTTCAGGGACATTCATAATCTTTAGGACCCTACCAATGAGTAATTTTAAGTTACCAGGCAGGTGAAGTTTATAGAAGCAGCAGGAAGAACATAAGGATTGCAGGCAGAATCTAACCTATCTTCAATATTATCAGATTAAAGTGTCTAGTTTTGTTATTAGCTCTCTATCTGCGACAAAATCCTGTTTTAATCTGATTTTCCCTGAAGTTGCACGACACATTTAGACTTAACAGGAGCCTTATATCCTAGAAATCTCACTATATCATTTTTGTATCCTATATAAATTATGTTCGCTTATCTCTGCAGATACAAAATTTCAATTTAATATCAACTAGCTTTAGATTTGATTCTGTCATTTCTGAATGCTATTTTGAGTAAGCCCTCTGCTTGCAGTACAGGAGAGTGTTTTTACAGGAGTAGCATATTTTTCCTTCCAAATTTGATGCTTCATTTGTGTTTGAGCTTTAGCTTGTTGATTTGGAGAGGAGGAAGCGGGGGGGGAAATAGAGAAAACACAGAAGGAGGATTCCTAGAAATAAATTGTAATTAAAAGTATTAGCCAAAATCTATTTTTCATTTCCTACTGCCTATGTGGAAAGCTTCTGCGATTAACGCTTCAATATCATGCCTGGATGCTTAAACTATACATCAAGTATATGCCATTAGTGGTGTTCTATCAAACCTTACGAACTTAGAAGAAAAGTAATATTAATCTCTTACTCAGAGACTGAAGATTTTTTTTTCTATTGGATTTCTGTTTATGTCTTTGGTTTAGCTTTTCCATGGAGTTAGTTAAACTTGTGTCTAAGCTCAGCAAGTCAGCAGCAAAGAGCATCAGACTTTAGAAACAGCTTTTACCTGTAGACATGTAAATGGGCAGGAATCAGTGGGAGGTCGCTATAATTTCCTCTGGGAACTCACTGGAAATGACAATACTCTGCAGAATTTTTTGTTTTCAAATATCATTCATACTGAAAGCACTTCTGAGTTTATTTACTTTGGGGTCATTTCTTAATTTATCCAGGGGATAGCATTTATTAAAAAAGATACATTTCTATTTTCACATTTGGATATAAAATTCTAAATGTGTAGGATATATATGTTACTGTGTATGATAATCTTCTTTAGAAAGGTTTTATATTGACTGTTTTATTTCTAGTTTGAATGATTTTTTTAATTATTATTATTTTTATTGAGCTTTCTCTTTGAGTCAGCACACATTTTTACCATGATGGAAGGCAAACACAGAAAGGTTCTCATTATGGTCCCAGCAGACAACATCCTCTGAGAAAATTCAAAATCTTTTCTAAATTTGAGAGGACACACTTCTTTCAGCACTCTGTAGGATCTTTCCCAGTGCATTTTCAAATATAAATTCAGATAAGAATTAATTTCAGCATAGAATGCAAGAAAACAGTAACCTGCAGTAATAAGAACTATCAGATATTAATATTTAAATATTGACATTACTTTTAGAAAGTAAAAAATATATATATATATATAGCTTAAAGATAACATAAAAAAAATCAAACTTTCATACTTGACTTTCTTCAGCAATAGAGCAATTGGTAGAGGAATTTAAAATGCACCTGAAATTAGAAGGGCAGTTTTCAAAGAACAGGCCTTGAAAACAAAACTGGGGAAAAGAAAAATAATGTTAGAACAATCATTGTTATATGAATTATAGGAAAGCATTCCTACTGTAATGACCTGCTGTATATGAGAAGTTTTTATAATAGTAGTATCAGTAGATCAATTTGTTTGTGAGTTACTCACTCTTACAAATTAAATAGAAAAAAAAAATGTAGAGCATCTTCCATTTGAATGACAGAGAAGTAGGAATATAGAGGAAACATTTTTACTTCCAAAAATTTTTAAAGAGTTTTTAAAAAAGTCCATCTTCCGTATACAACGGGGGTGTGGGTGTGTGTGTGTATAAATATATATAGACACACATATACATATATAGCAAGCTATATTCCATATATATTCTCTCTATATATTCTCTCTCTATATAAATATAATATTCTATATATATGTGTGTATATATATACATACATATTTTATATATATATTTTATATATATATATATAATATAGAATATATATGGAATATAGCTATGTCTAAAGAAAAGTCATCTTTTTGTCCACAAAGACAAAACAAGAACATAAGGATAGCCACAAACATTCAGAATCAGACAAATGATTTCTCTGTGTCTGTACCCAGACATAGACAGAAGGTAGCCTGTGTGTCTTCAAAAGTGGCCTGAAGTAGATGCTTCTAAAAAAGTAAGAACAGGGGAAAAATGATGTTTCCCAGGTAATGCATTGCCTGTCACCAGATATTTTTACTTGCAGGAATCTCCTGAACCTACTGTAGTCTGTCGGTTTAGTAGCCCTCTACAGCACTCCAAGACCCTCCTCTTCCAAGCACTTGATGAGTCATCCTCGCAAACTTCACAAACCACATTTGTCCATGTCTTCTAGCAAAGAGCTTCACACATCTTTTACTTGTTGTGTAAAGAACCACTTCCTTTACTACTTGAATGTCTTGCTCTTGTTAGCTTCACTCATTGACCTCGAGCTCTTAGAGCGAACTCGAAAGGGAACACTCAGGCCCTGTGCAGCCTCTTGATGACACTCCTGATCCTCTTAGTAACTCCCTCCTTCCCCACTATCCATCGATTTCCGAGGTGAAGAGTCCTAGTGTGCAACTGAATCATCCCTCAGAAAGGAGCACTCAATACCTTTGGAACCACCATTATTCCTATCAACATTCCTGGGTCCATTTTCTCTCTTCCGTTAACAGCCTGCTTGACCTTTCCTCGTTCATGCAGGAATGAGACGTGCTCACAATTGTCAGGGCATGTGGTGAACTACACGTTTATGCTGTGATGTGATAACTTAAGTTTTGTGCTTTACTCCTCTCCTGACAATTTCTAGTGTTAGTTTTCCTTTTTTTTCCTCCTAAAATATGGTCACAGGACAAAAAGGAGGAGATGTTATTTCTTTATCTACCTTGACTCAAGGATTATATTACTCATGAATGTAAGCAATGTAGGGAGAGTATCCTTCAATGACTGCTCACATATTTTACATGAGATGGAAATCGATAAAATGTGGAACTTATGCTGAAGGAGGGACTTCAACCCCAAGAAATAATCAGGTATAATACTTGTGTCTCCGTATCATTCGAACAGGCCGGTAATGCAACCTAAGAAACAGAAATGGAAGACTGAACTTGAGGGTTGCTTACGTACTTAATTCCTAGAAAGCAATCAGAAGAAAACCATACCCCAAAGCCTTACCCTTGCAGAAACTACAGATACCTATGTTTTGTTGTTTGTCGCTTTTTTTTTTGAGATTAACATTGTTGTCTATAAGTATTATTTCCACATAATAAGCCGCTTACTTAAAGGAAAATAAAAAAGCGTGCAAGTATCAGATCTGTTTCATCCAATGTGGTTACAGCAGTGTTTCAAACGTCTTTCAACTTTTGAACACCTATTTTCCATGTGCTGCGCTAACAGTCCACAATGTATACAGAACAAAAATATACAGTGTTTGCGCAGTATCAACACTTAAGAAAAGTCTGCTTCACGCTGAGTTTGCAAAAGAGGCAAAAATTAAAAAAAAAAAAAAAGAGAGAAATCACAATATCTAAATATGTGATGTACTATTTAAATATAAAAGAAATATTAACTTGCTATTCCTACTACCTTGGTACTAACAAGTATTTGTATACAGATAAGTATATACTATAGCAAAAAAAATACATGCCATACATCGACAAGTATAGCTGATGATTGGTTGTATTAATTTGCATATCCATATGGTTAAATACTATATGCTCCAGAATAAAAAAATTACTGTGAATCAAGGGCTTACTTACTTTTTTTATGTTTTTGATTATTTACATACATGATGCTACCTTTAAATTCTGATACATAGAGTCAGTTACTACGCTATTTTGGTACTGCTATTGTTTTTGCACAGTTGCCTAGTTTTTTTGCTTATTCTTTTGTATATAGCTTATTTATTTTTAATTGAGCACATTGTTCAGGCTGCCTTGAATTTCTGATTATTTTTTCTTATATTTTATACTTTTCTCCTAACAATTTAATTTAATTCTACTCTGTATGTTCTTTAGCACACAGCTCTATTAATTTCTTTCCATGTCTTTTTTGTTTCTGAGACTGCTTTGTTTTTAGAAGAAAAATAACAATAAAAAAAGTTATTAAACCTCTAAAAGATCTGTTGTCTCTCAAAAAATTTGTATCTTCAAGAGCTGTTATTGTCTTTCCAAATCCAATTGAAACTGCCTTGTAGATTCAGAAAGTGTTAAGTAAATGAAACAGTGTGACACCATTGATCATATGACCTTAATCTCTAGAAAAATGACGTAAAAACATTTCTGTTACTGAAAAATGGATAAAATAAAAATATTTTGTGAATATCACGTTTAAATCTGTGGTCCTCAGAAACACGTAGATAATGTGTTGTACATTTTAAATAGGAAACAGGTTGCAAATATATTTAAAATTTTGTCTTATACAGTGGTAAAGATGGGCAACCAATGCAGTTATTTAGGACAGATTTTCATTTCACTTGGCTCTAAGTAATCTTCAGTTCAAAAAAATTGTGAAGATGGATAATCTCAATTAAAGTGCTTTTCTTCTTCTGATGTATAATAAATCATTATGATTTTTWAAAAAAAAAAATCAGTTGTCACAGAGATTATAATTATTTCATTGTATTTGTAGGAGTCCTGTGTTGTTTTGTATTGTAACACATGTGAACGCGTATGACTTGAATGCTACATTTTCTTCTCCACATTGTTTAATAATAAATTATTCTATTTTTGTGTGCTTGTTTTCTCAGTGAAAAAAGCGATTGAACTGAAATCAAGAGGAGTCAAGATGTTGCCCAACAAAGACAGCAACCACAAGAATTCTGTCTGTAAGTTTGTACTGTTATCTTTAGAATGACTGCATATTTCTTATTCAGTCTTTATATGCATACAGATGAGAAGGAAAGAAAAACTTGAAATGCTAGGAAGAAACGGTCCTAAAATGGTCGTCGTGGTTTTGATTGTCACAGGTTCTAGAACTCTGGTGGTAATACCGAGGGGTGTGGAAAGCAGAATCTGACGTTGTAATGTCTGAATACTGTTAGTCTGTAGAATAGAAATAAAAATAATAATAACAAATATATATATCTCAGAACATTTGGTGTTCAGAGATGCAAAACTCGCAAAACAGACCCAAGCTAGCAAATCTATGTGATACAGTGCCAGATCAATACTGGGGATAGTTAAAGTATCTTGCCCATCTCTGAATCAATATTTTCTTATATTTTTCTTTTCCCTTGCTTATCATCACAGCTCTCTAATTCTTGCCCCCTCCTTGCCACTCTGTCCTTGTGGCTACCTCTTTCCAGTCCTCTGCTATGGCCCAGGGAAGGCTCACACCTCCTTCTGCAACTGCCAGCACCTCCAGGCCACAGCATCATCCTCCCTTCTCTGTGTGTTGAATGTGCTCTGGGGGGACATCTGTTTAGACACCTTTTTCTCTGTATGTAGGAATCTGGATGCTATGTATGAGACTCACACATTGTTATTTTTTAAACCCAAATCATCATACCTTTACCTAAATGACTGGCTGTCTGGAAACTCTTTCTCCTTCAATCAGGCCAGTCTTACAAAAAATAAGCAGCAGTTTATTGTGGATGGAAGAGAGGCTTTTTACTTACAAAAAAACGCTAGGGGATAGGCCAGTGTCCACCCCTAACTCATTAAAAGTGCTTGTGTAACTACTAAGACTCGAATAAATTAATTCTTTGTCTGATAGCGCTGGGCTCAATGAAGTGAAACTCAGGTTATGTTTGCTTCACTGTGTGCTGCAGCACTCTGTGCTGTTGCCTCTCTTAGTGCAGCTCCACAATTACAGGGAGAATGAGTGTCTTGGAGACTAATGTCTAGGGGATAGGATTTGTTCTCTGCCTTGCTGCAGCGCATGGTTTTATGCAAAGTGAAGGGTTTGGATATGCTCTCTGGAACAAAAGAGGCATGATAATTGTCTGCTTTAAATATTGTTTGTTGCTGGTATGGCACCCAAAAGGAACTTCTTGTGCAAGATGTGGCAGTAAAGGTTGATCTCTCTCTTTTGGTGTTGGTATCTGAATAGATGGTTTTTTCATTATTTATAAGTTACTTCAGGGAGCTCTGTGATCTTTGTTTACAGTTGCAGAGCACATGCTGTCAGACACTACATTTAATTACAGAAAGTAGAAGAAAGACAGACTATGGGAAAATTGTTATCAGGCATTTTGTTGTTGACTTCAAATATGGCTTTGGTATTTTTTCCTGTGTGTTTATACTTGTGAAGCTATATCTCGTGTCTTCTTTTTCAAAATAAAACTAAAATGTGCATTACCATTAATTTTATATATGAGAAACCTAGATTTATATATTTCTTATATTTAGATCAAAATATATTTTGATACTCTTTATGATCCAAACTCTTGCATTTAAACTTTTTTTTTACCAGTAATAGCAGAGATGAAAAAGTAATTATGAACTCAGCTTCAGAGGACTGACAAGAATGGATATTACCAACCCATTCCAGTTAGAAAATATCTAAGCAAGTAAATTAAAGACAAATGACTATTTATGTTCTTGTGTGCTAGAGCTTTTCTCCCTTTTGAGTGGCAAATGAAATGCAAATACAAACATGATAAATACTGCAAGAGCAGTATTATCTTATTCACATTTTAACACTGAAATAAAACATTCTGAAATCTAACACATTTATTGAAATTCTATCCTGTAATGGTCAGTGAAGAATTTGAGTTGGAATTCTATATATTGGTTTGTGTGAAAGTGTTGGAACACTTTATAGTGTGTTATTTTTATTTGCTTGCTGAAACTGACACTTTAAAAGGCTGTATTTTACCATGTTAACATAGATTGTCTTGGGAAAATATTTTCTCTCTTTTGAATATGCTCTGCATACTGACATATTGGCAGTGAAAAGAAATGCCTGGGTGAAGTCCTTTATCTCTTTGAGGTCAGAAGATCAGATTAGGTTTTTCCTCATGAGTTTGAAGACGTGTTTGTGTTTTCAAAGGCTTATCTTGCTGCCTTTTTTTTTTTTTTTTTTAAATTCTGTAAGTAGTTTAATAAAAAATCATACTTCCCCACAAAAGCTTGTCGTGCTTGCATCCCTGGACCAGCMTTGAGATGGAACTCCTCAAGCTGCAGGTCCTTTCAGTGACACCGCTGGCTCCATAGGGATCAGACTTTCTGGTTGGCAGCAAGTGAAGCTGCAAAATGTTCCCTTTCCGCTTTCCATTTATTTTTCCTAAGACACCTTGCGACTTGAGGTACCGGCACAGAGATAGAATAGACATGTGTGGGAATTCTGGAAGGCCTTTTCTGAGGCGAGCTTGGAAAATGGACGAGGTGACAGCGTGTGCTGTAATCACACCCACAGACAGCTGCTCCCACAGGTGGGTGCCTCTGCAGACACAGATGTTTGCTTTGCTCCCAATCCAGGTTCAATGCAATAAGTCATAATTCGCCGTAGTAAGCTAGACAAATAACAGCAGCAGCTGATGGTTGCTCGCCTTCCTTCTCTGAGCTGGGGAATGTAACAGTAATATAATTCCTGGCAATTTCTGTGACCAGCTCACTGCTTTACTGAACAGAGAAGCAGTAAAAAGTAGTATATTGTAGAATTTACTCTTGATGAAACAGGTATACTAGAAAGATAAGTGTGAGACTTTAGAAAAAGTGCTTTCTACCAGACTGTTGTGATTAAATCAATAATGAAATTTGATTGATTCCATGAAAATAAATAAATAGGCAAGGTCSACTTCTTTATGCCTGATGTTTAGCCTATTAGACTTGACACAGGATACAGTTCGCGAAGGCATGGAATGCCTGAACTCTTCCTCCTCTATTGCAYAGAAGCAAATTTGTGATAGTTTGTTAATCTTCAGAGAGTTGAGGAGGGACTGAGCGTGATGTGGCCCCAGAAGAGCGGACATGATATGCCCATGTGTCCTTGAAGGACTAAGACCTATGTATTTCCCATAGCTCTTCCTCCTGAGCACAGTCTGAGATCAGATGCAGTGACTGTTTCACGGGTGCAAAATTCAGTTAGGATTTGGGCACAGAATGTCACCACACACTTGCAGAGTGTTACTTCAGTAACCCACAATCATATCTCACTCCCTTCCGTTCCTAGGTGCTTTCAAATGCTCTGCCAGCCGGATCAGGTTATGAAGTATGGCTTTGGGACACAGGCGTCTCAGTAGATTTACTGTGGGAAAAAGCCATTATATCACGTGCCCCTCCCCAGGGAGTGAACAGCAGGGTTTTGCTTTGGTTTTGTTTTTCCTGAACACACCTGAAGGAAACTCATCAAGTCATCTGTTGTCAGAAAGCTCCTGCCAGCCTGTATCCTTCAGCAAGGAGCCAGATGCAGCTGGGCTGTGATTAATCTGTTCAAGGAAACAGCAAAATGATGCTAAAGATATTTGAATGAAAATGAGGGCACTCTTTATCTAGAGTTTAAACTGGAGACTGGAGGCTTTACTGGAGGCTTTAGTGCTAGGCTTGGCTATTTTTGGAACAATAAACTGTGAGATCCAGGAGATTCTTTTTGAYAGCTGGTCCTTTATCAGTGCTGGAGCTGCCACAAACAGTGACCAAATGCAATGCCAAGTGGATTTTGTCTCAGTCATGTTAAGATGTTCTCTCAGAGGAGCAAGAAGAGAGTTTTAATTTATGGATCTGCTTAAGGAAAATGAATTCTAATGCATCTGATCATGATGATAGGGGTCCATCCATTTAGTTACAAGGTCAATCTACTTGATTTAATTMAATTTATTTTTTTTTAATTTTTTTTTACATAGATAGGTAGTATTCTTGAAGGAAGCTGTTAGATCTATCTAGCTTTTTTCACTCTTTCTATTATCTTAGTGGTTGTCCTTTATTTTAATTTACTGTGACTACAATTGGCATTGTGACTGGGTAGATACAACTTTTAAAGGATCACTGGCTCTTGTATGAATATGGTTTACTAGCAATATTCCTGGCCAACAACTCTGTCATAGGATAGCTATCCCTTCTAAACATATAGGCAAGAGATCTCTTCTAGAAGGTGCTGTGTGTAGATCACACAGAGCACCTTGTAATCCAAGAGGAGGAGATGTACAGAACGAAGGAGGAGAAGGATTTCCTAATAATGTTGACCATGCAGTCAGACCATCATTAGGTGACTGTAGTCCTTATAAAATAGGGGTTAAATGTTAGGCAAGAATGAGACCTTAGTGTTCTTTTCAAACTGACCCTCTAATACATTCCAGGCCATCACTCTTGGTCATTTCAAGTGCATAGGATASGGAGTGAGTGCAGCTCTTTCTTCTGGACTGGAGCGTAGAGAAGGCAGTGCTGCKCTTGGCACCTTGCTACCCGGTGCCTCAGTGAATGCTTGGTGTCCTGAGCAGGCTGAGGAGAGAAGGCTCRGCCTCCTTGCTAGCTGGGTACAGTGCTCACCGCAATGCCTGGGGTGTTCAGTACGTGATGCCCCACTGTGGATATCAGGTGGAAAGGTGAAATGCCTATAAGGTTCGTGTGGTGCATGCAGAGCTGCCAGTGCAGTTGTGTTAGAAAGGTAAGCYGCAGTGAGAACAGAGGTTTTCCCAAGTTTCTTCCTGCCAGAATGCAAGATACTGGCTTGACCTATGTGGCACAGCAAACTTCAGGGAACTACCATGTTCTGGAAGAGCAATAGCTATTAACAGGAGAAGCCTAAGTGATTCTTTAAAAAACTTTCYCTGTATTGGATAATGTTAAAGGTTCGTAGTAGCTGAGTAAATTAGCCCTCTCTGTGCTAAATGTACAGTTTGTGTTTTTTTGTTTTTTTTGGTTTTTTTTCAAAACAAGCTCTCTATAAATAGTCACTGAATAAAAACCTCTTAAACTTTAATGAAGCAATTTCACACTTTTGTAGTATGTTTTCAAAATATATTTCGAATTATCAGAAAAGTAAAAAAAATTGGATTTTTTTTTTTTTTTTTTAAAAACATAGTTTTGGAATGTGAGTTTGGATATATTAATAAATCCTTTGACTACAGAGTTTGGCTTGGCTTGCCTACAGAGTTTATCTGAATAGTAGTCTACCCTGCAGATGAAAAGCAAATAAACAAGTTATTTTAAGACAATGATTTTTACTGTGTAAAGCCAGAGAACAAATGAGTTTACAAACCCAGTATTGATTAGTAGCTGCATATTAAGGTGAACTAATGACACACGCTGTTGAAACTACAGTGACTAATTCCAAAACAGGATTACATTGTTAATTCTGTGCAGGAAAGGAAGAATGACAGCAGCCATTTATTTTGGTGCTGGATAACTTTGAAAAATAGCTTAGTGCATCACAACATAAACTTAAAAAGATGTTCACAGCAAGTTTTTAGGATGGAATTTTATTTCTTATTGATATGAGTCACTGCATTTAAAATATACTGACAGTTTCTTCATTATATTTTGCGACTGATAAATGTACTTTGATAGGAGCAAGATGATGACTAGTACAAGATTTGCTTTTCTAATAATGAAAAACCCTTTCTCTAGGATAATATTGGACTAAATAATTGCACTTAATAGCACAATTGTTTATTTTGTTTATTCTTATTCCTAGTAAATAACAATTAATTTAAGACCTTTTAGATATTTAAAGGAKCAATATTTAGAAATATATTGCAATCTTGCTGATATGCCATTTAATGAAAACAGCTCAAGGTCATCTTCTCAAATTACAGTTATAAAAGCTAAAACTATTTTCATATAAAAAAATAGTGATTATCATGATATAACTATTTTTGTTTTGTTTTATTTAATATATAATTGAGTTTTATTTTTTTTAAAAAGCTTTTCGTTTTTAMTTCATTTCAAGCCTTGTAATTAAAATATAACAAATCTATCTCAAAGTTATGTACTCTACCATTATATAATGTTAAACCTAAACCCCTATATTTAGGGATATACTATGGTTAAATGCATTGTCCTATAGGCTTTTATGTTTAGGACAAAGGCCTGATTAAATTGCAGGAAAAGTATATAGCATTAGATTTTTGACAGCATAGCATTAGCTGTCAATAGCATTATATGCTGTCAAATGTCTAAAGCTATACCCTTAATTGATTAAAGTCACCTTTCATTGGTGGCGGGACTGATCCCTACCAATAGGAAGTGAAATGGACTTCCTGAATAACTATAGATGATTTTGGATGGAAATATCTCATGCTTTGGGACAATGTATGTTGACCTCTCTATGTGTCTGTTTTTCACTCTCAATAACTTAAAAAGCAGTAAATTAAATTCTAATAAAAAAAAAGATATAATGCATTTAAATCAGGAATTAAAAAAAAAAAAAGCAAAAACAATGACCTTAAGGATAAAAAAAAAAAGAGAGAAATGCTAGCAAGTAGTATGCTGTATTTGATAAAATTCCTGAAGCATGTACAGCCTCAAGCAAGAGCTAAGTTAAAAGCAGTTTGGAGAAGTAAACAAAGCATAAATCTGAACATCTCCTTGATTGGTTTCACTTTCAACTGTAAGGAATAAAGCAAATATCAAAATACTGGCAGCTTTCAGGCTTACTTTTCATCCTGAAGTGGAGTGGTATTTATAAGTTTTCTAAACAAGCTTTGAGAGGTTTGTTTGCCCAAGTCTGACACACTGACAATCAGTTTGCTATTGCTACCTAAAGAAAAACAAAAACAAAAACAAACTAAATATTCAGTTAAAAAAAGAAGAAGAAAGATGGAAGCTAAACATTGACCCTTGACCTGCAACAGGTTAAGGAGCAGATTATGAAATCTTTATTGTTAAAAGGATCCTTGCACTGCACAYGGACATTTAATCTTAGATAAATATGTAGTGATATACCATTATATCATTTACTGTATATCTAGTAAGACATAAATGCTATTTGCCTTTTATTGAGTATTATAGTGTAAATTTGGCAGTAGGAAGAAATGACTGCAGCATTAACCTTTATAAAGCTTTAATAAAACAGGAGGGATAATTACCCTCATATACTTTGTTCTAACATAGCATGTAATAATACAGAGCTGCCAAAGTGTTAAAGAATTTAGACTCTTCTAAAAAGATGAGTACCACTATGTAATAAAATTCTACAATACTGTTTTAATAGATTGTATAAATTGCTTTGTAAATCAGGTTTGTAAATTATATTTGGTGTTTCTAAATAAGCCTCTATCACGGCAGGAGCTTAAATATCTTTTAAAATATTATGCAAAAATCTTGCTGTGCAGAGAACTACTGCCTAAATATATTTGTGAAGAAAAGCATCACTCTTAGCTACAAGCAAAACAAGGTGCTTCATCAATTATTTCATACATCATTTGCATATATAATTTGTAAAATAACCAGAAGAAAGCATCTATTAAAATATGTAAAATGAGATATAATCTGATTGAATTATGGATGGTTGGAATGAATTGTTACCCAGCTAGGGAGCTGAAACTGCCATTAAATAATTTTCATATACAATTATGGAGCATTACTGATTATCCAAAGTGAGTGCTCAGACCGTAGGCTAAATTGACATTGAATTCTGTTATTTTCAAAGTCAAAGACGTAAGAATCAACAACCTGCTTTTAGCAAAGTACAGTCCTACATAAATTGCCTTTTCACATGGAATTTAAATATCAACCTTAATACTTTTATATAACCTCATTGGCCTAACTCCCCTGCACAGCCCTGTTAAAAATATAGATGTAAATAGGTTGGCAAAATGAAGTCTCTAGAGATTCACAATAATATATGTAGATTATGAAGGTATTCAGAACTTGTGGGTGGGTGAATTCAGTCTTCTGGAACATAAAAAAGTGTTAGAACAATTTTAATTAAAGAAATAACCGTGACATTGGACTATGCAGAGAAGGTGTGCAGCAGGATATAAATATCCTCGCTGCCAAATCTCTTGTAAAGTCAAAAACTTCCCACAAGGAGATTTACAGTTATAACAGAGGATAACACTGGTAGTTTTTGTAGTAAAGCTTGACACTAGCTGCACAGTTGATGCCTGTTGAGGGTATACGCAGATCTGTCCAAACTAGGTGAGCAGGAGAACACATTCAGGGGGCATAGATGGTCTTGCACTATCACATTTCTTCTCAATTTATTCTCTGAAGGGTGGGACTTTGGAAGGTAATTTCAACGGAGTTGGCATAGCATTTCACTGTCARCTGTTAGCCCATCACACAGGAACATGTCTGCTCCCAGAGACCTTCTGAGCAGCACCGCAAAGTGCCCGTGTGGGATGTGCTCGGCTCTGTGGGGTTTTGTTGGGTGACAGCTAATTCCCCAGCTGCAGGTCAGTTTGAGTCCACTATTCCATCTTCGTTTGGAAAGAGGAAGTCATGARTTCACCCGGCAGAAATAAGACAGTAGTCATTTCCTCAATAATGTGCCCTGGAGAACTTGAGCTATTTTTTGAGTGGGTCACAAGGAATTTTGCAAGGATTGTGATGGAAATGGAAATTGTCTATATTGTTTATTTCACTGCAGATTATGTGACACTGCAGAGAAGAGTGTAATATATTCACACAGAGAAAGTAGAGTAGGAAGATTTAAATGAGAAAGTGATGAATTTGAGTAGAAAAGGGACAAAATGAAGTGTACCTTTGAAATAAAGGGAGAAGTGATGAGTTCAGGTGGCAGGGGAAAAAGACCCATTAAAAAGATCTTCTGAGCTATAAGAAGGAGAAAGGAAAAGCAAATAAAGGAATTAGCAAGTGCAAAAAAGACATATGAAGAAATGAAACAGAGAATATTGCACACAGTAGGGAAAATTAGAATAAAATAGGATATAAGTAGGAGGAGAGAACAAAGAAATKAGAAATGTGAAGATCTTAAAAGACTGATAGATATTTAATAGATTGATAATGATTGATCTTATTTAATAATGTCATTCTTATAGCAAAACCTGATTTTAAAGTTTTTAAAGATTTTAAAGATCTATTACACTTCATTATTATAGCATAATTTGTTTATTGCATGTTATCTGTTATGTCATATAGCCTGTGACTGCTGATTGTGATAGCAACATTTGACACAATAATTTTTCACTTACAATCTCTGATTCTGTCTCACAAATCCTAAGAATTGTAAGGGAAAACTCTTTTCATTTAAGGGGGAAGGGATAACTCAACATGATGTGTCTTTTCAAATTGATACAGTAGTGTTCCACATGGAACACCTATTCCTTAAAAATCTCCCCTCTCTCCCCTCCAAGAAGCCCAAAATCAAACCAAACCAAACAAAAAACCTTCAAATGTATTGATTTTTAAGTAGCAAGRTTGAATAAGACGAGGATATAAGTGTGATGTTCTGGTATATTTATACTCCCTWGTCACTAAAACCAGTCTGAAATCAGGTTAAGAATTTTTGGCGTATTATAGTATTACAAGTATTAATACATGTTATGAATATCAAATTGCTTAATTTAAAAAAAATATTTTAATCTAGCAAAAATTGAGTGGATCTCAAAGTCTATATTCTTCTTCTAATGCAACAATGGATTTGACTTCTGTCACTCCACTGTCATAATATTCATTGCTTCAGGCTCTTAACATGAAAGAAATTCTTTGCATAAGCCAAAGAGATGTGTGAAAAATSTATGCATATCTTCCCCACTCCCTTGCTTTTGAATTGAACTCCCATGCTCAATGTCTCTGCTGGAGGAGGTGAAGTCAATGAATTATCAAATGAACATGAACAAAACAGTGTGGTGTCTCAAAACCGATACTTCATGTGAAGTATATAATCCAAATACTACTTTTTATTGCTTTTCCTAATTTTTTAAGTCAAGACGGAAGCCTCTTTCCTCTTGAGGAGTCATGTTTCCTTCATAATTCTGCCTGACTTCATTCTCAAAAGCCTGAAAATGCATCTGCAGTACAGAACAGCAAAGATAAAAATGAACTCTTTCATAAATCACAGATATTTATATTAAGGCTAAAAAATAACGAAGCACCACAGACTGGGATATTACCCCACCATATCTATGGAGCAGACTGGAAATTTAATCCAGATTTTAATGTAGAAAAGAACTATTCAGCACTACAATTGTGTTCGTTTCTCTCTCGTTTTTCAGTTTAATCAATAATAGTAATTTCTGGTCTAATACTGAAGCTGAAGGGGTAGAGTGTAAGGGGTCTTTTTCATGGCACAGGGCAGCAGAAGTGTTACTAGGTGTGCTGGGACTGCTTAAGCAGAGCTTGTGTCCCACACAACTATTGYCATGCAGCCAGCTAAAGCCCTGTATTTCAGCCAAGTTTGCTATGCAATCAGGTCCTTATTTTTCACTGTTTCAGCTATTATTCTTCCATTCCTCCTTGTCTTAATGTTAAAACCTTTCACTAACCAAAGCCTAATTCCTTTACTAAAATAAATAGTCTCTGAGTCAGTTTGTTCTGCATCATGGGTCTGGTTTCCTATCGTTTTCTTTTGCAGTTTCTCCTTATGCAGGCTTTTTTTCTCATTGTAGACTCTTTGCCTAGTGAGCTTCAGTCTCCCTCTGTCTCCGTATTCATTCATTACTCCTGTCTTTTAGACTGTTTTCTTCCCTTATTTCTCTCCTCAGCTCCAATTTTTGGGAGAGCAAAAGACATATGCTTGATGGAGATGTCATTCTTGCAACAAATTACACTTTACCATTCTTATGCATCCCATGGAAAAGGTTGCCTGCATCGTTGTAGTATGGAAAACTGAGTTCTGCCATCTCTCAAAAATGAATGAGATGTAAATAAACCCAATAATAATATCAATGTAATAATATTTTGAAAAGAGTAAATAAATCCAGAGCAGACACCTGGAAAAGAAAATGTAGACCCCAACAACTCCTGTTGGATAAAAGTGTTTGTGAGAAAAGAATTTGATAGTGCTGAGCAATTTAGAATTGCTTTCAATCCTACTTATAAAAAATATCTTTTCTTTGATCCTATTTTGACATCCACTGACATCCCCTTTTCCAAAATATATAATTATATATTTCTACTTCAGCCTTTAGAGAAGTATCACAAAACATCACTGATTAACTGCTGAAATATTCAGAGTGTGTCATTGCCATTTAACACCTAAAGTTGTGAATTGTCAGAATTTCTGAAAATCAGACAAAATCCATTTTTTTTCTAGGCAAACTGATGAAGTTTCAGCAGAGGAGGGAAAAAGCAGAGACAATATATTTTGGAGGGATGATTTCCTTTAGGCTAACTGTCCCTCAGCACGGGACAGTTGTCCAMAGTCAGTCTCAGAAGCTCCGTGGGTTTCCAGCCACCCTTATGGAGGGTTCCTCAGAAGCTCCTGCTGATGATCACTCTGCCTGGCTCATTTCGGCTTTTAGTCTGAGCTTTGATTGCAGATCAGGCAAAGAGCAATATGAGAGCTAGAGAATTAGCATCAAAGTGCAAAAAGCCATTACCACAGTCTATAGCACTCCTGAGCAGCGATGACCTTGAGTGGTCAGGAATATTTTGACAACCTTATTACAGAAAATCATGCAAATAAAAATTTTTAGTTTGGGCACTTGTACTTTAAAGTCTATTTTGCCACTGAAATGCCCTGAATACCTTCATGCTTAAATTGGTCTGTTACTCTATGACCTGTGAGTTACCTACATTCTTGCTGAGCTGTTTACTTTGACACCTAGAATGGCCACAAATAAWGAGAACATAATTTAAAAAAATCAGGAAAAGGAATACATCCAAATCACTATTTCACACTTTAGCAGACAAAACAGTATCTATATAAATATCTCATTTTACATAACTATATACAAGCTTTCATAGATACATAACTTTTACATAWTTGTGCATGAACATTTCTAGAAGCTGGTAAAAAATTCTCCATTTTCCTTGGTCCAGAGGCATTTAGGCTGTTTAATTGAGAGTGGCAGCTTAAAAGAGTGTGGCAGACTTGTTTTGGCTGCTGCTTCACTTCGTTATTGCAAACTCTTTAGTAAGCTTTTTTTTTTTTTTTTTTTTTTTTTTTTT
>PTEX01000166.1:646439-667173 GCA_003342815.1 Eudromia elegans | reverse complement strand
CCTACAGGGACTACATTTTTATTTTAAATGCTTGTGCCGGGTTTATTGAATATATTTCAATAAATAATAATAAAAAAGACTTGTAGTGAACTATAATATTTTTCTGCTAGGTGCTTACTTTGTGACAAATCTTTTTGTGTGTTCTATTTTGTTTTATAAGTATGTAGTATCTAAAACATTTAGTATTTGTTTTTTCCATGTATCATATCAAAAGTATATTTTTGTGATACAGGAATTATGGAATTCATGTCTTCTCTTTCCATAAATTGCTTTTTCATTTATTTCATGTGACTRAGGATTTTTCTTTTCAACTTGATCTACATGTATTTTTTTTCTAGTCATTAAAAGTCATCACTTTCATAATGAAACACCTCTAAAATCATGATAAGAATTGTAAGAAATGTCTATTTGGAAAGATTTGATTGCAGTACTGTAAAAAAAATCTGGGCTGCCGTTAAAATAATGTACTTTCTGGTAACCATGGCAGCACTTTATTACTGCTGTTTATTACTGTGCTTATTATGATTATTATTTTTGCCCCTGCTTTTTTTTTTTTTTTTTTTTAATTCTACCTATAAAATGCTCAAAAACAGGCTCAACTACCTCAGAGACAAGTCAACTAAAACATACCTTCAAGCTTTTCAGCAGTGGGTCTGAAAAGTAATTTTTAGATATGAATTACACAGTTTGTGGATGTGGCAGCTGGAGGGCACAAAAACCATACCCTGCTCATGCTCAGCATAGGGCGTTTGGCTGTTAGGCTTTGTGTCTTAATTTACTGTAATACTGCCTCCTCCTGAGAAAAATGAAGTCTTTTACACTATGAGACACTCCTTCCTTGTGGCCTTGGGAGAAGGCCATGAGAATCAGAAAATAKCTCTTAAACAGTGTACACAAAAGCAATAACCAGAGAGTCATTTCTTGCTCTTCCTGTTCCCATTACCTGCTTCCACAAGTACATGCATTTATGTACTTGTGGGCTGGAGACCCTGAGCATGTGCAGATGCAGAAGGAGGTTTCATGTGTTGGCCTAAAAGCCATTTCCAGTATCCTCACTGGCAAATGGTATTCTGTGTTTCAGGGTGGTGTGCTGTCCACCTGCTGAACCAGTATGTGTACTCAMTTATACCTGAATCCGGATAAGCTGTGTTGTTACTCCTCTGCTTTAGAAAATATTCAGTATAACTTAGTGGGTTTTGTTTGTTTGTTTGTTAAGTTTCAGAATGCATTACTCTAAAAAATGCTCAAGTTCTTACACAGAGTTCAGTGATTCCGTATTTTTTTGAATTCATATAACTCTGAAATATTTAAATAATTTAAAGCAATAAAAATCCAAACTTCTGATTTAAAGTCAATTTTTGAATGCCTGGATTTGTAAACAGGAAAATTTTAGATATGAATTAGCAATATAAATAAGTGTTTTATGATAAAGAACAATATGTCGATGYTTTCTTTACTGTCAAGACAAACCAMTGTAATAAAAATTTTTACTTGCTAGCAGCAAGTAAAACTTATTCTGTCCTCTRTTTTCCCTGAATATTCAAGGATGGAACTATTCATATATTCATATACACAACTATTCATATACTGACAGCAGAGTTTCTTACTCGCTTTTAATAGTGTTTCAAAATATCTATCTTTGATGAGATTTGGTACAACTTGTACTATTTTATTTTGAGACAAAAGATTTAAAAAAAGAAAATTTCCTAATTTTTATCTTTTATATTTTTATGTTAACTTAGTGATTCTCTGAAGACATTTTGTCCCTCTGTGTGTGTGTACATAAACRCATAACTATATGTACATATCTTATATCTTTTCATAAGAACTAATCTTTGTGATTTTAACAAACACAACTTATTATGTTGAACATCCATTTAATGATTTTGTATTAAATTTCTAAATGGGTGTTGTGAAGTCATATAATTTACCAGCTACCAAAAAAGGTTTTGAATTTGACATTCTTTATCTAAATAATAGTTCATTATTGGCATAAAAAAATCACCTAGAAGAAATTACATATTAGAATTCTATGTTTTTTAAGATAAAATATGTAGATTACACTTAGAACAAAAATGTCAGAAGGAAGAATTACTGAAAGAAAATGACAGTCTAAATTAATTAATATGTGTGACCTTATCAAATGCAGTCACTCCAAACTGGCCATATCATTAAATTAAAATMATTATAACAGAAATATTTTAGTGCTTCTACATAATATATAGAAGCATAAGATGATTTCTGTTTTCAGAGAGGTAAAATTATAGAGCATAATCCCTGTTAGCATTGCCAAATTAKCAGTCTCAGATGTCACAACTCGTTGCAATTGTTTATCAATAATGTCTCTGTCAACATGATATTTTATCCACATATTCTGTATTGGCTGTCAGAAAAATGAAGCACTGAGCAGGAGAAATAGATCTAAGCCCCCACTTTCACCTTTTGAATTGTAGAGACCAGTTGAGCAGGATAAACCCAGAAAGAGCAAAACTGGCAGTTGGGACTGGAATGAACTTTTAGCAGCCTCTTCATTTTTTAGCTTACGTTATACAACCACTCAAATAGAATTGTTTTCTAGGAATTATGGGGGGTTCTGTGACTGTCCCAGGAGCGAGGCAAGGCTTTGGCATACCTCTAATAGGAGTGTAGCGCAGCAGTGAGGGCGAGGGCTCCCGGGCTCACAGACCCACAGAATGAACTCGAGGTCATTCCTGGATCGTAGGACAGATGCAGGAAAGGATGGCTCATCATTCCTATAGCACCACTGTGTGCAGAATTCCTCCTTGAAGGTCGGGGAACTCTGCAAACCAGTTTGTACACTTCAGATTTTCGTGGAATAAAGCTGGGAATGAAAAGAGTTAGAAATGCAGAAATGTAATCAGTTACACATCCAGTCACCAGTAAAGTATTCATAGCATGGCTTGCTTTTCRTGGCATGCATCTCTGGAGAGAGCTAGTTGGCTTGCAGTCTAGAGTGGAGGCAAGATCTATAGCTATGGAATATAGATTTCTGCAATCATGTGAGTTCTGGATATCCATTTAGACTTTTGGGATGCTAAACCCCTTTCATGTTTCTAGGTGGGGATGAAAGAGTTCAGAGTGAGGAATCGATTCAGATAAGAGTGAATTTCTTTTTGAAACCTTTACAGCAGTTTAATTAAGTTTAAATACTACAGTGATTTTGCTAATGACTTCTCAAAACAATAACTAAATTCCATTTGAGTTYCTTCTTAGAAATACCTGCAAACCAGCTGATAATATATATATAATCATATAATCTAACATTTTATGTTAAGTGCAGAACAGAACAACAAAACTCAACTTACTGAAATGTAGATTCTGTATTAATGAAAAATTAAGAGATGAGAGTCAAGTAAGAACACTCACTATTAACTCACGTCCTCTGAACAGACAATCATGACATGTCATTTCTGTATTCATGCTTTGTTTCACTTTACATTTTATCCTGTCTACATATGTGTGTTCATTTTATGTGGTTAAAACTATAAAATTTTCATTATATGCTGAGCAGGGAGCCTTCACTTCATTTGATTGAATCCCAAGGAACAAATGCAATCTGGAGAAAATTTTGCATTTGATAAAGAATAGAAAYATGGATCCAAGTTTACTATTTTGAGGTGAAATATAGGATCCAGCTATATTTAAAAATAAATAAATAAATAAAGACCGAGGACACTTTATTCCTAATGGCCCCAGCAAAACTTCCAAGGAATAATGGGATGTAGGATGGAGGTGCAGTGAATCGCTCTCCACCAGCTACCCTTCCTACTTTCAGCAGCTCCTGGGACAACATGGAAAAGACATAAACCCAGGTCATAGTTGTCCTCATATGCCAAGGACAGTTCTTATCTGTCTGGAGAATTTCCAGCAGGATACAATTTGTCTTTTGTAACGTGTGAAAAAAGACATAAAATCTGCCTCTAATTGACAGTGCTTCTTAGATCTCTCCGATAAGTAGCTGTATTTCACTTTAAAGGCATTGAAGTGCATTGTTGTAGGGAATTGAAATGGTGCTGTATGCAGCTTTGGATGACTCGGTTGTATTAATGAAATTATTTGACATGGCTGACATTTTATTTACACAGATGTCAAGTAATGTAAGCGTATGTCAAGCATTTTTGTTTATTAGGGTGGAGGTCACTGTCCTACAAATCCTAATTCAGCTATAAAATGTGATTGCTACAATCAGTGCCTAACTAGATCTTACCTGTTCCTTTTGTGCGTACATTCTCATGCTGAATTACTTTCAAAAGGCTCCTTCTSCAGAGTATTTGATCATTTCTATCAATTAATTACTATGAATTCCGTTTTATGCAGATGGAAATGTGAGTGTCTGGAAATGGGACACTGATAAAATGCACCTTGGACTGCTCTAAGAATATAAGGGAGATCCTTTTATTAGGTTGGAGGCTTTAAAGAATCTGCCTAATGCATATTCACAAGAAAAGCTATTCAAAATTTATCAAAAATAAACTATAGTCCTGTTTAGTTTAGTTTGTTTTTAAACTAATGCCATCATATAATCTACAAGGAAAGAACATATGAATTGATCCAAAAAACAACAATAATTTACATAAAATGAAAAATATAATATATGCTGACAGGATGCCTTCATTCATGGGTGTAAACAGGCATCTCTTTAAATTCAATTGGGACACCAGCTCTGTCAATAAAATCTTAGTTTTATAGAGTAACAGAGTTTTGCAGCTCTGGAAGCAGCCCTTAGGAAGGCATGGTAACTTCTGAAGGGCAACTAGTGAATAAAATCCTCAAAAGAAAGGTTTGGTTTTTCTTCTCCTTTTATATTGAGGCCAAAAAACATTACTTATTCAAAGCTTGTCCGAGTTAGTTACACTCTCAGGGCCAGAATATATTTGAGGAGCCAATGTAACTTCTTTGACCCTTTCCCTCAAAAATTAATGGGTTGACATRAGTAAGTCACTGACTTTATGTAAGAAAGAGGAAAAAGAAGGATGAATTATCAGTTTGGCATTTCACCTGAATAAACAGACCTGTCAGAATGATTGAGGTTACATATTTAAGATAGGGGTGTGCATCTGACACATAGATGCCACAGAAAATTGTGATAAATTACTTAGCTTATTTATTTTTTTGTTATTGTCACAGTGAGAAGAGTAGTAGGGAACAGCCAAAGCAGATCATATTGCAGCTGACATCCACCCTGCTAACCTCAGTGAAGGAGGAAAAAGAGCCAAGCTGGGATAATCTTTGTGATATATATTTTAAAGATAATCAGAGCATGAGATATTGTTTAGCTGAACAGCATTATGTACAAAAAGAGAGGCATTTATTTTGATGTCACTTATTTTATTTGTCTATAACTTTAAAATAAGACTTTAGAGYGTAAGAAAAATGTTACAGTGTGTATTTTTGTACAGACAAATTTTCTACTCTGAATTTGTTCACTTACCCATGGCGTACATAGTATTTTTCTCTTTCGGAATGCAACACCTAATTACAACAGTTACAAGTTGACAATTTAGGACACAAGGCGGTATATTTTTGTTTCAAGTATATTCTGAGTTACTCTAAGTCAAATAACAGCAAAAATAGTGTACTGCTGTGACTCTGGGTCTTGCACTTCAGTTTGAAAGGCAAAAATGAGTCTTTTGAAGTAATATCATATAATAGCTACTCTGCAGATTCATAGCGTTTAGATGTTGATTCAGGTCATCTTATTAACTACAGGAGACTTTAAAGTCAGGAACACAARCAATTACATTTAGTTTTTTCAATCTACTTTTGAAAATATATAATTTAAGTTTTAAGAGAAGAAAAAGGTACTGAGATTCCCATTTCTATACAAACTTTCATATGCTTCCTGAATACAGTTTATTTGTATAAAAGCACAGAAAGTCCTAATCATTTTCCTGAAGAGTAAGAGCCTGAAAAGCACACGCAGTAACAGAACTGCTATAATGAGCATGTACCAGCCATAAATTCTATCTCTGGGACGAGACATTTTACAAAGCTGTTCAGCAAGTGCTGCAGTGTGCTAAGGTTTCTCAATCGAAAAGTCTCTCCTGGAGCTGGATAAAAAAGCAGAGATCACGCTTTCTCTTGTGGGCAGATAGCAGTGGGAATAGTCCCTGTCTCCTTCTGCACAGATGTACTTTGCCCAAAACACTCCAAGTTCTGAGAGACAAGRAGGAAGAGACAGACTCTCTCATCCAACCATTGGCAGTCAGCTGGGTTGCTGGAAGTGTGAGTTTCAGTCTCTGCCTCAAGGATTACATTTTTACATAATAACTATTTTTATAGACTTTCTTCTTGGAGTCAGTCATTCCCCAAGAGGCAAAGCCTATTTTTGTTCCTTTCACAGCTGTGATGGGCCCATGAGCTGGCCAGAGATTTAAAGTGAGACAGTTTAGATATTTCTTTATAAGCAGTGTTCCAGATAAGATGAGACTTTAAACAAATAAACAAACAAACAAACGAAATCCAGATCTGGATAGGATAGCTTTTTTTTTTTTTTTTTTCCCCCCTTACATAGGGTGACTTGGTCAGATAGTTTTTATGTGTTGATMTGCTTCCACGACCTTGTGCAGTTGCTTGGTTTTAGCCTCATTTAGCAATTTTCTGAGCGGTAGAAAATTCTTTGGCCCCTAGAGAGTCCATCTTCTAGCTGTATTTGCAGCCTTCTGGTCTGGCCAGCTAATTTTTGGAGTATGAATGAGCTGCAGACTCCTGCCCTTTAGCTCTGGCTCTTACCACATATGACCATAAGAGGAAAGGCGCACCTTAGTTCGTATAAAGCAGAGAAGATGTGGAGAAGACTCCTGGGTGGTGGTGCATCCTGCAAGCACAAGGAAGAGGGAGACTTCGACCTTTAGACAAAGACAAATTAAATCTCCATTTCTCATGGTTAAATACTCAACAAATGTTATTAGGAAGGTGACAGATACATGTGGTTTTCTTTAATGAGTGTTCTATACTTCAGTTTTCTGCACAGAGGTGAATTTGAGATTTGGGATGTAGATTATAAAGTTTTATGTTTGCTATATTCTAAGTATATTACTGGATTTTAACTCCTGGGTACCTGCGAGGAAAATGTGGGTGAGCTACATGCTGGGATATTTAGTTGGAGACTTGTGAGACCCTGACTTGTGTTTGATAAAAGTGGTGATCTACCTTCATGCTTCGACTTGTAAATACTGCTTTGAACATTTAGGTCTTTTTGTGGATCTAAATGATCAAGATGTCCTTTAGTGTTTTTTTGGGGTGGTTTTTTTTTTTTTTTTTTTTTTTGTTTGTTTGTTTTTTTTTAAACACTTAAAATTGTTGTAGCTAGACTACTTTTGTACTTTTGTACTTTTAGTTATGCTAGCTAGCTAAATACAATATTGAGAGTATCAGCACTTCAGTACCCTGAGTGAGCAGCCTCACTYTGATTGTTCCCTGTGTTAACTTAATCCTTGACAGCACAGTGTGCTCAGCAGGTCAGAAATGCCAGAAATATGAATCTAATCTTCTGCTTGATGCAACAGAAGCAGTTTGATCCATTCATAGTTCACAGTTTGGTACCCTTTTTCCAGGAAGACAAATATGGTTGTCATTCCAGAATGTAATGAGTTTGACCCCTCCTTCTTCTTCTTCCAGCCCACCAGGAAATAAACTCTATTGAAAAGGCCAGGTAGTGAAATACCAGGGAGAAAGAAAATTTTCGTCCTCTGATTGGTGATAGCAGTTACTCAGTAGCATGCTAGAAACATTCAACAAGAAAGGACAATGATCTGAGCACACCAGATATTTGTCTAAATTATCTAAATTATCTAAGCAAGGTATTTGAACTCTGAACTATCCTTTGGAGGATGCTTCAACTATGGTCTGCAGCTATTAAAAAAAAAAAATCATCAGTTAGTGTTTTTGTGAGAGGCCCAGTCTTCTTGGTGATGCCTTAGCTGTATTCTGAAGCTGCRTCTGTTAGCTGTAACTCTTATAAAAAGACACTACAATGCATAGTGCTGTCAATGGGACTACTGAGAGATGTCAGTTTGGGGCTGGTAGAAAAACTGCAGCTATTACGCAGAGGAAACTAAAAAGTGAAAAAGTGAAGACCCCTCACAGTTTAAGTGCCTCCAGGTTTAGAGAGAAGCTTAGCAGGAAATTTCAAGAGTAGTTCTGGTAATAAGCTTCTATATTCTACCAGGGTCTCACTTTAGATGTGGTCATATATGGTCAAAAAAAAAAAAAAAAAAAAAAAGTCATGGAATTGACCTCTTAAGTATTGATCACCTTCTTCATTTATATATACACTGCTCTACCCCAATAGAATAGTTGAGGTACTCAACCCCAATACTATAGTTGACAATTATTTTACAATAAACTCTTTGTCAAAGTGAAAAACTGTTGGATTAAATTCTTTGGACACTGGACCGACACATAACAATTCACTGCAAAATCTCAAACATTATATTGAAAAATTACCTTATCAGTGCATTATGCCAATGACATTATTTTGTARCCTCTTAGGATTTGTAATCCAGTTTGCTATTCAGCATTTACCAAGAATTTAATATCAGTTACAATACTGAAAAAGAAGGTAAAGTCAATAAAATATGTTATCAAGTGGTGTATATTTACAAAAAAAAAAAAWAGCTCTTAAAGTGACTTTATAACCTGACACTGGTGAAAAATGGAACTTTSCAAGCTTCTAAGCCACAGAGAGAAAACAATGTTCACTGAGTTTATTTTGTTTAAAAGAACGCTTCTGGATATCCCATAAAATTGCTCTTTGACTCTTCATCACTTCTGAATTTCCTACAATTCTGAAAAAAGTGACACTGGAAAAAAGTATCCTGTTTGCTCTGTGCCATACACAAAGCTTATCTGCAAAGGATAAATTATGATATTGTCCCATCAAGGTTTTTCTTCTCCCTCATACAATGTGTCATGAAAAATAAATGGTAATGCGTTTATTTTGTAAAGAAAAATGTTCTCTCATGATCAAGAAGGCCAAGGGGATCCTGGCCTGCATCATGAGGGGCGTTGCCAGCAGGTTGAGGGAGAGGATCCTGCCCCTCTGCTCAGTCTTGGTGAGGCCGCATCTGGAGTATCGGATGCAGTTCTAAGAGTTCTCTCAGTACAGAAGACACATGTTGCTTCTCAAGAGGGTCCAGCACAGAGTAACTAAGATGATTAAGGGACTGGAGCAKCTATTATATGATGAAAGATAAAACGAACCGGGCCTGTTTAGCCTGGAGAAGAAAAGACTGAGAAGAAATCTKGTCAGTATGTATAAATATCTAAGGGAGGATGTAAGGAGGATGGAGCCAAACTCATCTTGGTGGTAGCCAGTAATAGGACAAGGGGTAACGGGAGTAAGCTGAAACCCAGGCAGTTCCATGTCCATGTGAAGAAGAACTTCTTTCCTTTGAGGGTGATGGAGGGGATGGAACAGACTGCMCAGAGAGGTTGTAGAGTCTCCTTCTCTGGAGATCTTCTAAACCCGCCTGGATGCCACCCTGTGCCCTGTGCTCCAGGGGTCCCTACTGGAGAAGGGGGGATTGGACTAGATGATCTCTAGAGGTCCCTTCCAACCTTAACCATTCCGTGATTAGCACAGATAAGCGGGACATACTAGCTGTTTGGGTTAGGGCCTGAAGGACTACCACCAGAATAAAACCCTGTTGTGGAAGGAAGGGAGTGYCATGAATATATCATAAACTTTCCAAATTCTGTATTTTAGGTAACTCTTTACAGATGGAACATAGTGCCACAGTTATTCAAAAACATCCAACAAACTTATCTTTAGCATGGGTAAATGGTGGATTTTTTGGGGTTTTTTTTTTTGTTTTTTTTTTTGTTTTTTTAAACTTTGCTGTAGAAACGCAAGGGAAATGCTTCTCAGTTTTTAAAGCAAGAAGGATGGTTAAGCTTCTCTTGTAAATTTTCTGAGCTAAAATATTTTTATTGTGGGAAACACTGGATATCTGCAGTTACAAATGCAGCCTACCAGCTCTGTACAGTTTGCAGAAATAATAGAACAATACTTAGGAAGACTTTTAAATGAGTTTGAAGAAGCACAGCACCATGTGGAAGTGAGTATTGGGCCCAGGTTCACCTGTGCTGCTTTAGGAAACTCTCTCTTTTTATGATTGCCCAGAACAGCTTTAGGTGCTTATGTCCTCTCGTTTCATCATGACCTCATTTTTCTTTCACTAGGGTTCAGTTAGTTCACAGCACAATTATGGGAAAGATATTTTTTTTTTTTTTTCCTAGAAGCATAGTTGAATTTGCATGGAATATATATTTTATAGCTTCCTTTACATTTCTTTGTCCAGCTAGWATATACATTTTACTCTCTTGTTTTAGTTGCAGCTATTATTTATCATTATTATACTCACATCTGCATTTTTTACCAAATTTGTGATATTATTTATAATATATATAGTTATATATATATTTTACTAACAGTCACTGAACTGTTAGTAAACAAAGCTGTGGTTTTCTTTCACATAACCTTAACAGGTCCTTGTATCTCACTATTAGGATTCCAGCTTAATACCAGTCATGTATATCCTTCTACAAAAGACACACCAAAAACACCAAAAAGAGACAGTTTCTGTGCCTCTGATTAGATAAAGAGTTCAAAAGACACAATAAGTTATCACTTTTTAATGTAGTTGAAATTATTAAAAGAATAATATTATATAACTGAGTAACTTTTTGTGAATAAAATTATCTTTTATTAATATTTATAAATATTAATAATATTTKATTATTATATCATTATTACATTATTGCAATATTTAATATCAATAATTTAATTTATTATATTTTAAATCTGATACAGATTGATTTATGCAAAGACATAGTTTATAAAGCAAGTTAACTTGGTCATATTTGCTGCCTTATACTTTGCACTAAGTAGCTAATCTTAAATAGCTAAAGATTATGTGCTGCTAATAACTGCAACAAATTATAAGTTGCCTAATAAATTTTCTTTGTGAATGGAAAAAAAAAAATCTTCTGCTGTATATATAGTCTGACCCTTAAAGTTATTCTCAAATTCATTCTTTCACTTTGATCTGCAGAAATGAGAAACTTTGAAAGCTTAAAATTATCCCTGTGTTGGGGATAATTGACAATTTACCACGTATGTGGGRCTTATGGTAGAAAATTTCATTCTGTTAATTCTACCTGCTAGGGTACTTATGAATTTAAGATTTCTATCCTAAAACCTTCCTTTTCATCCATTAATTCCAGTTTTCTAAATTCAGAATAGCCCTAGTTTATTCAATTATTTTATGCAATGATTTTTTTTATATCTTTTCTCTCAATATTGTCATCTCCACACATGTAATATGTAAGTTTATTTGTTCCACTCTCCATATTATTAATCTCACTGAGAAACAAATAGCTTCTTGTAAGCCTTATAAAGGATAATAAAAGTGTATAAGATTCATTTTTAAAGCATAATTTTTAATGACCAAATCATATTTAGGACCTTTTATTGTTTGGAAATATATATTAACCATTTCAAATATTTAAATGCAATTAAGGCAAATTTAAGGAGCTTAAGAATAATCAAGATGTGTCTGTAATGCATCAGTTACTATATCTATTACCTCATTTCATTAATAGAGTGTCATTGCACTTATGTGTGAGTTCTTAGCTGGACAGAGATTGATATCTACATATGTCAGCTTTTATTTGTGTACTGAGAAGGAGATACAGCRCGTATTCATCGACAAGTCTTGTGGAGTTTACAAACTTGTCACTTTGCACTAGRAAAACTGCAATCTCTTAGGGTAGCTTTCCACAGAGAATTTCTGGGTCTTTTATCGTTTTTAATCACCATGCAGTATTTGACAAGGCCATTGTGATTGCTGCAAGTTTTGGTGTAATTGGATAAGTATTCAAAACAAATTATTGAAGGAATGGTGTTCCTGGAGGAAAAATGTGTGCCTGGATTATTTATTTATTTATTTATTTATTTTCTCATAATATATAGGTTGATAATATGACTAGAAGAATGGGTAAATGATGAACAGTTATAAATTACAAGTGTTGCATCCCAAAGCACAAATTACCAAGTATTTGTTGCTAATCCAAAGGGTACTGTAGAAGGATATGCAGTATGCTGCATTTATACATAATTATTTTTTCCTCAAAATCCCACCCATCAAAGCACTTAATCACATGCTTCACCTGAGAATGAATAGATCATTAAAGCCAATTCAGACTCCAAATACATTTAAAGCAAGATAGCTTGCCCAGAACAAAAATGGTATTTTAGCAAGGGAGATCTGGTGCTACTCATCTTGCTGCACGAACCATGGATTGCATGGTTCGTGCAGCAAGATTCTTTCTCCTGTTTAATATTGTTCCCTCATTAAAAGTTAATCATGCCTCCAATTACTCWGAGTCTCATGCTCATCACTTCATTTAAAGATTCTAGAACAGACATTACAACCAAATAATAAAGATCAAAATATACATGGCACAAGAGATGTATTATTTTCTTTTCTGTCTTTTTAAAACTTTCTGCCTGTCCAAGCAAGAAAGCGGTAGAGTTAAGTGTTGAAAGATACCACAATTGCTGCAGTTTCTCTTTTTAAAGAGCAATCTATGCTCAGGCAGTCTGATACTTAGAAGAGTTTTTGCTTAGTTATGTTCCTTTAGTATTGTAAACCAGCTTTTTATTTCTGTCAATTCTCTCTTGTAAATCTTCAGATTTCATTTATTAATGGTTCCTGATGCTGTTGGAAGAGGCATGAAGATTTTTAGCCCTTAACTGTAAATATCCTGCCAGTTACTATTTTTTCTGCCACTGTATTCAATTTGAAAACATACCCCTGAGCAGAAAAATCAGCCAAGGTTTGCATTTAATTTCTCATCACCTTCAGTGGTAATGCTCTCAAATACATTCCACTTAGACTTACATAATTTATTTGTTTCCAAATAAAATATTCCATCTAAACCTGTTTATTTTTATTCAGGAATACCATCCTGCCCTGTCCTTAAGGATTTCCCAGAGTGTTTTAAGATGCAGAATGTTATCCTCAAGTCTGCTAGTTGTATTCTTCTGAGGAAATGTAAAAAGACACAACTGTATGACTGTGCATGGATGTGCATGTGCATATGTGGTAGAGAGAAAGCAAATATCTATTTAAGTCTTCTATATATCATAGTATTTTGGATGCCTTTATCTCTGTGATGAATAAATTGTAGCTCCATATATTGCATAAATATCTTCTTAAAAATTAGGAAGAAAAAAGTAAAATTGGATTCTTAGCAAAAGCTTAAGTGAGATTTTCTCAAACTATCATACTCTCACAGTGCTGTGTTGTGTATATTTCAAAGAGTGCCTTCATGAAATGTCATCTTCCTTGTCTGAGACAAGATGTGGATGCTAGTGTGTAAAAAGATGCCTGACAATGGGGCAAAAAAATCACTTATACGGGGCTTAATATTCTGTCTTAATTTACACAGTTTCAGGAAAACAAACAAATGAAAAACTGTGAATACGCAAGTGGTTTAGCTCAGATCATGGAAGTTAAAATACATAAGTGAAGAGTCATCCTTCCAGCCGTGTAATTTATTTTCTTTTACTTTACTTTGCAGTGACCCAAGGTGGGGATGCAGTCGCATCTGATGCATGTCCTGATCCTGGAATTCCTGAAAATGGGAAAAGGGTGGGCTCTGATTTCAGGTAGGCACAGTTAATTTTGTATATCAACAAGAAGATACTTATTTGTATAGCATCCAAATCAAGTTGGCCCATGCTGACATTTCCAACCTTGCATTTTATCTTTAATGCAAAGAATTGAATTTAGGCAGGAAACAATTGCACATACTCAGTGTCGGGCAGGTCTAATGGCATTCATGAATAGGAAGAGGATAGGAAGAAGACTTGCCTCTAGATTGTAACAGAAATGGAAACTTTAAAAAATTTAGCAAGATTAATTTGCAAGAGAAGTGCTCTAAAATATTTTTTAAATTATTTTGGAATTATTCAGTAAATAATTATTGAATGATCTAAATAGAAATCTCAGTAGCACAGTTTTTGACCCCACCAGAAAAAGTAGATTCAAACATGTAAGTACAAACATTGCCTAGCAGCAAAAAATCTTACAAGTAATTGAAAATCTCAGGAAGCAGGAAGACTTAAAAGAACATCAAATTTGAATGTATATTTTAAGATATCTGCTGGGATCTAAGATAGAGGAATGTTGTAAAACATTCATAACTGTATTTTAAATACAATCACTTAAGGAGTGAATGTGGGTTAATGTAAATTTAAATGTCTGGAACCTATTTATGAGCAATGCTTATTCAGTTGACAGAATAAGGATTATCTCCTCCTTCTTTTACTCCAGTCAACCTTTAATTTTGYCTTATGTTTTATTTCAGTGTTTATGAGGATAAATGAATGTGTAAGGTGTTCAAATAATATCAGCAATGTCCTATAAGATAAATAAAACCTGTTAATATACTTTATCACTATAATTTATATCTTTGTATCATCTCCATTTTTATCCTATATTTTTAAGTATTATTTCAGAGAAGGAATAAAGCAGTAGTTTCTTGTAAACCTTTTTTTCTGAAAATATTTTGTGCAACAGTACCTTTCTTCCTTACACTATAAACTAGTTTTTTTAGATCTCAAACTTGAATATATATATTGTAGCTAACTTGAAGCTTAAATAGAGAATTCAACTGGAATTTAGTTTTTCTTCTCCAAAATGAGAAATTACACTTTTCCATCTTTAAAGGAAAAATAATACTGCCATTTACATTTCTCCAATGTGGAGAAAATAAACACTCAATGGAGAGTAAAAGAAAGGCAATGTTTCTTCTTATTCTTTTTTTTTTTTTTTTTTTGGAGAAAATAAACACTCAATGGAGAGTAAAAGAAAGGCAATGTTTCTTCTTATTCTTTTTTTTTTTTTTTTTTTCCATATGTAAAGTCTCCAGAAGGAGCTATTGTTCTTGTCAGGAGAATGATGCCTGTGGATATTAATCATAACTAAAACATCTGAAAATACACATTATTCAAAAGCTTTTCAACTCCACTGAAAGGCTTGCAGTGAGCGAGATTGATGGAAAGACGGAGAGTTTATTTTCAAGTCAGCCTGAGACCCTACAGATTCGCTGATGACAGGTCCTTTGAAAAGGAGTTCAGTTTCCAGCATAATAATAGTGTTTATTCAAATATCATAAAGCAAACAAAAAGGTATTGAAATGTTAATGTATTAATTCCCTCCCCTCGCTTTTACTGTTTTCAGTGCAGGTAGTGGGGGATGTCGTTTTCAGTAATTTCAGACAACCCAGTACATATCTGGATTCAGTGTGAGGGAGAAATGGCTACTGAAACTTTGCAGTGATGATGAAAATGTAATCAATATAGTTTTGGTTTGTATCACATTTTATTTCTGTGGTGTTTCTCAAAATAATAGTTTTTAATTAAGTACGAAATGGATATAAACAATATCATTTCTGCTCTCAGATATTTCGTGATACCTGAGATATGGTGAAACTACCATAATTTTCCACAATTCCACAGATTTCTTTTAATTAAAAAAAAGACTATTAAGTTAAATATATTTCTCTATGCTTACAATCTGATACAGTTTTACTATTGTTATTATTACTATTATTTTCTTTTTAAAGAAAGCCCAGCTCGCTTAGTCTTTCCTCATACGATAGATGCTCCAGTCTCTTAATCATCTTTGTTGCTCAATGCTGGACCCTCTTTGAGAAGCAACATGTGCCTCTTGTATTGAGGGGCCCAGAACTGCATCCAATACTCCAGATGCGGCCTCACCAGAGCTGAGCAGAGGGGCAGGATCCCCTCCCTGAACCTGCTGGCAACGCTCCTCCTGATGCAGCCAGGATCCCATTGACCTTCTTGGCCTCGAGGGCACATTGTTGTCTCATGGTTAACTTCTTGTCAACCGGACTCCCAAATCCCTCTCTAAGGWGCTCTTTCCAGTAGGTTAGCCCCTAATCTGTGCTGTTGCCTGAGGTTATTCCTGTCCAGGTGCAGGACCCTGCACTTGTCCTTGTTTAACCTCATGAGGTTCCTTTTTGCCCAACTCTCCAACCTGTCCAAGTCCCTCTGAATGGCACAGTCCTCTAGAGTATCAGCCATTCCACCTGTTTTGGTATCACCTGCAAACTTGCTCAGAGTGCACTCTGTCCCCGTTTGAGTCACTRTTGAACAAATTGAACAGCACTGGGCCCAGTACTGACCCCTGGGRGACACCACTGGCCAAAGGTCTCCAACTAGACTCGGCCCCATTTATCAAGACCCTCTGAGCTCTGCTACCCAGCCAGTTCTCGATCCACYTCACTTTCCACTCATCTAATCCACACTTCCAAAGCTTTCCTATGAGAATGTTATGGGGAACTGGGTTGAAAGCCTTGCTGAAGTCAAGGTAGACAACATCCATGGCTTTCCCATTGTCCATCCAACCAGTCACCCTGTCATGGAAGGCTATCGGGTTTGTCAAACATGCCTTTCCCTTGGTGAATCCATGCTGACTACTTTGATCACCTTCTTTTCCTTGATATGCCAAGAGATGGTCTCTAGGATGAGCTGCTCCATTGCCTTTCTAGGGATATAGGTGGGCTGAAAGGCCTGTAGTTTCCCTGATCCTCCCTCTTGACCTTTTTGAATACTAGAGTGATATTAGCTCTCCTCCAGTCCTCTGGAACCTCCCCTGCTCTCCATGACCTCTCGAAGATGATAGAGAGCGGTTCAGTAATAACCCCTGCCAGTTCCCTCAGTACTCTCGGGTGCATCCCATCCAGATGCATAGATTTTTGGGTGTCCATTTTGCTCACCTAATCCCTAACCCAGTCCTCCTTAATGAGCAGAAAGTCATCGTCTCTCTCGGATATCTCTTATATCCAGCCTCTGTAGTTCCTGGAGACCAGCCTTAGCAGTGAAGACTGAGGCAAAGAAGGCATTTAGTAACTCTGCCTTCTCCTCATCCTGCGTCACCAAGGCACCATGCCCATTCAGCAGCGGACTAACATTTTGCCTAGTCTTCCTCTTGCTGCTGATGTATTTGTAGAAGCCCTTCCTGTTATCCCTGACATCTCTCGCTAATTCTAATTCCAARCGGTGAATTACTTCTAGTRCTTCATAGGCATTGGCCTTCCTCACCATATTGGTCAGACAAGACTTTCCCTTGGTGAATCCAAGCTGAGTACCCCCGATTGCCTTCTTTTCCTTCACATGCATAAAGACGGTCTCTAGGATGAGCTGCTACATTGCCTTTCCAGGGACAGAGGTGAGGCTGAGTGGCCTGCAGTTTCCCAGATCCTCCCTCTTGCTTGACTTTCTTCCTTCTGCCTTTTTTGAAGACTGGAGTCATTTTTTTTCCCAGTCCTCCAGCATCTCCCCCACTCTTCACGATCTCTCGAAGATGATGCAGAGCGATGGAGCAGTAATCYCAACTAGATCTCTCAGAACTCTTGGGTGCATCCCATCCGGGCCCACATTTACGGGCTTCCAATTTGCCTAAATAATTCCTAAACCAATGCATCTTGATCGGTGGAAAGTTTTCCTCTCTCCGAATTTTTTCTCTAGTCTATGGGCTGTATAGTTCATGGGGACTAGCCTTAGCAGTGAAGACACAGGCAAAGAAGGCATTTAATAACTCTACCTTTTCTTCATCCTCCAGCACCAAGGCACCCTCTCCATTCAGCAGTAGACCAACATTTTCCCTAGTCCTCCTCTTGCTGCTTATGGATTTGTAGAAGCCCTTCCTATTGTCCCTGACATCTCTTGCTAACTCTAATTCTGAATAGGAATTGGCCTTCCTCACCATATCCCTGCATTCTCTGATAATGTTTCTATATTCTTTCCATTTGGTGTTACCCTTTTTCCACATCATGTATGCTCTTTCTTTCAGGTTTTCCCAAGAGCTCCTTGCCCATCCACACAGGTCTCCTACCTCCCTTGCTTGATGTCTTTTTTGTAGGACCACACCGATCCTGAGCTTAGAGAAAATGATGCTTGAATATTAGCCAACTCTCTTGGACCACCCTTCCTTCTAGGACCCTGGCCCAGGGGATTTCTCCATGGAGCTCCCTGAAGAGGTCAAAGTTGGCTCTCTTCAAGTCCGGGGTTTCAATCCTACTTCTTGCTCAGCTTTCTCTTCATGGGATTGTGAATTCCAACATCTGCGGTCACTGCAGCCAAGACTGTCTCCAACCCTCACATTTCCCGCTAGACCAAGTCTGTTTGTTAGCATCAAGTCTAGGTGCCACTCTCCTTGATGGGTCATCAACCATCTGCATCAAGAAGATATCTATCTGCAGTGCTCTGCAGGAACCTCCTGGAATGCCTGCTCCTAGGTGTGTGATTGTCCAAGCAGACACCAGGGAGCTTGAAGTCCCCTATAAGGACCAGGGATCGTGAGGCTACTTACAGCTGCTTGTAGAGGACCTCATCCACTTCCTCTTTCTGGCTAGGAGGCCTATAGAAAAAAATCTCCACAGTGTGGTGCCTTTTGGCCTGCCCTTTAATCCTCACCCAAGATACAAGTCTTGATTCATCCTTTGTCCACTCCATGCTATGCTCTTCTCCATACATTCCAGTTGCAATCTCACGTAAAGAGGAACTCCACCAACTCACCTTCCTGGCCTGTCCTTCTTAAAAAGCATAAAGCCCTTCATGGCCACATTCCAGTTATGAGAGCTGTCCCACCACGTCTCAGTAATTGCAATCAGATCATGGCACTGCAATTGCACACACATCTCCAATTCCCCTTGTTTATTCCCCATCCTGTGTGCGTTCACACAAGGACATTTGAGCTGGGCACCCAGTATGCCTCTCTAGCTGGGGCAGCTGGAACTTGACCATGAGAGAATGCAGTAGTTCTCTCATGATGTCTTTTTCCTTCTCCAGGCTTCAGGCATCMTTGACTGGAACAGGTACATTTGACATCCGCAGATCGACGGGCCCAAACAGTATTTACCCAGTAGTGCTGCGAGAGAGCTTGTGGATGTTATTGCTAGGTCACTCTCCAACGTCTTTGAAAGGTTATGGAGAAGGGGAGAGATRGCCAGATAACTAGTGGAGACTCCTTCCTTGGCGATACTCCAGGGCTCTCTGGCCACAGTACTGGGCAATATGCTGTAGGGGAACCTGCTGCTGTGGTGGAGGACCATATTTCCAAAGGTCCCTTCCAACCTCAGCCATTCAGTGATTCTGTGGTTGTGCACACTTCCAGTAACTGCTGGGCCAGGGAGGATCAGGAGGTGGATACTGAGCACATCATTTTCCTCCCTGAATGTCCTTCCTTGTATGGAGTCTGCAAGAAGAGACAGCACTGATGGGCACAGGTCTTTTTAGGAAGCCAAGCTTCTGGAGACACATCTGTGCTGGCCTTCCCTGCATGGAATGGATGGAGCAGAGTCCGTCACTGCCAGGGAAAGGCCACAGTCTGCACATAGGCTTGGCCATGATGGGTCTCAGGTGCTGCTGGGGATCTGCTGCCAGAGCTGCCTTGCAGTGCTGGGCAGTGTAGGTGTTTGGGTGATGACAGTGTCAGCGCAGCATGGGGCTATCCCCCAGGCCCAGGGATGTTGCCGGGACGTCTGCATCATGTAACATTCCGAGTCCTCGGATGTCACCAAGGTCAGGGATGTTGCCAGGACGTCTGCATCACGTAACATTCCGAGCCCTCAGGTGTCACCAAGGCCAGGGATGTTGCCGGGACGTCTGCATCACATAACATTCCAAGTCCTCACCGGTCCCAGGGCTGTCGCCGTGACACCAACTATCGCATCACAATCCCAGGCCCGTTATAAAGGGGGTCTGGGGYGGCCTTGGGTCACTTTGCCCGAYAGCGAGCCATAGTGCTAGCGAGCGGGCAAAGAGCCGACTCGTCGGCAGGGGCGCGAGGCCGCGGGGTAAGAGCCACTCCAGGGGTCCCTCCCCAGCCTCCCTCCCCTCATGGCTCTTACTTTGCTCAGTGACCTCCCGAGAGCCCCAGCTGATGCCTGGGTGCTGAGGAGGGCACATGGAGCGAGCACAGGGCGCTCTTCTCTTTCCAGACTTGTTCTCGTCGGCCTTGAGCTGCTTTTATTGTTGGTGTTTCTTCCGGCGCGGACACCAAGGCCGAGGGTGAGCCCAGAGCAGAGGGCCGGGGCCAGGAGGCCGCAGTGGGTGGGAAGGCAGCTGCTGGGCAGGGCTGTGGGGCTGCTGCCCGGCCTGGGGCTGGGCTTGAGAGTCATTGCTGGGGCCACTAACATGGGCTGGGACGTGTTTTCTTCTGTCACAGGACTTGGAGAGAGAGCTCGTGGTTGGCCGCACGCGGGGCCCTGTCACCTCGGTGACATGGATCCTCGCGTGCGAGCTGGCTGCGAGCTCCTCGCCCTGAGCCTTGCGCTCACTGTGATCTTGGGCATCCCCTCGGCCCTCTGGGTCCTTTTGGCCTATCTTKTGGCCATGAGATTCACCCCCGCAGGTGAGCGGCCCTGTGCCCGAGCGCGGCTGCGGCTCCCGGCCGGCACCCCCGTTGCTGGCACCCACCCCTCTGCTGGCCGGGGCTGCGCTGGGGCTGCCCCGCGGTGCTCACGGCCTCTCGCCTCCTCTCCCGCAGACTCCGCGATCCCCGCAGAGCTCCCGGAGCAGTCCGGAGGGAGCGAGCTGATGGGGTAAGTGGAGCTGGCCCTGCCAGCTGCCCCATGGCGCTGGCTTGCTCCTGTGGGCAGGAGCAGGAGGAGC
>PTEX01000166.1:617412-645519 GCA_003342815.1 Eudromia elegans | reverse complement strand
ACATAACATCAGTGCCTCTCCCTGGGCCTCCCAGTACCCTGTGCCCTTCGGGGGTGCAATAAACATCTCTGCACCGCGATGGAGGACGCGAGGCCCTCGTCACCAGGGAGAGGCACACGACATCAGTSCCTCTCCCTGGGCCTCCTGGTCCTCTGTCCCCTTGTGGCGGTGCAATAAACATCTCTGCACCGCGATGGAAGGTGCGAGGCCCTCRTCACCAGGGAGAGSCRCAGGACRTCAGGGCCTCTCCCTGGGCCTMTGCTCCACCCACAACAACTGACACCATCACCAGACAGCCCGGCAGGGAGCACCAGGARCGGGCAAGGAGCCCGCTGCTCCTGGCCCTGCTCCTGGCAACAGTGACGCCTCCCTCAGCACCGGCTCCCACAACAACAATCCTYGGCCACCTCCRGAAGYGCAGGCGAGAGGAGCAGCCAGGAGGTGGYCTCAGAAATGGCCGAAGAGCCGAGCTCAGYGCTGAGCCCAGGGCACAGAGACTTGAGGGAGGCCCAGAGCTTGGGGGGGCCTCCCTAGCTCCTCCTGGCCTTGATGCAATTGAAGCTGATGGAACCACCAGGCCAGGAGGAGCTGCTGCTGAGGGACACCGGAGGACTCAGCGCGGGGCAGAGACTCTGCTAACCAGCCCCGCGCTGAGCCCGGTATCCCTGTGCCCTGGGCTCGGCACAGTGAACACTCAATAAACATTGGTGCACTGTGCAGTGGGCGTCGAGAGTGATTCTTCCTCCCCATCCTCACCCTCCCACCAGTCCTGCCGGCTGCGAGCACCGGCACGGAGCCGCAGGAAGCCCCTGCTCCTGCTCCTGGCAGCAGTGACGCCTCCCTGAGCGCTCTGCCCTGCGCTGTCTGCGCGGGCACTCGGGCTGCGGGAGCTGCTCCTGCCAGGCAGGCCCTGTCACTGGCACCTGCAGGCGCAGCAGCCCCAGCTCCCGGCGTGCAGGAGCGCCGCGGGGCACAGCGAGCGGGCCAGCTCCCGCTTGGGAAGGAGGAGGGCTGCACAGGGACACGCAGCCTCAAGGGGAAACCACGATTAACCATGCTGGGAGCCCCCGTGATGGCTGAGTAGATGCGGGGAGGGCAGAGCACATGGTCTGCCTCATTCTCTGCATCTCTCAAGACACTGTCTCCTTTACTTGACAGAAAGGCAGAGCTAAAGGTTATACTCAGGGGGCACAAAGTCTAGCTGGAGGCAAGAGATTTTGTGGGCCGAGAGGAGGCCCAGGGAGAGGTAATCATGTTCTGTTGGGCCTTATAGTAACAAACAAAGACTGMCTGGAGATGTGAAGGTGGGATTGCTGAAGGCCAGTCTTGCCATGGAAGACAGAGACAAAAAAGCGCTAAGCAGCTTGTCCTTTCCCAAGTCCTTTGTCACTATGTCTCCCTTCCCATCTAGCAGGAGGCGTGATATTTCCTAGTCTGCTTCTACCCCTGGTACCTCCAAGGCCTGAGCTCAACTTGGAGGCAACCATCCGCAGGTGAGAATCAGGATAGAAAATAGCAGCTCTGATCAGATCAATGATGGTTTCATGGCTTTCACGTTGTGGATGAGGAGGCAAGTCSGTATATTCTTCCAGCAGGAAGAAAAACTCCATCTCGAGGCTCCCAAAACTCCATCTCCAGGACTGCAAGTCCAGGCCTGTAGTACAGAAAACTTGGCGTCCTATGAGTGACAGTCTAACCTCATTATCTAACGTCTGCTGTGCCTCCTCTTGAGAGCCCCATGCCCTGCTACACTCCTGACCAACTCTTTAGGGTTGCTGTGGCTCCTGAATCTACACAGATCAAGATGGTCCTAGATATTTCATGAAAAGATGGGAGACTTGGGAGTCTTCTGAAGCAAGAATATTTTTTATCAGAAGGAAATTTCCTTTATTTCATGGTTTCCAGATATCCTCTCACTGGAGCCAAAAGGAATTTGGAGTGCAAGGATTTTGGATTTTTTTTTTTTTTTCCTGTATTCCATTGGAGATTTATCTTGAACACTTTGTCAAATTAACAGCATCTATCTGGATGGCATCAAGAACAACTCCTYGAAAGGCAACCACCAGCCTTAGAGATGTCCACTTGCGACTTGGTAATATACATTCAGTTGTAGATTYGCCGGCCTGCATAATGTAACAGCTGACCCTGTATAATGTACCAAGCAGTCTTGTTACCTTCACAGTGATGATATATATACAGTTCCAKTGACCTGATGGCCCAAATACTGCCACTCAAGGACTAATATGACCTTCCAGGAAAGAAGATCAGTAGAATGTACCTACTGAGTAAGGTCAGAAAACTAACCTAAATTAGATTCTAAGGCTCCTTTTATCATCCTCTGGACAGAGCTGCATTTTTCCAAATAGAAATCTGAAATATCTTCATTATGAAAAGGCAGCATTGTAGATTGGACAAGATACAACTGCTAAGCATAGGATGTATACAGTAACCTCCCTTCTGTGATCTTATGTTTGTGGAGTCAAGTGCARTCCATACACTCTGGATACAGCTACCCAGGCTTTTCTCACTCCCTTACTCACTAGCTAGTACTAGTTCACYAGCCCGTCTTGACTAAAGAGCGGATTTGTAACAATACCCACCCATAAACTGCACCCAGAATGTGATACATCACMCTATAGGGAGTTCATAATTCAGTATGAAACATGTAAAAGTTGCTGACCTGCATTAAAGATATATTCAGTGTATTGAACCAGAACTCTACAACCATATTCTTTCTTTTATCCTTTAACTTGCTTAGTTAGCATCTACCGAGGGGCCCGCAGAGTAATTAGGAAGGCCAGTAAATCTCCCAGATGTTTATTTTAAAGCTTGTCTCTAATGTTTTTATAGGCAGGAAAACTGACCCTATTATTTTATGTATTTTATTCCTCTGTAATATACAGTGCAAGTCACCCAATGACTTGTGCTGCAAAAATAGTCGGACTGATCATTTTCTGTGAGCCAGTTAGAAAAGCAGAAACTGACAGCGCTTCAGTCTTCTCCAAGTAAACACAACTGGAGTGCGATTACAAGCACCAAGACTAGARAAGTCCAAAAAATACACAATCAAACACACAAACAAAACGATACCCTGCCAGGGCCACCTGCCTTTTAAATGTACATCAGGTGTTTTGAATGCATGACCTTGGACAAATCATCAAGGATACTCAAGGCAGCCACTTCCCACAGCCTCACGTTGTAGCTGACTACAGGTGTTTTGGTCTGAGAGACTCAGCTCAAGTTCCTATTTTTAGAAGTCAGGACTTATCAAATATCTAATTAACTAGACAAGCTCATGAGTGTATCTAGAAAGAGAGGGGATGTGTTTTAGTTCATACCTACAGAATTCAGGATGTCTCATACGTAAGAAATGCCCAACTCCAATATAATACTCCTCCAAGCTACTATAAATATTAATACTGTCATTTTTATAGTAAGTGCTTTACAAGTCTATTTAAGTTATTTGAAGGTTATCCTGAAGAGGTATTTAAGTCTGTTAGGCCAGTTTTCTTCCTTGAACTTTCTTTAAAGATGAAAGAATATGGTGGGTCATCAGAAGATGACATTTTGATGGATGACTCAGTACAAAATAACCTGTGCCAGAAAATGTTGGGATCTTTGATGTTTCAAGATGAATTCTAGCAGTTATTTGATTTGAGTCCTTTTGATGACCTAAAAAACACTGTCACTATATATGTGAAAACAGCAGATGTCTCACAAGAGTATTGCTYGTAATACCATTCTTGAGTCATTTCGTCCATTCCATGTGGTGAAAGGAAGCAAGGGAGAGCTAAAGCACCTGGTTCAAGAAGAGGGAGGATTTGCAAGGCCTCCTTTCAGCAGCATTACTGATGGCCTGCCTGGTCCCTACACATTGCAGACTCTCTYTCACAAAAAACCATAGTGGATATTGTTCTTAGAGCTGGCAGGCTTGGATTACTATAAATCACTGAGGGTCAAATTGGAAAYGATAGCATTTCACTTGGCAGATAACTAGTTCCTTTAGCTAAAAAAAGCTCACTTCACATTGGTAGGAAACTTGAACATGCAAGGAAAGATCTAATGCTCAACTTGTGTTTCACTGTGTCCACTCTGCTGAGGTATCAAGGGCAACCCAGTRTGACAAGCAGAAGGTTCCYACCACCACTCCTGTGCTAAGGACTCTCAAAGATGATGAGAGCAGCTGAGCAATAACTCCTACCACATAYCTCAGCATTCTTGGGTGCATCCTGCTCGGGCCTGTAGATTTTTGCGTGTCTGTTTTGTATAAATAACCTCTAACCTAATCCTCCTCGACCAGAGGAAAGTCTTCTCTCCCGCTTATTTCTCTTGTGTCCAGGCTCTGTAGTTCATGGGCAGTAGCCTTAGAAGTGAAGACAGAAGCAAAGAAGGCATTTAGTAACTCTGCCTTCTCTGCATCCTCTATCACCAAGGCACCCTCCCTATTCAGCAGCAGACCAACATTTTCCCTAGTTCTCCTCTTGCTGCTTATGGATTTGTAGAAGCCMTTCCTATTCTCCCTGACATCTCTTGCTAACTCTAATTCCAAAGGGGCCTTGGCCTTCCTCGCCGCATCTCTGCATTCTGTGACAATGTTTCTATATTCTTCCCATGAGGCCTAGTGCTTCTTCCACCATATGTATCTTGTCCCCTGTAGGTCCAGGGTAGCAATCCTACTTCTTGCCCGTCTTCCTCCACACATGATCATAAATTCCAGGATCTTGTGGTCACTGCAGCCGACTGCCAGCAATCCTCAACTTTTCCACTAGACCATCTCTGTTTGTAAGCATCAGGTCCAGCAGCGCTCTTCAGCCAACTGCATCAAGAAGTTAACCACAATGTTCTGCAGGAACTCCTGGATTGCCTGCTCCCAGCTATGTGATTATCCCAGCAGACATCAGAGTGGTTGAAGTCCCCATAAGTACCAGGGCCTGTGATCATGAGGCTTCTTGCAGCTGCCTGTAGAAGGCCTCATCCACTTCCTCGTCCTATTTGGGAGACCTGTAGTAAACTCCCAYGACCATGTCGCCTCTCTTCGCCTGCCCTTTAGACCTCACCCACAGGCTCTTGACCTGTGATTTGTCCTCCTCTCACCTTCTTTATTAAAATAGAACTTTTATTTTTATTCATTTTTTGGTTCATAATTAAAATGGAGGAAGAAGAAAAAGAAGAAGAAAGGGAAAGTGATTTCTTCTGCTATGTTTAAAGTATATATTTAACAATACAGGATCAGAACTAAGTGTTTCAGTGTGCAGAGTTGCATTCAGTGTCAAAAGGAATAAAGATAGTAATTAAAAAAATAAAACATTAATTTACAAAATGAGTTGAATTAATAAAGTCCTTTGAGGTGTCCTTTGAACTTTCTTAAAATGCCCTTTTTTAATTGAAAAATGTCAGGCAGCAAATCGTGATATTAGATAATTCAGAACTTGTCCTCAAAGGACAAGGACTCTTAATGCAAACTCTATTGCCCAGTTGCATCCTGTTCCCTGAGATCTTATCTAGAAATAAATCTGTTTGTCTGAAATATAAAATAGTTAACGTGATTCAACTCACCTAAAATTTTCACTATTGATTATGCTCTAAAACACCTAAAAGTGCGTGGCTCAATTCAACTATCTGTAGAGTGTGCATTATAGAATAATTTTATATGTACACATCTTTTGTTATTCAGACTTCATTCCATCAAAATAACAGACAAATAAAAGTTATCAAAGCAGGAAAACAAACAAACAAGAAACTCCTTAAGGTCTTGATGTTGTCTTAGATGTTGCATTTCATTTATGGATGTGAGTTTTATAGTCTATTAGACAGAACTTGACATTTAAGATTACTTCATCAGTTATTTTCAAAAATTTTAATTACTTTTCATATGTACACAGTAATACAATAGTCCATACCTCCTTTCTGCAGAATTTAGTAGCTTCCTCTGGAATACCTTTTGAATATGGCTTTCATTATTTTTATGTTTGTCAGCCGTGATAGAATTAAAATGACATTAAAATACATTTCTCAAAGTGTCAGTTGTCATACTCGTGGCAGAAATCTGATGCTTCAACAATAGCTGCTTCACAAAGGATGCAGCCAAGCTGGTATTAAAGTATGCTTAGTGCATAGCGTCGCTGTGTTCAGCACTATCTCAGACATTCTGGTGACATCTCTGAGTGCTATTTGGTAGCCTAGCTCGAGTTTTATCAGAAATCCTGAAATAATTTTGTCATATTTCTCAATTCTCTGAGTTGTTATTCAAGCTTTTCTTCACATTTAATTATAACCCTGTGTAGCATTTGAGTTTGCATTCCTACCTTCATCTTTAAATTCAAYTAAGCTTTTGCTAAGTTCTCTTTTATATATATATATAAATAAGTTGACATTATTAGTCTTTASATATATGTTGTATTAAGAGCTTTGGAAGAAAATACAATAATAAAATGGGTAAAAATATTAATAAAAATGTAGAATTGTAATTGCATGGATTGACTTTATAGGTACAATTGATAGTTCAGTAGCAATATTTTTAAAATGATGTAATTATGAATACCTCTACTCTAATCCTGAAATCCTTCACTTGAGAAGATTCAGACCTTTATTATTATTATTATTATTATTATTATTATTATTATTATTATTATTATTATTATTATTATTCTCCTTTTGGGAAATAGTCAAGTATGTCAAATTAGGAATTGAAAATCTAGATTTCAAATCAATTATTTACTTTCATTCTTTTTGTGTGTATGCCCAATTTTTTAATACTATTTAGCATCATAATATTAGCAAACACTGATGTTTAGGGAAAAGTTTCCATGCTGATTCACACATCATTATATTTTGGACAAAATAATAATCCAATATGATTTTTAGGACCTCTCTTTCATCCTCACAACTAGGTAACTTTTGGTTTGTCACATCTAGGTAACTTAAAAAAAAGGTCCTCAGAGCTTATAATTAATAAATAAATAAATCTTCTCAGAGCTAATAATAAATAAATAATAAATAAATGCAATAATCAATTACATTTCAAAAAGAGGTGTTTACAGCTTTAAAATGTCCAGATTAAGTCATCAAAATATTACCTATAAGAGAACCTCTAATTATTCATAAATATTAGGTATGCATTTGGAATGATGYGTAGTCCACCTTTCACCTGAAGATATTAAGAATGTACTGAAGGATAATGCTGTGACTAGTAATAAWAAATAAAGAAAAATATATTTTACCCTGCAAGAATTTTATGCATTTCTCATGAACTACTGAAGGAAGAGGCTGGCGCTTTTTCCACCATTCTGAACTTGCTGCATGTAACAACACAAGCATCAAGCACTAGTGGAATTAATTTTTAAAAGCCATGCCAGATTTGTATAATCTAATTCAAACCTTAAAAAAATAAAAAATAAATTTCTGTTGAAAGAAAGCATAAAAATATGTTGTAATATTGTTAAGCAATATATCTAATCTTTGGTATGCTTTTAGGAAACTGGTGAAATAGTTATTTCTGTAAGGGAGAAATATGCTGGAAGCTAGTGAGTGCAATTATTTTTGTTTTTGTCTGCACCACAGTTTTGATTATTGAGCTTTCTGACTGCCATCCCACAATTCCCTGATATTTAGAATTCATTGACTTAAAAAAGAAATTGAGAAATTGTCTGTATTGAGAACACTTAGTCCACAATGAGAGCTATCAGATATGGAATGAAAAGCAGAAGAATATGTAACAACAAAGTTGGCTGACTCTGACAGGCAGTGAAAGAATGTCACAAAAAATATAAATGCTTTAGGGCAGAAAGACATAAGTGGAAGCACTAATGCTGTTTGGAAAGGTCTGTTTGACATACCTGTAGTTTACTCTATAATAAAGTTCAATTACTCTACATAATAGTTGATCAGTACTGTTCAGTAAGAAATTCTTTTAAAAATGGCATAAAGTTATGTGTTACAAGTGTAACAACCATATTTATATCCTTTTAAATTTATTATTTAAAATCTATGAAGTTTTTATCAGAAAATTTCAATAAAGTTGGAAATTTACCTCTTTTTATACAGGATATTTCAATTCTTTCCTCCATCCTCCTTTTATTCTGCTAGGGTGGGTGCAAGTGTACAGTTTTCCTGTGAAGATAATTATGTGCTGCAAGGTTCGAAGAGCATCACTTGCCAGAGAGTGACAGATACACTGGCTGCCTGGAGTGACCACAGGCCAATTTGCCGTGGTAAGTGCATTCCATGGAATTCTCCCAAAAATTTGAAAGTGTAGCTTGTAATTTTTGTTTAGAAATGTAATTGAAGGATGTTTGAAAGACAGAAAAAAAACATAGTAACATCATTTATATATGGAAAGATCTTTCTGTAGCATTAAAAGTTTTTAAAAAGCTAGCAAATGTGAATAAATATCCRTTAAAGACACTCATTTCTATTTAGCCCTGTAACATTTTCATGTTAAATATATTCTAATTAGCATCTGGTTAGGTTAAGTTAGTTATGCCTAGGTTAAACCATTCTAAATTAAGTCCTGACATTCTCACATAGTCCACGCTTTTTGCTAAATTCATGCTAAATTGCATGTTTGCATAGTGTCCCTTTTTTAAAGGCTGTTTTTAACAACAGTTAAATTTGCATCAAATGAAAGTTAAAAGATATGTCTTTAATGACAGAATTACATTCCCTGCAGGTAGATTTTTTTTCTAAAAACCTAATTGTCATTTTCTCCTGAGATGAGAGTGTAGTTTCATGTTAAACAAATATAAATTAGCCAAGATTTCTTCMAAAATACATGAAAACAGCTTAGATATTGTTCACATTTAACACTAACTAAGCATGCTGTGTTTATTTGCACAAGAATCTTGCAAATCTTTTTCCAGGTTAAGTGTATTTTGTACTGAGTACATTAAGGGGAAAACAATCTTGACARATAAAAGGATTGTTGCAGTGCATTTCTCAATGCACTTCTCAGTCATGTAAGATGACTAGCTGTAAATTGCTTAATCCAAATAAAGGAATTTATTAATCTGTTGGAAGTGATTTTTGGTCTTCAGAAAAATATAGTTATTATACTGTAATGTAAAAGGCTTTACAGGAGTGCACTAATGCTGTTCATCAGAAGTCAGCCACCCTAACACTCAAGAAAAAACATATATTTTGCCTGCTGCAAGAATGGTTGTTTAAATTGTGTGAATACATAAATATTCTTGCAAATTATGCTTACTGTTACAAGCTGTAAAACATGGCTAATGTTAAATGGACAATGTAAATGGACAATCTAAATGGAAAATCTAAAATACATATGGAAAGAAAAACTAAATCTTGTATTCGCTTGTATTCAGGGTTACACCTAAATGAAAAATCTAAATACCTTTTCTCAATATTTGGTTTCACACTACTGTGAAGTTAGGTGTTCGTACAACTGCATCATTCACTTTCCTCCCACTCTTGTTGAATTTACTCTTGTTTGCTAATATACTTCAAAAATCAGCTGAGATAATCTATGCATGGCTAAAGTAAGGCTCAGCAGATACGAGCTATTGGCTTCTGAATTATTTGTATGTTATTAGAGTTAGCTGTTCCTTCCAATATATTATCTTCAAATCTTTATTATGCTTTATTCCCTCCRGTAAATGGCTAACAAAACAGGATATATTAGTCTGACATCTCTATTAAAATCTCATTCCAAAAAAAAWTAAATAAATAAAAACAAGCTAGCGTACCTAACTGTACTTTCAAAATTGTATCTAAACTTTCACAACTGCCTATGGSATGAACAACCCCAGAGACTGCCTTGTCGTTGCTTAGCACCTTAATTATTATATTAAACAGCCTGCACTTCCAGTGCATGTGCTGGTCGGGGTGCCCCTGGRCTGGCTGCTCCTTAGGGTTTGGGGGCTCCGTAGCCAGCCTGTCTAGGCCAGCCCACTTCCCTACCAGAGAGCTGGGCCCTGGAGGAGAGTGGAGTGCAATGGGAAGCGGGGAACGCTCTAAGCCAGAGTCATCAGGCACCTCCTGTGAGGAGGCAGCTCCAAAGAAAGCCAAGAGATCATGATCAGGGAGAGGGCAGCCATGGCCAGACAGAGTCCTGTATTTCCCAAGACATAGCTCAAATAAAGACTAAAGCCCCAGTTGCAAATTTAAATGAAACYCATGTGCAGGGGTTGCGAGTGGAGACCCCGCGCAAGGCTAGTCAGGACCATTCAGGCCTATTAGTGCCCTAAGATCCCTGGTAGTGCTAATGTAAATATTTCTGGATTTTTTGAATTCTGCATAGAACCTACCAGCAATTCATTCTTACTTTCTTCAAGTGACTTATAAAGCCACCCAGCAATTTTTTAGCAGYTTTTTGCAGTACCATTTCCCAAACAGATTTCTATGAGATCTTCAACTTCAGGTCTTGATTGGCTGCAAGATATTTTAAGAAGACCTGAGAGAAAGTCCTGGTGGTTTTAGTGCTTTTTTTTTTTTTTTTTTTTTTTTTTCCTAATGCATATCTAGGGAAAAGAAGCTATAAATTATATTCAAACTATATTTGAACTTGTTGTCATCAAGTTGCATCTCTGGTTTAGTGTATGCTATTACAGACTTTGTGCAGGACTAAGTAATTATAAATTAATAAGTAATAATTATCTTCTAGTTGGGATGCTAGAGGCTTCTTTCTACTGGTTGCTGAGATGAGAAACATCTTTCAGATTACATGAACTTGCTCTTGTTATTTTAGTAGTTGAGAGAATGTTTTGTTTGGTTTATACATGTTGAGTTTCTGTATAGCTTGTAAGTAGCGTATAGTGACACACTTAAACATGAGGAGTTAYGTGTTTCCACATCATATGCATGGACAGCTTTTTAATGTTCCTCATCGATACTTTGGTAGAATTASCTATGCGGATGAGAGAGGTTTTTTTGCCTTCTGCTGATCTCTGCAGAGATCATTAAGGGAGGTTTAAATATAATGTCTGAGATGTAATTGAAATTCATGGAACTATATTAAGACAGTCTCTGCCATAAAGACAGCCAGACATTTTTCACAGAAAACAATTCAGTGAGGTAAGGAAATTATTCCGTGCTTCAAAATGGAAGCAGGTACAGAGAAACAAACAAACAAACMAACCCAATATGTATAATTTTCAGAATTATCAGAATTACGTTAGGTGTTTTAGTCCAATTTTCAAGAAAGGAATGAATAAGCTTTAATGAGTGTAGTCATTCATCTTAACAACACTGAATCTTGTGTAAATGAAGAGTTTAATTTCCATTAAAAGTTAATAGGAATTATGCTGATAAATTTGAAATTCAGATTTTTGAAGACTGACATGTATCTATGGATTAGAAATGGTATGAACTAGCCTGTTGGTTGTAGCATCTTTAACTAAGATAAGAATTAAGTATAAGTAATATAAATGTTAAATTGATTAATAGAAGAAGTCCTAATTTCCATGCTCTTTAGGTCACTTTTTAGTATTTTTCTGACTGGACAAAAGTCCTTCAAAGACAGACTAACAAAACATATGAGCCTAATGGTGTAATTATTTCACAACAAATAATTATTTAGCAATCGTATGGCTATTTTACAGAGTTTACTAAGAAGTGTTACAAGGTGTGTAGTGTAGAAAGCCACTTGTGAAAAGCATGTGACTTGATGTTTGTCATTTTAGCTAGAACATGTGGTTCTAATTTACGTGGACCGAGTGGAATTATCACCTCACCAAATTATCCAGTCCAATATGAAGACAATGCACACTGTGTGTGGGTCATTACAACAGTTGATCCAGAGAAGGTAGGCTTTCTGTCTTTGTCTCAGTTCAAACAGTAGATTTTGTATTTTTAATTGTTTTAAAAAAATATACATATTTAAATAAATGTGTGAACACCTTCAAGTCTCTGTATTCATCTAAACACAAAGATGACCAAAACACAGTTAAAAATGGACRATATTCCTATCAGTAATAATATCCACTCAAAATAATAAGACTTAATTACTTAATTACTTACTTAATAAGACCATAACTACAGCCTTCAAGTTATAAATTAATTTTCTAAGGAAATGCATAAAACGTATTCCAAATCAGACATTGCTAGATGGATTGATAGCAGATTTTACAATCTATAATTATGTATCAATATATACTCAATTCACTCTTAAAACAGACCAAAAAACAGATATATATCAAAATATTTTGTCTGTTCCTGGTCTGTACTTAACTCTCTGCCTCATTTCTCTTTTTGAGGTACTGTTTCTAAAAATGATTCTAAATACCAAATCATGAATAATTAAGCATAGTCATAGTTCAGTATCCTTATACTGTAAGATACCAAAATTATTTCTTATTTCTTGTTTCTGTTTCTGTAAAAAATGAATGTTGTTCCACAATAAAGGACAAAAAAGAGATCCCAGCTACCCTTGTGACTACCCTTGTGAAAAGAAAAAAAAAAAAAAAAAAAAAATTAAATCATTTATCACTTTATGTGTTTCACTTTTTGTCAGTGAAATGCAGAATAGCAGTTGAATTTTATTGCCATAAAAATTAGAAAATGTAGAATTTACATGTGTTTGCATGACTACAAATCATTTGCTTCATATATTATATATATATAAAATTTATATATTTATATATTCATATATATTTTTGAAGACTATATTCATGACTTCATTAGTATAGTTAAGGAAAAAAATGCTTAACTTTATCTCACTAAAAATTAATAAATGAAGTCAGTTGCAGAAATGATCATTTTGCAGCATGTTTTCATGACACGTTATTGAGATGTAAGAATTTTTTCTTTGCAAAATTAGCTGAGTGTTTATTTCATTTAAAGGAAAGCAGATGCAGCRCTTTGGTAAGCAGTAAAAGCACATATGCAAGAAAAGCAGGAAAAGCACAAAATTATCATATTGTGGAACTTTTTACTATAGAGGAAGTAAAGGGAGGTGTGGTCTTTCCAGCAGCAGACTATTATATTTTATATCATGTAACAGCTTAGAGCTGATTATTTGTGAACGACTTTTGACATATAAAATCTCTGAATCTTACAGTAAGTATTAAATCACTTGACCTTTTTAGGTATAAAGTGTTTAGACTATGGAAGATACCTTAAAAAAAATCAAATATTCAGTAATATACAGTCCTTATTTGATTTTCAAAGACAATATGCTTTTTTAAAAAAGGAAAGCTAAGTGTGCATTAAAAGAAGATATGTTAAATTACTACTGAGAGAAGAGTCTTAGCATCTTGGCTTTAAACTTATGCTTTATTACATTTCCATTTTATATTTCTTCCTTTGACTTTTTAAGAATTTAATGATTTTTTTTCACATTTATGATAAAATTAAGACAGTAAATTCCTGTTGGTTGCAAAATACTGGCTTCTTAGAGGTATTTATTAATTTATATAGAATGGGKTTTTTTTATGACTGACTTATTTGTGAAAAAAACAACAATTCACCCTAATTCACTCTACTACAATGCTTGCTAATGCAAGCATAATTCAATCTACTACAATATAGCTGTTTTTGAATGTATTTCAGATTTTAGTATGGTGGAGATCATTGAGCTTGGCATGGGTTAACTTAGTGCTCTATACACTGGACTTTAAGAACCATTTGTAACCATCCATGGGCAAGTTGATAGTTCAATAATACAAGAGTATATGGAAGGAACTGCACAAACAAATAGGTTATTGTCAAAATAAAGAGATATGAGAACAATATATGGAGTTATGGTAAAGCAAAATTTCATCCAGCTTTTTAGATGGAAAATAGAGAGCTATGTTAGCAGAGAAAACGATAATCACAATGTGGGGAGGAAGGGAARGTTTAAGTCTTTCAGGTCAAGACTTTATTTTTAGGGCCGGATGAACAATAGAGCATAGGATCTTTTCTTTATCTTGAAATATCTATCAGTGCAATAACAGAATATATATATTTTTCCTTTATATGAAAGATGACTTATAAGACAATGGCAATTATGAATGTAAAGTTCTTAAAAATAAAGTTTAATCACCGTCTTTTCAAGTTGTTTTCAAGTTCACTGTTATTTTGCATCCTTAAATGACTGGATGTCATTTAACATGTATCCTTTATATAATGAAAGCTGTGAAGGAAAATGCATTTATTTACAGGCTTTCTTTCGAGAGAAACTTATCTTGCCAGTACTTTGAAATGTAGGAGCTTTAAAACATCAATTACCTCCTGTAAATTCATATTTACATTTTGAAAATATTGGATTGATTTTTAGAGGTGCTGAAATGTGAGATTTTCATTCCTGACTTGTGCTGATTTTATAAGCCACAGATGTATCAGATGTCCAGGGTTTGTTTTTATTTTCTTTTTAAAGTACATAGACCATTCATGACATGTTATTACTAACATATATATCTGACAGTCTATTTGTGTTTTTTTGTCTGGTTAGTTTCCATATAGCATTTTAAGACAGAATGTTTTTCTTAAATGATTAGTCTTAGGAAACTCTTTCCTGAAACAATTCATATTTAAGGAAGAAAGTTGTGTATTTCAGGTACTACTAATTCAAAAATTATATATTGCAACTTAAATTTGACTTAGTAGATGAACCAAAACATTTCCTTCATCTGTGTCTACTGTTGTTTGAAAAAATTCTTTTGAATTGCTGCTACAGTATATAATGATATATTATATCATTAGTATAGGCCAGCGATAGGACTATAGAAAATGGACACAAACTGAAGCATGTAAAGTTCCACAGGAACTTAAGAAAAAATATCTTAACAGTGAGAGTGACAGAGCCCTGGAACAGTCTGCCCTCTCTGATTGTGAAGTCTCCTTCTCTGGAGATCTTCTAAACCATAAGGCAGCAATGTGCCCTCGAGGCCAAGAAGGGCAATGGAATCCTGGCTGCATCAGGAGGAGCGTTGCCAGCAGGTTCAGGGAGGGGATCCTGCCCCTCTGCTCAGCTCTGGTGAGGCCGCACCTGGAGTACTGGGGGCAGTTCTGGGCCCCTCAGTACAAGAGGGACATGGAGCCTCTAGAGAGGGTCCAGTGTAGAGCAACAAAGATGCTTAAGCATCTGTCGTGTGAGGAAAGACTAAGCGAGCTGGGCCTGTTTAGTCTGGAGAGGAGAAGACTGAGAGGAGATCTGATCAATATGTATTAGGGGAGAATGTAGGGAGGAGGGGGCCAAACTCTTCTTGATAATGACCAGTGATAGGACAAGGGGTAACGAGCACAGTTTGAAACCCAGACAGTTCCATCTCCAGGTGAAAAAGGACTTCTTTCCTGTGAGGGTGACAGGGCCCTGGGACARGCTGCCCAGAGAGGCTGTGGAATCTCCTCCTCTGGAGATCTTCTAAACCTACCCGGATGCCACCCTGTACCACGTGCTGTAGTGGTTCCTGCTTGAACAGGAAGGTTGGACTAGATGATCTCTAGAGGTCCCTTCCAACCTTAAGCATTCTATGGTTCTGTGAATGAGAATTACAGCATGGCATTTCATGTTCTGATTAACCAGTGAGAAAGGAAGCATTCTACTTTTGTACAGTCTTTCAATCTCTTTTCACACACAAGTRCAAGGTATATCATGGAATATAAATATAAAATGCAGGTGGGAAAAAGTGGTCTAGCTGAAGTGCACCCACTATAAATCAATCAATCATTCAATCAATCAATAAATAATTTGCTGGAATCATTTAAAAGACTAAATAATATTTTTGACACCTTACTTTTCTAAAATTTTCCATTTTGGCAAAGTATTCTGGCATTCCTGTTAATACTCTGATTATTTTGGAGAGTTGATTCTTCTCACTTAGCATATTTGCTTCCTCTGAGTCTCACTGTTGCAAATGTTATTCACCACCCTACTGAATCATTTGCTAGAATTTTAGTGCTTGCAAATACAACTTCACCATATTCTTCTATTTGTCTAGTACGTGCTATAAGTTAATAAATAAATAAAATAAATAAATAAAAAGTAGCTTTGAGCTGTTTTAGTTCTTCTGTTTTGCAGTTTCCAAACTTTTTGGAAGAAGTTACCTTGGAATGTTCTTTTGAAGTCTTACTGATTGTTTGCTGCTATCTCCTTCTTGCTTTTTATAGAACACTTCTAGTGTGTTAGTATAGGTCTTATCTCTTGCTGTTTCAATTTGTTCTTCCTAGCTGTGCAATTTTTCATAAAGCTTACTGCCTTGGATTTCTTGCTACTCTCCCTGGCTTTTGGTAACACTGCTAGACAGAAGAACTATAGTTTTCAACTCCCATGTCTATAGGAGGACGAGATTCAATGTTGTTCATCAGTGAGTCCTAGTGTAACATGTTATTTTCCTTACTGACAAGGGATTTTGGGATAGCTAGAGGGTCCATGGTTTGCAATAGCACTGAAGATATGGAGGGAATTGGAGAGAGGGGTGAAGCCCACTTTTGAGTAAGATTGTCTTATGTCATACTACAATGTCATAAGACAACCATTTCTGGTTTACTGTCTTTCTGAACACATAGCTGGGGAACTTCAGAAGAGCTTTCTCACTCAGGATGAATTTCCTCAGTTCCTAGTTAGGGAATCCAAAACATGTTAAAGTTGATTTTGTGATAATTCGTTCCGAAAATCCTTCCTGTTATATGTTCTAAAATAGAAGTTTTACCAACTAGAATATAATTATACGCAAATCTAGTGAATTGAGGTTACCTTGCTGATTTGTCAGTTGGTAATCAAAGTTCATGACAGCTCTGATTTGTTCCGTTGCTGACCTCTCTGCTCTCCCTTGTACAAAACACATAATTCTGCAGCTTTTCTATGCAAGTAGCTTATATGTATGTAAGAATCTACAATGAATTAAGACTTGTTTTGTTAGATGTTCCAGATCTTCCAGTTAGATGATATTACTGATTCATATTTTTAATTCTATAGCGTTATTTGTAAAGTATGTTCATAAGTAGCCCATTTCTTCAAAAATTCATACAGACAGGGCTGCTATTCACCTCAATCCCTGGTCAGAAATCTCATGCTGAGCTGCAGCTTAGAATGCTGCTGCAGTGATGATTAATATATTTAAAATTAATTAATTGATTGAAACCATCACAAAGATTTTAGATGTTTTGGGTTGAGCTTGGTCTTTTATATTATATTTATATTATATACTGTTTAATTCTAAGACAACATTGTATAATTCATTTCTTATGAATTTAGTATCATTGTTCCAGATTTCATATTTTTTATCTGGTTATACTGTAAGGCACTTTTTTTTTTTCTTTCTTTTTTTTTTTTTAACCTAATTACCAGTTACCTAGTTCAGTTTTATTGATCCAAAAATGTACAGTACTGTGTGAGTTTATTCTTACACAACAGTAAGAGAAATCATGTTAGTGTATGTGTTGCTTGGGCTATGGTAAGTAAAGGAGGGGATCCTGCCCCTCTCCTCAGCTCTGGTGAGGCCRCACTTGGAGTATTGGGTGCAGTTCTGGGTTCCTCAGTACAAACGGGATATGAAGCTGCTAGAGATGGTCCAGCATACAACAGCAAAGCTGATTAAAGGACAGGAGCATCTATCTTATGAAGAAAGAGTAAACAAGCTGGGTCTATTTAGCCTAGAGAAGCGAAGACTTAGAGAGGATCTTATCAATATTTATAAATATCAAAGGGGTGAATGTAGGGAGGAGGGGACCAAACACTTCTCAGTGGTAGCCATTGACAGGACAAGAGGTAACAGGCACGAGTCCATTAATATTATTCTTTTACCTTGAAATTCCTTTTCCTCTCTCCCACCATTTTCTATGCAATTAAATATTTTTAGGAATGAAAGTATTCAGGTACAAAATTCAAATACTGCACCTCAATTGTTTTTGTGGTTTAAATAGAGCACAAATAATGTTAAATGAATACCTATGAAATACTAAAACTTAGATGTTAACCTATTTTTTAACAATAAAAGATTGCTGATTTCCAATACTAGAATTTTTAAAAATAATTTTGTAATGTAATTTCAATACCATTAAGTGTAATAATTTACCAGTTGATACACCAAATGATTTTTCCAGAAWAATGCATATGTTTTTAATTTATTCACAGTGAAATGACTTGGAACAATTTTATCAAGTAGAGACTCAGTAAGATTTCTAGAACTGTGGATGAATATCTATTAAATGTATCTTAATTTCAGACAATTTAGAAAATACTTTGTATCCACACCTATAGAAAACAAATCAACATATTTATCACTTGTGCATGCACATACACATGCAACACACTCACAAAGATATAAGATAACCAATTAAATGTTAAACCAATATCAGCTGCAGTCCCAAAGTATATAAATATARCAACAGAAACTTCTTTTGTTTATTACAGGAGATTTTCTGACAGGAAAAACTCAGGATAGAGCATTATTAGATGTCCATAAGTTCCTTCTATTTAAAATATATTTCCATTGTCTATACTAAGAACAGTCAACCTTAATAAATTATATTACATTACTGAATTGATAACTGTGAGATAGTTTTCCCTAGTGTTTTAAAATATCTGTAACTGTTGAAAGAATATTTTTCATGGTCTTTTGGCACTGTCATCGTTTAAAAATGCACTTACCTATSTATGTCAATGTTTATATACACATTTATTTACTTTATGAGGTCTTATGCAGTAATTGTTGGTGCACAGAACCTATACTGATAAGATTGATAATGACTGACATAAACTCACATTTGCTGTGCAAAGAGATAAGTGCTGAAATGTAATTTATGCATTTACTGTTCTGTCTTACCTCAAAGTAACGTGTTTACTTACCTTGTCTTGAGGCACAGATGGCCWAAGTTTCTTTGTGTATAATACTCACTGTTTATCTTCTCTTTTAAAATCTTTTCTACTGGGAAGCTACCAGCCTTATATGTARCAATAAGAAATAAGGAATTTAGTGACTACATAGTGACGAATTCATAAGGGGGAAATGCATACATACGTATATATATATGTGTGTGTGTGTATATATAAACCATTAGTATTTTCTTAAAACAATTATGATTCTTTACAGTTCTCTTTAGCAATAGTATAGATTTTGCATTTGGCGGCATCACTGCAAATAGAAGCCTCCAGCACAAAGTAAATTACTGCTAGCACTTAATTTAATTAACTCCCTTTGCTGTATTGCTAAATGGGAGCTTCATAAGTGAAGAGGTATTAGGGAGAACAGTAAATGGAGGACAAAATAAATTATCACACATATGTCAAGATGTACACATCACAGATTTCAGGAAAGAGATCTATATGGGAAAAGCTGGTTTATTGATTTTTTTTTTTTTTTTTTTACTTACTGGAAATTTTACTTAGTATGGGAAACGTGACAGTCTGTGGTAATTTATTACAGAATAAAAGCTTTTCTAAGTGCCATTTGACATAGATAGCACCGGGACTAATCAATAGCTAAGAATCATCATGGGAAATGTGCAGTCTGTATTAATTTCTCCATAATTTAAAGACATCAATTGAGCTCAACCAGATTTATTCTGTTAGATGGTCGAAAAATAAACACCTCAAAAGTCTAAGATCCAATTTTATTCCTGGCATTCATTATCTAAAAAAAAAAAATGATCCAGATGAAAAATGACACGGATGATCCGTGCAGACTATACCAACCATGTGGTCACTGCTTAGTGAAACTCCTTCTACACATTGTGTTGGTTTCTTGCAGTCAGGCTGTCCAGGTACTAAAGGAGAACTTGGGCAGCCTTTCTGCAGGCTCTACCCTGTAATGGGCAGCAAATTCTACAATTGAAACCTGGGCAAAATAGCTATTAAAGCAACAGAGAAGCTGATCCTGTTGTATGTTTGATGACCAGCACTTCAAAGTACTGATAGAACAAGTAAACAAGACAAAGGTCTTTTCAGAAATCCTGGCCAAGGCTACAGGTATTGAACAAAGGATGTGCCTTTGTAGACCTCTGTGATCTCAGCACTTATTTATGGTAAAGGGAAATGTAGAGACTGCAGAAAAAGACCTAATAGTGATGTTGAAATTATTACCAGAACTCCCCYTTGCATAATTTACTCTAGTTTCAGKAAATTTTTAAAGCTTTTTTTATATTTTAAAATAAAAGTAAATTGTCAGTAAATTGTACTTGGAATTTCAGATGAATTAATTCAATTTTAAATTGTAATTTAAAATGTAACTGACAACACATGGTCTATAAAAAAGTGTTACAGAAATTAAATATAAGGTTAAATTCCACAAACTGATGATGCAGATGCAGTGCTAAAATTTATATATGTGTGTGTATATATATACACACACACACATAAATTTGTATATAAAAATATTATATATATATATATATATAAAATCCTCTTGTAATAGAAATAATAATAAGGCAAATATCACAGAACAATTTAGGTTGGATGAATGCAAGAACAGAACCACAGCACTGAGTGGCATATCATCTAAAATATATTGCTGAGCAGGATGGATAATTCAGGAAGATAGAAACTTATATTCTAGCTTTGTGTTCTACAGCACACAACATACTCATGCCACATGGGGTCTAGACTTCAGTCCTATTTATTTTTGGCACTGTGGATGGGAGAACAGGACCCCCGCTCCATCTGTTCGGTGGACCTCTATGCCTGGTGGTTTTACTTCAAGCTCTGCCTTTTATCAGACCACGTGCATATGTTTCCTCCCCGGGCTGTTGTTACGACTCTTCCTACTTTCTATGCTAGATTGTTGGAACTAAATGCTAATGACATTGCTAATTATTTAGGCCCAGAAAATTGCTTCAACTTTTTCTATTTCTATGGCCAGTCAGTGAATATCAACAGGGGGTCATTACCTACTGGGCTTACATTTTCCATATGTTACAAAAGTATGACGTTAGCTATCATTACATTAGGAAATTTGTCTACTGCTTATTTCTTTTCTCACCTCATATCCGATTAATCTAGTAAAATTAATCTGGGTGGCCTTCACTTTACTACAGGGCCATTTAGAGTACCAAAATAATGGCATGAGATTTGACACAGTCACTAATGTTGCCATCTGTGGCTGAAGTATCTGCCTGCYTTTGGTTTTTCTTTCTCTGTTCTTTGATAAGAGGTTAATAAACATCTCTCTTGAGAATCAGCATCAAAGTATATTCCCATGTGACGCTGTGTTTATGTTAATAGTCAGTGAAATTTAGATGATTTAATTGGAACTATTTAGAAAATATTAAATGCCAAACAAATTTAAAGGATACTTTGAAATAAATGGAGAAAAAAAAAATCTATTCTAAAATGTGACCATAGCATGRACCAAGCTATTAATCTTCTTCTGTATATTTTTAATGGGATTCATACAGATTAATGTGGTGATTTGTCAGCTACTTGATCCAAAAAAGATGTGGATAAATTTATAGTATGTCAGAGCAAAAGAACAGTAGTTAAGTGGTTGATGAATTGAATTTATTTATTTATTCTTTTCCAGAAAGCCCTAACACGAAAGTAGATTGACAAAAACATGATCATACCTATTCTAGAACAAGTGATAGCAATGTTTTATTCTTAGGCATTCTTTTGCTTACAGTCTTCAAATTAACCTGTTTTACCATTGGAATATTGACAGTCTCAGTAAGGACACTGCACAGTTAATGTCCACTTTTTATACATCCTTTAAATATAGCTTTCAGTTTAGTTGGCAGTCTCTCAGAACTCCTGAAGTTTGTCATGAACACTAGAGTCTACACTCTTACAGATTTATCTCTGAGTCATTTTTGAAATTTAATAAGTAAACCCCACAATATTAAGCAGAAAAAAAAAAAAGTAAATTTTGCAAATATGGCCTTATTTGCTTCTGAAAATGTCATTCCTACTCCTTCAGCAGTGACAATAGGTTCTAGGCATACATTCACACATATTGAATGTTCATCTGTTGTTGCAGAAAATATATTTTTGCTAATCTCATGTTTGTTTACTTCTCTGTTTCTGCAGAATTYTTCTGTACATAACCTTCCACTGTCAGAAAGTAACTTGTTTAAAGAGTTTTCTCTCATTTGTTTTTTTTCCCCGCATGTAAGAAATATACTCAGATAAATAAACTAACTCAGTTATTTGTTCTGTGTTTGATCCCATCTCTGTCCTTAGACAGAGCTTGCCAGGTTAACCAGCCCTTCTTCATGCAGCAATCATCTCAATGTTTTACTCTTCATTTATTTAACAGGTAACTGTTATCCCTGTTCCAAGCTTATTGGCAAAGATACAAGTGAATAGGTTCCAACGGAGCACAGATGTTCCTTTGTAAATGGACCAGTATAGAGTGGTGACAGGAGGGCAGGGAACCTTACAGTTTTCTGCACTGTCACTTTGCCTTCATTGCCTTCATGATGAATTTGAGCAGAGTAAACCTGAGCTCCCGAAACAGTGTTTAATCACAAAGTCACTGAAAGAACATTTTCACAAAAGCAAAGGAGAGCATATTAATAGCATAGTAGCAAAGGAAAAAAAGGGAATAATGTTGCAGCATATTATCTTCCTATTCCTTGGTCCATTTTTGTTTTTCAGATAGATGTGTAGTTCTTTAAAGGAGAGATTTCAGCCTAAAACTTTGTAGCTAGTCCCTCTCTATTCTCTTTGGTGGTAGACCTTACTATTTTATTATATCTTTAGAGGAGAAAGCAAGTATTTAGATCACTCTGGGCAGCAGAAACTCCCTTCCTAAATTTCTCAATGTAATGCCACTTGATTACAAGGCGGGTATATATGAAGTTTGGCTTTTTTTTAAAAAAAACCCTCAGTTACTGAAACAGTTCATCATATCAGCATAACAACCTTGGTGTGTGAAAACATTTATTACAAGTTAATGCAAGTCCTTACCATGACAAACTATATGTTATGGAGAAAGATGCTTTTTGAAACTTCTGATATCAAATTGCTATCTCAGGGAAATCTGACTTTGATCAAATAACTCATTAATTACATTAAATCTTAAAAATTTGTTCTAGACCATTTTTTCATGTCTGCATCAAGTACTAGTTTGATCCTTCCAGTAATTCTACTTCTGGATCACTCTTTTGTTAATAAGAGTTTATTTTCCTTCTCTAGATTTTAATCATCTAGAGAAGGAATAAGGCCTATTTTATCTGTATGCATTCATCAGTTGTGATTGTACTGTGTAATTTGAAGTCATATACTTTCCCACTTATTTTAAGAATTCTCACGACATTTATTTTTGGTGAGTTTAATTAATGTWGATATCAAAAAATGATACATAGATTTGATCTTTTGAGGATAATAGTGTGRGACTACTTCTTCTTGATATCTAGTTGTAAATTATTTTAGGGATTAATGTAGATAAGCTGTTCAAATATTTACACTTTCAAACATCTTTTGTGTCTTTCATTATGTCCTAAACCATATTAATTTCTGTTGTAGATCATGAATAGTAGATATGAGTGAGAGATGTGTATTAATCCAGCTGATCGATGCACATGCCCAAGGACAAACTCCCAGCTTAGAAGGGAAGGATAGTGAAGTTCTTTGTTTTCCTAGACACTGAGAGGCATTTCTTCCATGTGTCTTTCTGAGAAAAATAAAAACATAATGTAAAGAACTGTAGTTTATTTACTTATTTAAATGGTGTAATCATAGAATCATTGAATCGTTATGGTAGGAAAAGACCTTCAAGATCATTGAGAACAACTATAAGCCACTATGAGGTCAAGAGGTGTTTTGCATATCATATACTTTTCAGGAACAGAATCACCTGTTAGGACCATCATCCCTTTCTTGTCCAGATAGCAGGTAAGTGGGAGGAGATTCCCCAGCATGATCATGATTTYCYTTTTTTTTTTTTTTTCCCATCATAGACTGTAACCTTTACCACTGTGAAGTGGTATTTTTAAGTATTTTTAACCCAGTGAAGAATTTGACTATTTAAATAAATTTATCACTGGGACATAATTTACTTACTAAACTGTGAAATGTCCATGGAACAAAGATCTCACATGGTATTCAGAACTGAAGTGAGGCATAGAGCTTCACTTGAGGGATGATGCATTCTCAATGTTTATTTATAAATATCTGGCATTTTTCAGAATGTAACAAAAAATAAGAGACAAGAGAAAGATGGAAAAAGAGAAATGCAGTAAATTAAGAGCAGCTTCATAGGGCAAAATAATAAGTGCTGAGTGTCTGAGGTCTATTCCATGTGCATTTTCAGCATTTTACTGTGGACTGCTCCTGATCTGATTCTGAGTGCCCACTGTTGCCTGGAAAACATCCTCCAGTTTAGATTCATCCAAAAAGAACACAGTTTATCAGGTCTGAGATTGCTCTGTGGTGCAARCTGAAGTACAGGAAGGGAGGGTGGTCAGACGCTGAAGTGAAAGCCCTCCAGAATCTTTCAGCACTACTGTCCTAACACAGAGAGGACGCTGCCATTTGCATGCACCTTGCACATGCAGCACTGATTTGGGTCCATGGATGCACAAACAAATCCTCGAAAAATACCAAGGAAATGCTTTTGTTTTCTTCATCAAATTAAAATACAAATCCTATCCAAGGACACAGTTTGAAAAGATAGCTGTTGTATTGCCTAAAACCAATATATTGTTATTCATTAGCTTTTGGGTTTTTTTCCCTGAGAAAAAGAAGGCAGAGCATGCACAGAGGCAGTGTGCATTATCATGTATTAGTTCAGAGCCTTTCACACTGTTAACCTAATTCTTAGTGCTGTTCTGTGTTATTAGATGATCAAATCAACAGCTTTCTGGCTGATCATTCTTTTTAATTGTACTGTAGATATTTTGAAACATTTTGATATTAGTACTATTTTTCTCTGTAATTAKATGCTTTTTGATTTTTTCCCCGGATATTAAACACACTTACTAGTATATTACTTTTAACTTCAGTGCTTTTCAGAAGCCATTGCATGCATAGTACTATGTACGTGTAATTCCCTTTGTATAGCTCAAATGCATTAGAATGAATTATCTTGTCTACAGCAGCCAATTATTATAACTGCAGAATCAGCAGCCCTCGTACTGACTGTTACATTATCTGAAGGGAAAATACAAATCAATTGTTTTTTCACCAAATAATGTAATCAAATGTTACTCCAGTTCATCCATCTTTTGTAACAGTTATTTACATATTTTTTTGAGAAAAAAAATCTAGTAAATAAACACTATTGTGTAATCACTTCCACTCAGAGAAAACAATGGGATTACACCGTTTCCAAGGCAAATTTTTAGCTACTCARCAAAACACTTCGCTACTGCACTTAGCAACAAGTCATCATTGACTTCCACTGAAATCGTTCTGCATAACTCAGTTTCATGAAGAGTAAATGAAGACATGAGAGCAATGGTACATTTTTAGAACTTGAGATCCAACATATAGACCAACAACAAATTCTTCTGGTTCTCCCTTTAAAAATAGATTTTACAAAATGTGATTTATACACGTGTGCTAAGGCACATTTTATCCACCAGGGATATCTGCTGTGCCTTTTAAGATTATCTAAGTTATTTTGCCTTGCCACCAGATGTGGCTTCATAAAGTCACATTTTTTATATCTAGATCCTGTTCAACCTGCCAGACCACACAGATATCTCTGACAACTTAAGTCATCTCCGATAGCACTAGATGCTGAAAAATGAAGGACTAAAGTTTGATTTTTTTTAAATTTAATTGTACCTGCTGATTGGAGGTCTGGACTGTATAACTTCCAGGGGACCTTTCCAACTTTAATGACACTATCATTAGCAAGATCCAGCCTTAAGGAKTCTATGATTCTATGAAGATGATTTTACCATGTGGAATACTTAATATATTCATTATACACATGTGTGTGTGTATTTATTCCACAATTTTCTCTGTAACTGGGAATTCATTTTCATCCCTAAAAATCTAAGAAATGTCAAACTTGTTTCTGTGGGATTTCAGTATAGTAATTATAGTTTATAGATGATAGACTATAGACAACTATAAAGAACTTAAAACTTTTCACTTAGGTCCTCTACATTGGAAATTATGATTCCTAGTAGTGTTCAGTCATACAAGCAGAATTTTACAAAAACAAAAAAGTGTCATAACAATATTTTATAGAAATCCCTAAAAAAATCTTTACGATAAAATATGACATGTAGGAATTGTGGTGTTTACTTGGTAACTGCACCAGCAGTTAGTATGCTTATGTTGCTGGTCTCCTTTTTCAAGCACTTAAGAAAAAGAGAAAGCTTGCAAAGATCATGGGTATCTTTAAGATCATTTATATATATATATTTTTATGGAGACATTATAGTAACATTTAAACAATTTTATCTTGTAAAAGACAAGGAATTATAAGTACAGATTGTTTTCAGAGATCTGTGAGAAATTGTTTCATCACGTGAGAATGAAAGAGTATCACAGTATTTTTAATCCTTTTGCATTACATTTAAATTACAAACATAACCTTAACAATAATAATTCAGTTCATCTTCAAGAAATATCCTTCCTTCCTGCTTTACATGCATTAGAGTTTCAAAACTTGTATTTAGTTTCATAAATTTATCTTCTAAATTCTAAATGGCTGAGGAGATGTTAAGATCTTTTTTCCTGAATATAAGCTGAATCTTGGTACCACTATCTGCTCTGAGAAAACACTGAAGAAAAAAATACGTGCCTTGTAGTCCAGTATGTTCTCCTGCTATTGAAAGTCACAGAATGGCAAGCTCACATGCTGAATCACATAATATAAGATAGGTATAGAAAAAGGATACTGGATACTGTTGACATTCAAAATGTTAAGTTCTCTAACAAAGGTACAACATTTTTGGTGCTGTGGGAAATTGCTAATATCACAGTCCAAGGTCCCTGATGAGATGGAATGGACTGAATTCATCACCATAAGCCATTTTCTGAAGCTTTCTACATATTCATATTTGCCCTTGGTTCACATTTTTAGATTATTTTTGCTATCACAGAATGAAAAATGTTTTTAATAAAAAGGGAGAACTGCTATTCTGTACAGCAACCCTGAGACAAAAAGGAAATTCTGCAACAAATGTTTTCATAGTATTATTTCTGAATAGTGTTTTATAACAACGGACAGTTTGTAATAATAGAAGCAAAATTGATAGATGCTTGTGCTATGGTCTTCTAGATCATATTGAATATACTGATAAAATAAGAAGTGCTTTATACTACCTTGTCACAATTTTTTCTCTGTTTTATATATGTATATATATATCTGTGATGTATCTTCCTTAGAAAGAAATATTTAATTTAAATATTGGAACCTAAATATTAGTATCAAAACAACAAAATTAGTCTTTTGTGTTAGATGATCACCAGATTCAAATATATTTTTTCCATACAAAGTACCATGCACAGTGTCTAAAGTATTAGTATGCTAGTAAAGCTTTTATTAAAATCATTACAATAAATCTAGCTCTCTAAACCTAGCTATCACCTTTTTTATGGTGACTCAGTATATTCATAGACTGTAATGCAAGCATTTTTTTTATTTAGCTAATAAAAATGTCTACCAAATAGACATTGATAGTGATARAGAGAGAATAAAATGTTTTAGAAATGACATTAAGGATCCCACATTTAGAATTAACAACATTAGAGTAATCTCAAATGTATTTATTTCTTAGTATTGTTATCTTGATTTGTAATCCATAAGAATCTTGTGATTTTCCTTTTAAAGTGATTAATGAAGGGGAATATAAGTAGAACAAATCTCCTTCATTATATTACATTTACATTTCAGAAGTTTCTTGAAAACTATTATTGCATGTAAATATAGTGTTTTCCGTGATACAGGATCAGGTGGATGGTGAAATTAGACCAGACCTTTATTTTTCATTTCATTATATCTTCCTGGCAGTTTTTGTTTCTTGATAACAGCACAGGATAACTACATGAGGAGATACATCCTGGACATGTCATTGACAGATATTAAGTTCTTCCTTTAGGCAAAAGCCAGCCCTCAGTTTAAGGGAATAAATGTACCTATCCGAACACTAACAAAACAAAAATAACTTGCCATGAATCTCCTATATTTCTACTCTTTGTTTTTGTTCTAATGTCTTTTTAGTGAAGACTAGTGAGTGAACAACTCAGCTGTAGCTGTATTAATTACATGTACATGCTTTACTTTACTCTGATCTTGGAAAGATACAAAAGCTACATGGTTTTCCTTTTTTTTTTTT
>PTEX01000166.1:529158-613553 GCA_003342815.1 Eudromia elegans | reverse complement strand
CCCTTCCCTTCCCTTCCCTTCCCTTCCCTTCCCTTCCCTATTTTTACTTGCATTCCATACATTTTAATACATTTTAAAATATAAATCATAAATGGTTTAAATAAATGTGAGAATCCTGAATATATAGTGAATTTATATATGTCCAATATACACTCACAAAACGTTCAAATAATGCATACTGATAGCAAGGAATTCAATATTTTCAAAGAGTATGTTTTTGGAAAAAAATATGGAAAGTTCACATACTGAAAGTAGTATGACTTCTGTTTCCCAATATCTTGAGGTATGGCATTGCTCTTCACTGTGTTTCTGATTTAAGCAGCTCTTTCCCTCAAATGCGATAGGCGGTATGTAATTCCACTACCTTGTGGACACTGAAGTGGTGCTGTCATAAATAATCAGAATGAATCTATATTCAGTTTGAATTAAACTTTTTAACACCTTTTTACAAAAGTAATTTTTGTTTTGTTTATCTGGAAAGTAAAACAAATGGACCATGGACACCTGCCCAGTTAGAGCTACTTCTGTCACAGCTAAACCGAATAAACCGAAACCACAGGCAGGTCACATTCAGACAAGTCTGACAAGTCCCATTCCTGAAGCCCTGCAAAGTCAGTGCAATGCTACAACCCGCTCTTAGGCATGGCAGGACTCCATTACCGGACTAGGTGATTACAAAGGAGTAGGCGACCTGCAGAGTGACAGTTAAGTCAGCTGTAAGGGACATTCATTTCAGATGACTGTCCTGCAATTACAGTGTTAGCCGCAGAATAACTATACTTCTTAATAAGTAAGTGTAATTATATAAGAAATCATCTGTAGCATAATACATTATACCAGGCCAGTACTTGGTTTCTCATGCAATGCAGGTTCCGTAGCTGCAAGGTTCTGTACTTCTCAGTTGAAGGATGACAACAAATACRTGTTTGTCAGAGGTGACTCTTTCAAGAGTCCGTGTTCACCAATAAAATATTTTGGAATGATCACTGCTCTGTAAAAAAATTAACAGCTCCTAGTGAAGTATTTATTCTCTGTATGCGGACAATTTATTGCAAAGGCTCATTCCACAGCCCTGCTTGCTAAGATGACAGAATGCATACTAAATGTAATAAATTCATAAGGCATTTGTACTTTGAGGAGTGTTCTACAGTATTTTGTGATACACTGCATCTTTAAATGTGTTTGTATCTGCAGCAGGAAGTTATGATAATAAAATATAGGAATGCACGTATCTGATGTCCTTTACAATTATAAAATCAGTAATAATATGATAATCTAACTTCTGACACTTTGCTTTTAATGCTTATATTTAATAATATACTAAGAAATAAATTACAGGAAGACAAAAACATTGTTTTATCAATTAGCTAAAAAAGACAAAATCCTGTAACTATGCTTATGCACTTTCATTGACATATAAGTCAAATTTGTACCAATTTATATCTTAAGAGATAGTCAGGATTTAAAGAATGTATATAAGCTTCTATCCAATCTCCTTAAGTTTCTAGATGACTATAAAATTTCCAGAATATAGTAATTAAAATCTGTACCTATTTTGGAAACAAGATGATAGTTTATTTAAAAGTAGTCTAAGAGCCTTTGAACTTTATCTGCAAAGTCTGTTGGTTTTTTTGGTTTTTTTTTTTTTTTTCCTACTTTATGTATAGCATATATTGCTATTAAGGAAAATTAAAACAGTTTTCACAGGGTAAATTATGTATTAGTTATACACTGTTATTTAAAAGTAAGTCACATAGCACTGCAGAGGGAAAACTGCAGCCACCCTGTCTACTGTTCTCTTTACATTTTAATGGAGTTTTTACAGAATCTTCTCATTATACATTCATTACAGATGATGCGTAAGTGAACTTGACAGAGACTATTCTGTTTACCCGTACATAATTTGAATTAGATCCCAATAATGACTTAGTGCCCCAGTGTGTTCTTACCCTGCACTGTTAATCTGCATATTTGACGAGATTGCCATATGATTTTGAACTCATGCCTTAAGATCGCTGTCCATGATTCTAATCTCATTTCTTTTCAAACAATACAGGTCAAGAAAGGCTCTACTCAAATTCTTACAAATGCAAATATGTAAAATCAGGCTTGTAATCCTTAGGAGTCAACCATATTTAACATTTTCTGCTAACACAGATGAATTTCAGAGCAAGGGACAGGGACAGGGTGAAAATACCTATATTATTGATCGCTGAGGCATGAAGGACATCTTTATTACCCTCATAGGTTTTGAGAGGTAAATTCAGGTAGAGAAGAYGAGATTTTAAAGCTGAGATAGGCAGATTATTACCCAATGAGATAATAAGTGCATACTTGACTTTTGTGRGTTTTTTTATTATTATTATTTTTAGAAACTTATACAACTAGAAGCATGCAAAATAAGGCTTAAAATGTATGTGCTGCTGTCACTACCATTATTCTTACGGCTTTGGGGAGAAAATATTTTATCAGTATTTATCACTATTTTATCACTACTGATAGTAAATTAATGTTTAATGTAGTTAAATACAATTTCATTTCATTATGCAAGTAATTTTAACATTTCAATTTATAATGTTAAGAATTATTGTATATGGTATAGAGACATATATGATTCTCCACATTGTAATTAAGAAACAAATTCTTCTAGGCAGAAAATGTCCCATTATTTTAGAGCAAAAATAAAAATTTAAAACATCTCAGAGGATGCCTTAGCTAGGCAAAACTGTAAGTCAAGCATTATCATGGCCTAATTCTGAGTGTGTGAACTTTAATATGCTATTATGTTTTGGAGATTTTCTCCATGTAGTATTTGACAGCTGTCAAATTCACCTTCTTAGTGAAAAAATACTCACAATTTTATATGGCAGGATAACCACTGTGGCTCAGCAAAAAAGTCCATAGCCAGTTAACTTGCAGTAACTTGTGTGCTTTGATTTGTGGGGCTATATTGAATTTGCTTGAAATGTGCCCTTGAGTCTCCTCCACCAAAATGAATCTCACAGCTAATAGAATCCTGCCCTGATACAGGAATGAATGGAAACTCGGTAAATACACTTAGATACTGCAGTGGGGATGCCCACATTCATTTGCATGAACAAAATGCATGGGAAGATTTCCTTTTTTTGAGGGGTGTGAGGGTGTGAGAGAGTAAACTTTATATTTATCTCCTTGGAGAAAGAATACTTCAGTCTGTGAGTCATGATTTATTCGTTTTATGTCTCATTAATTGAAATTGTAACTATACCAAGGTAGGAAATATGCTGCTGTGAAAGACAGTTTAGCTTTCAGAGATTTTGAGATGATAGAAAAAATGCTGTTTCATAGTAGAAAATGGAAAAATAAAAATGTTTGCTGGTTGCTTGACTTTACAAAAAGTGTATCCCAAGAGCTTCTTTTCTCCTTTTGATACTGAAATTTGTTAGTACAACTCTTGTGCTGTTGATGTCTTCCCTCATTACTTTCTATAGCAATTATGCCAGCAGAAGTGTAGTGTGTGGATGTGTCCAAGATAAACGCAAAAGTAATTATGACAGAAAACTCACTTGCAGAGCTCCATAGACACTTCCATACATATCTCGGATTTTTAAGCTTCTTTTATTTACCAGTCTCTTTATCTAAATATAAGTAATCTTTCTGAATTGCCTAAGAGGGAGCATCATCTCATGCATTTTAGAAAAGAAACAGGATCATTCTTCTGTAAGAAGCACAGTTGGCCATCCAGAAACAAATGTATAATAGGCTTAGAAATATTTTTTGCATTTCTTTTTGTAAAGATTTTGTTTTCCTTTCAAATAAGTTCAGAGTAAGCTTATTTAATGGTGACAGAATAATACTATTGTTTATTAAATTGTAAAACAACATTCAATCTGAAGAAGTGTCTGGTTTTCTAGTTTACTGTTTTTCAGTATATACGTAATAATATATTTACCTACAGGTAGGTATATTGTTTTTGCTGACAGTGGTTCTTAAGTATTTCCCACATTCTGTTCATATGTGTATCCACACAAAAATGTCTTGTATTCTTTCTCAAAAATAAATAAATAACCCTACTCCTCTACTTCTAAGAAATCTTAAAAAGTGATCTTAAAGATAATCAGTTTCATCTTCAGTGGAACTCATTTTATGTAAAATTTGTATAGCGTTACTCTGAAATAGGCCATCCAGACTCCCCATATAGTCAGTGAAAAAGGGAAACTGAACAAAAAGTTGACCATCTTAAAACAGGCAATTTTATTTGTGGTCAGTGTGCCTCTTTCTCTCCTATGGTAAATGAAGGAGCAGTAAATTAAATACTTAGCATTAACATGGTAATGAATCATATTAAAGGAACTGAAGTGAGAATTTTTAACTCCAAACTATTTGTATGTTTGCAACATCATTTACTGGGTGTGACGATGAAATGTATTAGCATAGAGTAGTCATTAGTTGAAAAGTGAAATTATATAGCAAGATTTCATTAAATTGCAACTAAGATTTCTTCACATACAATATGCTTTATTTATTTATTTATTTATTATGAAGAAACCTTTTGTGTGACATTTTCTAGATGCTTAACTGTGTCTTTAAATTTTCCATTATGGCTTATATCCAATTACTTTGGATACAACTATGTTTTGAAATAACTAACTTATTTAATTTCAATAGGTCATAAAGCTTGCTTTTGAAGAGTTTGAACTGGAGAGAGGCTACGATACCCTTACAGTTGGAGATGCTGGGAAAGTTGGTGATACAAGAACAGTGTTGTATGTGTAAGTACAGAACTTCAACAGCAGCTTCATATGGAAATTTGCTGTCATTGATTATTTATTCTGAGCAATAGGATACTTATCTTACTTGGTAATATTAATTTATTTTTGAATATTGTCAAACGATAGTTCATTACAACTTCTCCCTCACCCCCCCAGGTGTTATGGTTGCATCTTTATCAACTTAACTGCTGTTACTGACCAAAAGTTTGTAAATTAAGAAGAGCGAGCTCATTAGATTGTTTTAATGCAGAAAAGTTTTTTATTTCTTTAACAATACATACTTTCTGAATAACTGTAATTAGTTTTTGACAAGCAATTAAAAGTATAAGAAATGGCTTAGCTTCCAGCAAACAAGTTATATATTCAAACAAAGAAACACCTATTGATTCTTCTCCAAATTTGTTTTAGATAACATTTAGATTAAGCAACAAAATTTTGATCAGATTTTTGAAGCAACAAAAGAAACATACAAGGGATTTCCTGAGAAACCTGTACAGATGCTGCATATATTTCTATAGAAGTGCATTGATCACTATTTATTGAAGTTAAATATGTTTTGTGGACATAGTGGTGTGTATAACACATATATGCAATTACAAAGCTAAAAAAATGCTTTACCTAAACTGTAGTGAAAATCCCATCTCTTGTATACATACTCCCTCACACTTAGACAGTGTTGTAAAAACTCTATTATTTCTAAGATTAAGTCAACATACCAAAGCTTTACTCCTAGACTCCTAAAGATTTGCTTTCCCTCTATTTCTAGTGCAAAACACTTTAGTTTTTATTAATGCCTCCATAGTGAGAATCTTTCAGTAGCCCTTAGATAGCTGAATATTTTATTTTGAAGACTATTTTTAGTAATTCCCTCTAGTCAAACTAATATTAAACCATATTAAAGGACTTTTTAATGAAGAAAGGTGGTTTCTATTTTTCTTTTTTAAGTTTAAAATATACACAGTTATGAAATGAGTGTTAAATTCAGGCTTAATTTCTAACTGTAAGGGTAAACATTTTGGATGAGTTTGGACAGCTGCAAACTAAATAACAGCTTCAGTTGGTTACTTGATGCTCCCTGGGTTAATAGAGAAAACAGGCTGACATAGAGACTGGATTCGTTTAATCTATCTTAAACATTTTTACTACATTGGAAGAATCACTTTTAACAGATACTCATTTTACTTCACATGATTATAAAGGGAGCTTATCACAAGACACTTCAGTTGTAGCTTGTAGATGGCTAAGTTAGCATGTTATATGCTACTATATCATGATTTGACATTGTATAGACATCTATTGGACAAGGCAGTATTGAACACATTTAATAAGATTTCATCATTTTATATTTTAAGTGTTTTTGGGGAAATTACATGTAAATTTGGGGAAATTACTGAGACTTCTAACGTTGCATAATCTTTAACAAATGGATACAGTTAACACATAGAGAAATTATTGTAAATTAATTAGAATAGTTTTTGGAGGGATGGCTCTGAGGCAAAATAGTTCACTAGAATATTTCTTTATAATTCCCTAATATTTATTGGTGTTGCATAATACCATAACACATATATATATATACACAGTATTATTTTTGGAGTGCTGATTTAACTTGTTAGCTGTTGGTTGTAAAAAGTATTTCCATTTTTTCTTATTTGTATTGGTATACATTTTTGATTTATAGAAATTCCAAATGTACTTCAGAGTCGAGTTTTTGAACTCCTTAGTAAATCTGGTACCTTGAATACTTCATTCTAATGTTATGTGGAATAGTTCACTGTGCATATCAAAGTATTTTAAAAATGCTGAGATGCTATTGAATAATCACTGAATGAAAATGAGCAAACAAACAAAAACATCACACACATTTCAGAAACTTAGGAAACATAATGGATGTTTAGAAAGAAACCTACCTTCCTATAATTGTTAAAGATGAGGTTTATATACAGAAGAAAAAGAAGTAATAAATTTCTAGAAGTAGCAAAATTTAAGAGGAAGAAGTGTTTTATAATATTGTATTTGAATCTTTCTCCACTGATTTGAATCTTTCTCTAGTTAAGTAGTTAGCATTGTAAATATTAAAAATATAAAGCCAAGTAAAATCTGGAATTTTTACTGACACATTGCATGTCACACCTTCAGCAGTAAAAGATTTCAGAGTTTTACTTTGTCATATGGGAAGAATTAAGCTCACCAGTAGAATAGTGATTTGTCATTATGTAGAACAATATCATAAAACTGGTAATTCTTGCAATATTTCAGAATACTTAATTATTATTATACCTGTTATGGTGATCTGTGTGATGCTACTATTTTAACTGTTTTCAGGTGACACAAACTACTGTGATATAAAACAATGAACTTAATCCACAAATGTTGTGGGCTCTGTCTGCTCCATCAGCTGTCTTCCATCTCTCTTTCCTCAGGCCTCCCTATACCTTGAGGTCCAAAATATTGAAGTTGGCCAGTTAATAACCATACAACAGCCTCTATGTTCAAGCAAAGGGTCACCTGCATCCCACTTAAAATCCAAAGCTAGAGATGGTTAAGTATAGTAAGGAAGACATATTAAAAGCCAAGGCCTGGCTTTTGGCCTAACAGCCCAGTTATCAATGCAGAGAAAAACTTCTTGTAGGAAGTGAGAAGTGAAGTGCTGCTCCAGTGAACATACAAATGATAAGAAAGTACTGGTATCAGCCTTGTTGCTGATGTGGAAATAGTTTTAGTGGTCTGGATGGATCAAACCTGCTGCAACAATTCCTTATGCCAATACCTAATATTGAGCAAGGCCTTAACTCTCTTCAATTCTATGGAGGCTGAGAGAGATGAGGGAGCTGCAGAAGAAGAGCTTAAAGCTGGCTAGGAAGGTTGGTTCATGAGATTTGAGGGAAGAAGCCATCTTCATAGCACGGTGAAGCAGCAAGTGCTGATGTAGAAGCTGCAGTAGGTTGTCCAGAAGATCTCGCAAAGATAGTGGATGAAGGTGGCCACTCTAAACAATAGGTTTTTCAATGTAAGCAAAACAACCTTTTGTTGGAAGAAAAAGTTGATTAGGACTTTCATAGCTAGAGAGGAGAAGTCAATGCCTGACTTCAAAGTACAGGCATTGTACAGGCACAAAGTGCATTAGGGGCTAATGCAGCTGATGACATTAAGGTGAAGCCAAGGCTCATTTGCCATTCCAGAAATCCTAGATTGCTTAAAAATTAACCTACTCTACTCTGCCTGTGCTCTATAAATGGAAAAACAAAGCCTGAATGACAACTCATCTGTTTACAACTTGACTGTTTATTGACAATGCAGCTGGTCACCCAAGAGCTCTGATGGAGATGTACAACAAGATTAATGTTTTCATGCCTACTAACACCAGAGTAATTCCTCTGATGGATCTGGGTAAACTAAACTGAAAACCTTCAGGAAAGGATTGGCCATTCTGGATGCCTTTAAGAACATTTTTGGTTCATGGGAAGAGGTCAAAATATCAACAGTAATAAGAGCTTGGAAGAAGCTGATTCCAATCCTCATGGATAACTTTGAGGATAGGCTTTACTGAAAAAAAAGAGTTGTTTGTTTGTTTGTTTTGTCATTTATGACTCTACAAATTACTTTGATTTTGAATTTATTGTATATGCAGACTCACTGGATCTAGTGTTCCTGATCTTATTGTGAGCATGAGCAACCAGATGTGGCTTCACCTACAATCTGATGACAGCATTGGCTCTCCAGGATTCAAAGCTGTTTATCAAGGTATGTACTAAATTAGGTGTTTTAAAATCATGTTATAACTCTTTCCATTATATCTCATTAAATATATTTCAAATAAATATTTGGTCCTTTTACGAATGGCAAGTTTTGATTGTGTCTCTATTGTTGATTCATGGATAATGGAAAAAGATTTTGAGCACATATAAAATGACTAAAAAGTTTTGATGTAAAAATGAAAATTAAAATATATTTTTTGAACGTCAATACAATATACAGATTTCCATCATCTTTGAAAAATATGAAATATTATTTACTCCAGAATATAATTCTTCTTGTTAGGTACCTTATTTGAAAATTGTGTATAGTATTCACAACCTTTATTGGAATACTTACAAAATTATAGTTGTTTTCTTGCCTCTTGGAGAATCTTCACAGACTCAGGCCAAAATTAATATTCATCAGAAACAATAGAAAAGATATATTGTGTATGACCGTGAGAATTAAGAAGAACCTTAGTTTACTAAAAAGAAATGGAAAAAAAAAAAAAAGGTGGGAGCTTAAGATATCCTACCGTTACTTATTTTGCATTTCCCTTGAACAGATGTGTGTTTGATTGATATTGATTTAAAATATTGTTACCACTTCAGGATTTCATAAAATTCATGCTGTTGGCAATTAATGGAATTAGCTTCTCTTTAAGAGTAGTTGATCTTTTGAAACTCCCAGAAGTAGGCATGTGCATTCAGGAAAAACAGTAAATGCAAAGTAGTATTTGAAAAAATACCCTCGTACTTTAATCAACCAGAAGTTTGAACTTTTAAATCTATTCCAAGCTTTTGTCTTTTTCTTTCATCTGTTTCATGGTTTTCTTTTGTTATTTTCATCTTATATGCTACAATTCAGCCAAAATATTTGTGTGTGTGCTATTCAGTCCCACTAATGGTAATAAGATTTAATTATACACTAAACTTAAGAATGGAGTCAACTGTCTAGATGAATTTGAATGCTTGAATTTGCAATGTGTATAGACCGTCATTAGCACCCGGTAGTTTGGTAATGAACAGTTATTTATATCTTGACTTTTCTTAAGGCAGCTTTGTTTTAAGGGAGCCTCCCTCTGTTATTTACATTAAAAGCTTATAACTAATATTTTGAAGAACTCCAAGAAATAAGCTCCACTCACTTATGTCCTCCACTTTTGGAGGACATAAAATAAACATGTTTCATAGTGTAAAGCAATTTAATTCTGTATAGAACTCTCATAAAGTTTTCACTATGAATATATCTGTTCGTAGATCTATACAGTTCAGGTTACTTTTGTGGATGGGCAAGTATCATTTACTCAGTTTCCCACATAACATATTATGAATCACTTTCAGATAGAGAACTTTTCCAAAGTTATTATTTGACGAGCTTGCAGTAGGCATTTCTAAAATATTTCAGCATCCTACAGTTTTCTTTCGTGGAATAAAACGTATAATCAGTGGGTTACTAATAGGGTAAAAATAGGCTTCAGCACTGGCATGCTAAATCACTGATAATTATCACAACACTTTCAAAGTTTTTTTTTTTTTTTTTTTTTTTTTTTTTTTTTTTAAAGAGAATATCTTTACTTGAGCTTTGTAAAGTGTTCAGTGGCTGGGATGGCAGATGGAACTGACTTTCCAGTCTAGAAAATGCATATGAACTTAATTAGACAGAATGTAATTTAAATGGTTGAGAGTCTTACATATTTATAGATTAGCAAGCTGTAGCAGGTCAGAACAAATTTCCGTCTGTGCTATCCTTTATTCAAAAATGGCCCATAACAGAGACTTAACAAAGAATATAAAAATGACTAAACACTGCATAATAAAATAATGAAAGCAAACAAATAAATAGAACAGATTACATGGATACATAATTAAGTATATGTTTGATTTTTTGTTATTGTTTTTATACTCACTGCTGAACTCTGCTACCAGGGTTCTTTTTATTATTTTGAAAGGGTAATTTCCAAAATCATCAACCAGGTCTTGGTAAGATTATGCTCAATTATGCTCAACAAACATACTCTAAATGGCTGTTTATTATAAATAACAAATGGCTCAGTTTAGCTGTTCAGTTCTATTCTTGTTACAGTATAATCTGTCTCTTGTGTTAAAAATGAAGACTCTTAATTCACTGAAGAAGAATTTGTATTTTGGAAATACAGTTGCAGTTTGCTAACATATGTACATGTTGAATTTTCTTGTTATTGTTGAGGAATAAGCTTATTAAACTTCAAAATAATAAGTCTAAGGATATAACAGGATTTAACATTGGGTTAAGGGCAGCCAGCATATAGCACGTGTATTGTTCCTTAGTTATATGACACAACTCTATGTGAGCCTTTCCTCGACCTTCTGCTCCACATTGCAGCTGTTTCTGACTGAGGAGGCATATGTACGTTTGTATCTTTTCAGTGTGTGACTCAACAAGTCAAAGCTTACTGGGAATCAAAAGCCTTTGTTTGCCATATTGCACAAAGACATTATGAATTAGAGGAATAATATGTTGACTGTGAATGAGAGAGAATTGTTATGTTTTAGCCACTGAAGAGTCTCCATGTAATCAAGCTCCTTTGTAAAGACTTGATCATATTTAGCCAATTTTAGGTAGAAAACAGCTCAGATGTTTTTATCTTAGTATGGTATAATATTATATAGCTTTTCATAGGGCTTAATTATTCAGTAAGTTTGTCTTCAGCATAAATGTTACTTCTTCTGTCTAATTAAATTTTAATTTAAGGTTTGCAGTGGCCATTTCTCTTTAAATTAGCATTATCATTATATATTTTTTATTTAAAACTAGATAGCAGCACCTAAAAATAAAGCTGACTTTTTCTAAGAAGTTTCTAATAAGATGCAGAATGGAATTAATATAAGCATTACTGGATCTTTTATTTGTTTTTACTTCAGCACTTCTTTCCTTATACTGTATTTCCTTGAACACACCAATTGGAGTGTGTTGGAAACACAGTGGTTTCTAATCTCATATTTTGGAAAGCTTCTAGCAGTATAGGAAACTTAATTCTCTCTGTTACATTTTATTTAATACACAAAACCATAAATACTATTTTGTTGTTGTTATTTTTGTTTTGTCTCTCATACTGTGACTCCTCTGCAGATTTTGTTGGTGAACAAGCCATGTAAATTCCCACTAACGTAAAGCTGGTGGAAGGAAAAAAAAAAATGTCAAAAATATGATGCCTTGGTCCTATTTTAAACCTCTAATTTCTGGTTTTTATGTAATACAGAACATACCCATGCCATGAATTTAGCTGCTGTATTGTCCTGCATGCCAAAGCCAAAATAAAATTTTCTCCAGATTAATAATTTAGTTTCTAGTGTTGAAATCTGCAACTGCCATCATTTGGCATCTTAAATCATACCTCATTATTTGCATAGTAATCTTGTCTTTGTAAATGAAAATATGGACCATTGAGAAGTTTGTATCAATGCACTTGTTATTGGCAACATTAATTATATGTATTTTTTCGATACTGCTTAAACCCTTCTTCTTGCTAGACTTATTATTATTATTATTACTATTACTATTGTTATTATTATTATCATCTTTGATTTTCATTTCACATGTAATTTTCCAACTGAGATTTTCAGACTATCAAACTATCAGACCATGTAAAGTCAAACTGGTGGCTGCAGATCCCTGATACAGACATGCTTTTTTAAACTTTCAGTTGATTGTATTCTTATGGAAAGAAGTTTTATTTATTTACTTCTACTTGTATTGTCCCCAGCAAAATAGTTGCATGTACATTTAGGTATGAACATATGCTGACAAGGTTATAAAGAATATTGTACAGAATGTAAGACATGTTTGTTTGCAGAGTAGCTGTCAGATTTTATTCCCTAAAAAGTGTGATAGTAGAGAGGAAAATGGCATGTTTGCCTTGCTCAGGCCTTGTCTTTGGAAGTAGAGTCTCTTTTTCCTAAGCACTTCTAGGGGAACTTTCAGTACTCCCAGAGAGGAGCAAAGATTGAAAATGGGTAGCACGGTTCCATCTCCCCCCGTCTTCTGCTCCCAACAGTAATCATACAACAAGATACGTCTAAAAGCAGGGAGCTCTTTGTGAGTAGCAGGGACAACATGCAATGAGGTCTTATATGTCATCAGATGACAGAAACAGGAATCTCAGTGGAAATTCTTCATCCCAAGAAATAATGGAAGCTGCTGAGATGTGTGCAAACCTGGAGTTTTCTTTTAATAGTTTTTAACAGATGTGGGCATAGTATTCCCAATCAGATTAAAAGATTTTACTGTTTGAAAATAAATTGCTTTGATGGTAACAAGTGATGGTTTGCAAATAATATATTATATATGAACGACTGATTTTAAGATCGTTGTGTAAAATGTAATGAAGTATGATATTTTAGTTATTTGTCAGATATCTCTGGGCAAGTTTAGCCTACAATTTTTTATGCTACAAATCTCTTACAATTGGTTTGGCCTATTGCAGATCTGCAAAATTGTATTCTATTAAACTGATTCTGGAAATTTCCTCCTAAGAAATACAGACCACAATCCAATTTACTTTGACATTTCAGGTAACTTACAGGGTATGGAAATTAAGAGTCCTTTATGGACCCTTTCCAGCCAACCTAGTATTTTGGATCTACGGTTCACTGGGAAAGGTGAGATCCTTTCTATGGCAGAAACTAGGTTATGTACAAAAAAAAAAAAAAAAAAAAAAACTTCTTTATGTTCCAGATTAATACTTTGTGAGATTAAGATCTACAAGGGTTGTTCTTAAAGTGAACAAATAACCAAGATATTCCTTTTCCTGATTAATGTATTACTTGTTAATTAGCTTAGGGTAGTGCGCTTAGTTTTTGACTTTGTGTGTATTTTTGGAGAGATCTTAGAGTCGTGTTATAGATTTACAGGATAAATCAGCCTGTGGAGGAGGTCACTAGTCCGACTTCAAAGCAGAGTCAGCTGTGAGATTGGACAAGGTTGGTCAGGCCTTCATGTCATGGAGTCTTGAAAACTTCCAAGCATGGAGGTAGCACAGGCTCACTGGGTCACCTTCTGCACTGGTTGGCTGTGATCATGAGCAGCAAGGTTTATCTTAGATGCTTGTTTCTGTGTCTCTTTACTTCCTGCCACACACGACTGTGAAGCAGTTAGCTCTGCATTCCTTCTCATATACATTCCTTCTCATATACCTTCTCATATACACTGGCAGGCATCTGTTAGGTCTCCCTGAATCTAGGGAGTTCTAGTTCTCCAGGCAGAAAAGGTCAAGCTCCATCAGCCTCTCTTCATCAGGCAAGCGTTCCAGAGCCTGACCATTTTGGTGGCTTTTGACTGACTTTGCTTCAATTTATTTCTGTATTACTTACATTATTGTGGCCTGCTTATCTCAATAACTCTTTTTTAAGAAAACCATAAACTGTGTCTGTTCCCTGATCTGGAAGAAATATCTTATTTGAAATTGAAAAGGGAAAGCTACTGCTATTACATCTCATGTCCTGCTTCCCTTTCAGAAGATATTTGGATTCACTGAAAATATGATGACTTTATTTCTAGCTGGGGAGCAAGAACTTCCCACGAAGCAGTCTGAGTGAAGATGATTTGTTTTGGAGAGATGGGCTATGTTTAAACAATGACATCTTGTCTTGGGGATAAAGAACAAGCACTGAGGCAGTTTAATAGTAGAGACTCGAACTTTCGAATTTCCTCTTGTTTTCACAGTAGTTTTGGCAGGTCTATGGTCCAATTTATGGTGTCATTTTGATCCCTGAACCAATATTCCAGAATGCATTCAGATCCTTCCAATGTCATGTAAAAATGTACTCTTGAGTTCATCTACCCTTAAGATACTATTCCAAAGAGGTAGCGACCTGCTAATCAGTTTTCTTTATTTGTGTTTCTTCCAATTCACTGTTCAATTTTCATAGAGTGCTCTCACTGAGAATAGATCATATGTACATACATAAGAAAACCTGTATAGGAATATCAGAAGCCGTATTAATTTTAAGATATACTGATTCTTCCTTCTTTTTACTCAAAAATCCAGTTATCTTGTCAAGATAATTATAGTCTTGACATGATAATTTCTTGTTGCATGGGTTTTTGTTCTGTTTTTGTTTTGAAATGTCACTGCTTGTAAATAAATTCTTCAGTATTTTTCTAATATTTTTGAGAATATTTTTTATTGTTTTATCATATTTATTAGAGGTGTCCTTATCCACTCATCTGGGACTTCCTTGTCCTCTGTAAGTTTTTGAAGAGTTTTTGAAGATAGTTGCTGACAGTTTATATAGGTGACTGTTTAAGTACTTTAATGTGGATTAGGCCCTGTTACCTTGAATATGTCTAAATTTTCTAAACCATCCTTAATCTTCTGTTCTCTTCCTATGCCTTTTATTTCATTTTGTTTAAACTGTTTTTGTTATCTAGAGTTTCTCTGCTAGGGTGTCTTTTTTTTTTTTTTTTTTTTTCCTCCCTTTTCTTCTGGAGAGATAAAATTGGTGTTCTTCACTCTCCGCTTTATTTTTGTCTGTTACATTTAATGAACCTCTAGAACATTTTTTTATTATCTTTTGCCTCGTTCAGTGGTTTACTTTTTCACAAAAGTCATTCTTTTGTAACTTCTAATAATTTCTGATGCAACTACCTTTTCCTTTTACCATACTTCCTATTTTTCTGCAGCACATGTTAGCCTGCATTCCACATCTGTGGGCCAGCTTGTAGGTTAGGGCACTACTCAGTCTCTTATATAGACATGGTATTTTCATAGTATTATCTTTTATATCCCAGAAATTGTTTTACTGAGACAAAAATGGCAATTCAAAGCCTAACATTCTTCCTGCAAACTGGTAATTAGTTTTTGCTAGGTGCCTAATTCTATAATTATTGATACTAAATATAATCCACTGTTCCATTAATCAGTTAGTCATTATAAGTTCTTCTTCAACAAGTAACAGAAAGGTGCTTCCTTATCTGTATTCAGTTTTGTTCTGTGTCTTATCCATATTCAAATATTATCAGCATCTACCCTGGACATGTAAAATCAATAGGCTAATGAAATGCCATTTTACTTTTACACATGATCTTTCTGCATTCTCAAATGCAATATTTAAGTAAATACCAAATGCTAAACTTTTGGAACAAATTTGTCAAATAGGACTTTTTTTTATGTGTTTTATTATTGTCACTTTATTTTTTATTTTATTTTACCACCAAGACATCTCTGTGCTCTGAAATGTCAGTTTAAACAGACTTACTATAAAAAAAAAAACAAACTGACTTTCTATCTAGCTGACTGTAAGGTCATGTTTGTTTTTTAATGTGGATGGAGTGTGAACCAGATAGAAGCAACAAAAATTAATCTCCTGGATATGTTTTGCAGCCTTTTCAATACCAGCAAGGACAAAATATTTCATAAAAATTGTGAAACATCCTATAGGGAACTATATGGCCTGTGAAGGACGTTATTTTTATAGTTGGAGACTGATAGTAATTTTTACTGCAAAATTTCTTTAAAGAAATTTTACTGGAATAATGCTAAAATTGTGGTCATCCATAAATTTGTCATATAAGGCTATGATGTTTACATTTTGCCTTTAATAGTCAAGATTGCAGTCTAATTATGTATTACTTGAAATACACTTTTTTGTTAGTTTTATTAGTTTCACTGTTACTAGTTACTCCTTTATATTTCCAAACAGGAATTGTATATATATGTATGTGTATGCATATGTAGGTATGTTTATACACACACACACATATACAGATATATATGCACATATATATACACACACGTATGTGTGTATGTATGTATAAATGTGTGTTTAAATATAATCATAATTTCATCTACTTTTATCAGATTTCATCTTATGCTCTCTCCTGCAATCCTTTTCTTTATCTCTTCTTTTTGTATAAGAGTTTCTGACCATTTGTCAGTGGTTTTGAATTCCCATAATTCTTCAGTATGTTTTTGAGATAGAGAAACTAGTATTGTGCATTCTAGATATTTTCTATTTTTAAACCAGTATTCCCTAGGAACAGAAGGTACTTTTAATAATATTTTTGTTGTTGTTGTTCCTGGTGATGTTTTATTTTTCCTAAACTGGAACCATTGCCTTATTCTATTGAAAGTTCCTGTACAATTTTCAGCTGAAATTTATTATTACAGTATTATTTGGGCATACTCTGTTAATTCTCTCTTCCATCAAAAATCTTGTAGCCACAGGATGTAAATCTTTTCAGGAATGGTAAAACCATTACTGATGGCTTTTTTTCTTCTATGCTGGACCCCTAGAGATCCATGCTCTCTGTTCCTGTTGTTGGAGAAGCTTAGTTTTGAGTTTTTATCTTGTAATTTATTGGTGCTCTTGTAGCCATGATGACCTAAACACTGAAGAGGACTGTGTGGCTAGAAGTGGTGTAGCCCACTAATTATTTAACCATTCATAACTCATTTGCCGTTTCAAAAAATGATGGACTTAACAAAGATATTGGTTTTATATCACATTATAGTTGCAAAATTTGTCTTTCTGTATTTTATTTAATCTTCATCAAGCAAACTTTTTAATGTCTTGACCTGGCATTTGAATTCTATTAGTCAAACAAAATCTGTAAGATCATAATGTGCTACTGGTCCAGATAGATTTTGCTATCCAAGATGGATGAGAAGATCAGCTTGAAACTTCCCAACAGGCAGTAAATAGTACAGCAGTTGTAATAATTAAAATACAGCATAAGTCATGTCATATGTTTCTCCTTTATGTATCAGTTATTTGAAACCTAGCATCACAACAGAATGATTGTTGTATTATCTGCGTCTTTAAAACACTAGATTTAAATTTTAATTAATGTATCTGTATTAGTGTGCTGCACGTTACATTAAAATTACTGCAACTTAGTGCATGAGGATATTATTAATACTCTACTGATTAAAGTTGTATCTAGCTACAGATTTAATGATCTGATAATGAATTGCTAAGATATCATATAATGTAACTGAAAACATAATGGTATTATGGAATCTGTTTTAAACATGCATTTGCATTTAGCAACCACCACCATCCCCACAAAAGAAAAAAAAAAAGAAAACAAACAAACAAAACAAACAAACAAAAAACCCCCAAAAAGTTAAATTACTACCAAGACTAAAGAAATAATGACTGCCAAATATTGTAATCCATGAGGCAGTTTATTTATTTCATATTTCATCTTCCATATTTTATCAAGTATTTTATTTATTTCAGATACTGGGGTCAAAGTAATGCAAAGCCTTCTCATTGAAAACAATGGAGTTGCAATGTGATGTCTTTCAAGTAATACTCATAATATTTATTCAGATGCTTAACATCACTTTAGAATTGCCGTAATACTTCTTTTGAAAGAAAATACAACGGGAGAAAGATCTTTGATTAAATTCAGAAGTGTGTGATCTCCTTATCTGAAATCTTATTGTGTCATTCTTACAACATTAAAGAGAAAATATTCCCCAATCTTAGTAAATATTTCTGGTTTACAAACAAGATGAAATGTCTCTTTCCCTAGGCTACTGAACTAGAGTACCTGAAAGCCAAAAACAATTGAATAAGTTTTATGTTAATATTTTTGGTAACCAGAGGAAGCTGATGTTTGAATTTGAGCTTGAGAGCTTATTTGCAAACTTCATGAAGTTCACACAGCTCTAAGGGCTCTGATCAAAAGAAGTCCAATATTGAATGTGTACATAAAAATAATCCTAAAGGAACAGAGTTTGTATTGCCACACTTTAAATAGGTTAATGTAGCTTTTATTTTCATGTTCTCTGTTTCTAGAGCCTTTTCTGCTCTATAGGATTTCTCTAAAAGCTGAATGCAGCTCCTACTTACGTGGTCAGCAGAGTTCTGGGTTTTTTTTGCTATGATGTGATATGATTTGTCTTTCCAAATTATGAAGGAATATAATTAGGGCATGAGTTGAGGCACTGTCGAATATAGCCATATTTCATTAATTTGTTTTCCGATCAAACCAGTAGAATTCTGACAGATGCAAGAAGAGATAATAGTAGTAGTAGTAGTAGTAGTAGTAGTAATAATAATAATAATGATAATAATAATAAACCTCAAATCCCAAATCAGTTTTTATATTTTAAGATCTTTATGCTTGCAAGTTAGGTATTTAAATATCCAAATATTTCCTAAGCCCCAGAAACTGCTCATTCTTGAATGAAGTTTCATGCAAAAAGCACTATGTCAAGTGTATCTATCACTAAAATATCTGAACTTCCTGCCTTCCTCTGCTCTCTCCATTTATTAATAATAACTCAGTTCGGAGTGAAGACATAATGTATTATCTTCCTATAAAAAAGGCATCTACCATTTCAACCTGTCAGAAAGCTTAATTCCAGCTAATTTCTGTGAAAAGTTTTTGGCTCACTGATCCGTAATCCTCTCCTAGGGCCTTGTATATCTCCTCAGAGGTAGAAAGCATCCTGATCTCCTTTCTACTTCAGTGAATTCATTAATTAAAGATGCTGTGATACTTATTCTGTAGACTATGGGCACAAACACATGCTGCTTTCTCTGAAGGGATAAATCTTCAGCGTCTGCAGAGCTCCGCAGGCTTTTTGCCCCCTGATGCTCCTTCCTGGGGCAGTGTTTCCCTCATCATCATCTTCAAGACAACTGATATTTGAGAGAAGTTTGCTTGTGATTGCTTACTTTTTCTGGATTAGATGTAGCTCAGATAAACAAAAATGTGATAGTGCTGTGATTTTCTGTAAATTCCCACATTTCTACACGGAAGACTGGACACACACAATTTTCCAGCCATCCATTGTGACAGCAGGAATCAGTGTTTCCATAGGATCATCAGGCATCATCATCATATGAAGCTTTTCTCAAGGCATGTAGTTTGCATTCCTTATTTATAAACGATTTTTTATGATATTTATGATGATTTTCATTTATCTGATACATTCTGGCTGTCTGCTAGTACAAAGAATGATTTAAATAGGTGATTTTGAAATTCCTTGGAGGTCGTAGATGGCATAGTTACTGTTAATTACTTCTTCAATGCCTAATCTTGATATTAACAAGAAAAAAATGTATACATCCCTTTATGCTCATGAATATAGAGTTCTCTTGTGAAGTATATGGGGTGGGCCTTTCTGAATCTAATTGTCAGGAATCTGTTCACAACTCCGTTAAGGGTGGAAGCACAGTGGATGGACTACTGTAATAAATTGTACCTACTATTCTTCTAAACATTACAATTCCTGTCAGAATTTACATGTCAAGATACACACTTCTGCCAGGGTTAACATTAGTAGATTTAGTGGCCTTTGACTGGAGACATGTTTAGTAGTAATACATGATAGTAATGCTTAATACTGTACAGTGAGTCAAACTTTCTTGTTATCCATAATAATGTTTCGTATTTTGCACATTGCATTGAACTGTGGAACATAAGTAATGAGAGCTTTATCATGGAGTTCACTGGAGTGAGGTTTACATGACTTTCTACAGAAGTAGGAATACAATTTATTGGTTCAAAAGTGTTCATTATTGTTGCTGCTCAAATGGAAATTAATAGTAAGACTTCTTTAAATTTAATGGTAAAGAACCATTAAATTTAGTAAAATAACCAGAAAGTCTTCATTTTCAATGGATATATATGTAGTAACTAAAGTAATCTATAAGGTAATAAAACTTTTTTATTACAGACAATTGACATTTGTAGTTCCTGCTGTTAATATCCTTGTTATTCATAGATTATCATAAGATTGGTTTTTTGTATTGTTATCTTGTACATGTATATGTAATATTTACAAAAGAAAGGAATGTTTTTTTAAAAAACAATCTTTTAGAGCATATCTAGAAATGATAATATAAAATGTTAATTCTTTTCAGTGTAGTTAAATGGAGCTGGCAAAAATATGGCTCTAATTTAAAGTAGGAGATACAAAAATAATCCCTCAATTTGATGTTTGTTCTATTTCAGTGCTTAAAATAACATATATTGGACTTATCAGTAGATTACATACTTTTAATAGCTTTATAAATTGGATTTCAGATTGGAGAGTTAAGATGAATTCTTTAGTAGTAGTACTTAAATACTGGAAATTGGATCTACACATTAATAAATCTCCAAAAAGACTCTTTCACAGCTTTTAGCTTTAGTTCATTTTCAGATGTAAATATTAGTTCAAGGTACAATGCTAAGTATTTTGAAAGTACTCCTGATACTGGAAAATAATTTGTTTGAAAATATATATATAAATATATATATATTTTTTAATGTATCTTCAGAAATTGAGAAAGGAGGTTGTGGAGACCCTGGAATTCCATCATATGGAAAAAGGACTGGCAGTAGTTTTCTGCATGGAGACACACTTACCTTTGAATGTCAAGCAGCCTTTGAACTTGTGGGAGAGAAAACAATTACATGTCAACAAAATAACCAGTGGTCTGGCAACAAACCCAGCTGTGTTTGTAAGATTTTTTTTTTTCTTTTTTCATATGTACTCCTTTACTGCTTAGAAAAAAATAAAATTTGAATTTGTGATTTGCTTTCTCATTTCAGAACAAAAAAGCCCAGTGCTTTACCAATTCATGTAGTTTCTGATATAGTAGGCATTACTTTTGAATTTTTTTGGCATTCTCTGTGTGCTGAAGTATTTTCTCTAAAAATGTCTCTTAAAGTATTTTAAAAGCTCTGGAGCTGTCATGTGGCCTCACATGAGGAAATAAAAACATGAAGACGCGAGAAGACTGGCATGCTGTATTGAAGAAATGTCCTGACAGTCTTAAACTTGTTGCCACCTGGAGGTTGCATGTGTAGGAGCTTTAAGATTCAAATTGAAAAATATTTTCCACAACAATAATGTTTATGACATTAATGTTTATGGTGTGTGTTTTTTTTTTTTTTAGTCTCGTGTTTCTTCAATTTCACCACACCATCTGGAATTATTCTTTCACCAAATTATCCTGACGAGTATGGGAACAACATGAACTGTGTTTGGTTGATTATCTCAGAGCCAGGAAGCAGAATCCACCTGATTTTCAATGATTTTGATGTAGAACCTCAATTTGACTATCTTACAGTAAAAGATGATGGCATTTCAGATTTGCCACCTCTTGGGACGTTTTCTGGCAATGAGGTTCCTTCTCAGTTGGCTAGCAGTGGGCATATAGTAAGACTTGAATTTCAGTCAGATCACTCCACCACTGGAAGAGGATTTAATATCACTTACACAAGTAAGAACCTCAACTTTTATCTTATGTCTATTTTTTATTGAGTTTTTTTGTTGCTATTTTAACTTCTATTTGAGCTATCTTTCTTCATAATAATGCAAGTGTGAATGGAATATGTTTTTAATTGGGAAGGCAAAAGTAATGTGTGATAATGCCAGGGAACTTTCTTCATTACTTAACTCCCATTTCAGTGGATACTGTATAAATGCAGAGTGTGTTTCTAAAGCTGAGATCATTCAGATAACATCCTTTGCAAATGTATTAATGTACCCACCTCTCAATAGAATCAGCAGGAATAAAGTTGTGGTAAGATTAGATCCTAAGTATGGTGATAGTCATCTGAGAAACACAGGATAATAATAATAATGATAATAATTATTATTGTTATTATTATTAAGTGACTGTAAGCAAATAGTTCTGGGAGCCTGCTCTCTTGATGTGTTGTTGTATTTTCTAGTTAGATAGTGTTTTATCTAAGAATACGGAACCCTAAGAATACATAACCCTTTTCAGCAGTGCGCCTCAGTGTTACCTTCTGTGTAGTTTCTTTAGTTTCTAAGAACATAGATGATTTGATGCAAAAGTTTTAATGCAGAAGTGCATTAGTTAGCACACTAATTTAGGAGTCATTCTTTTGTCCAGCCATAGATTCCATCATTTTTTTTAGTAACATAGTGTCTGTAAGAATGCAGTTCCTACATGTGCAAAATTAGTTCCAATAGATAAGAGAGTTCAAAAGCTGTTAAGTGTTGGCCTGGCAGACAGACCAAGAGCTGTTGTATCACAAATCTTCCTCCTTTTGGCAACCAAGCTAAAAATGTGTCTGGCTACATTGATTGCTAATGCACCCATCTGTTGTTTATCTGTTTATTTGTTTGTCTGTTGTTTTTGTTTGTATTAGCACAGATAATTCAACAGTATTGTAATTGTAGCCACATCTTCGTGTGGAAAACACTGACATTTGCCATAAACTGCTGACTCCTAGAAGTTTTATTAGTGATTCAAAGACAGAATTGATGAAGATTATCTTCTTTTACTTGAAGAAATTACCTTCTAAGTCTATGGAAGAAGCTAATTGACAATATAGTCTGCTTTGCTACATCTGGTGCTCTTCCTCTCTTGTGTCAATCAGGATAATTAGTCATTTAACAAAATTTGTCCTCTACCAAGATGTTGTTTATTTCTGTATATAACATGGCACTATCACTCTCTATTTCTAATCACCACCACATACAGACATTCTATGGTTAATTAAGGGTTACAAACATTCTCTCTCTTTTTCTTGAAGTGAAGATGGTGATTGTTCTGTCTTCATGATCATCCACATTACTGTCTGCAAATCATTCATCCACCTTGGTGAAAAAGCCCTCAGCAAGGCTGCACACATGCTGAGGTGTGGGTCCCTATGTGTTGCCCTCTATGTTTTCACTCCACTAGTGGACTACAGGCTGCTTTTGGTGTGCCTTGTGAAGCCACTCTATCCAGCAGCCTTGAAATGAGCTATTTGAATGAGCTACTTTGAAATGGTTTTACTAGCCCGATGAAAAACTAATCACTAGGGGCAGCAGCAGTAGCACATGATAGAAAGGGCATGGTTTTTAGCAGTAGCCTGTTTTTATGGTATATTAGCTGCAGTGTGAAACCACATTTCTCATTGTTTTAAAGAATTTTGTCTAGAGGAAATTGAAGCAGAGTTTCTTCTGTGTTTTGTGTATCTAAGCTGCACATGTAACTAAAATGTTTAAACTTTTCATGTGTGTTTTGTCTGTGTGCATGTTGCTGGATTTAATGCAGACATTTATTAAGAGTTTTCTTTTCATTATAGTGTAGTCTTGTTCCTTATCAAAGGATATTTATCCTAAAAAACTAAAAAGAGACTATTTAGAGGTTGGGGGTTTTTTTAATTGTCATTATTGCTACTATTATTATTATGTTTATTATATGTTTATTATCAGCTTTTGGTCAGAATGAGTGCCATGATCCAGGCATTCCCATTAATGGAAGACGTTTTGGAGACAGATTTCTTCTGGGAAGTTCTGTGTCCTTTCACTGTGATGACGGCTTTGTGAAGACCCAGGGTTCTGAATCTATAACATGCATTTTGCAAGATGGAAATGTAGTATGGAGCTCTACTGTCCCACGATGTGAAGGTAAGGTCTCAAGCTTTACTTAGCAGCTACATTTTGCATAATGAAATTATTTAAATTTAACTTTCGTTCCCTATTTTGCACATATATGACTGCCTTAGCTGAAATTATTCATTTTGTCTTATTCTAACACTCTTCCAGTCGAATGAAAAGAACAGTAATAGAAACTAGATAGCTTGCTTTTATATTCTTGGAATAAATTAGCATTATAAAAATCTGATGCTATTCTTTTCCAGGTCTGATTTTCACCATCAGTGTTTGCTAGTGAGTTATAGATGTTATAATGGGTTTGGTTGTAGTACACTGAAGAATAAATATAATTATATACCACACAGAAAATCTAAGTTTATTAAGTCTTTTGAAAAACTTTTAATTTCCTCAAAACAAAGATAAACATGGAGTTTTGTAACATATTAACCTACACTTTTATTTTAAGATATATCTTTAAATTTCACRATATTCCCCAAAATGCTTGTTCAGAAATTCCAAATCTGTTTTTCTGTTCTTGTCTAGCAGAAGGAACAGACTAAGATTAAGGTTATATCTTTCTATTTTTGTGAAGAAGACAGAGGAGAAAAAAAAAAAAAAAAAAGCCTACGGGATGCTTATGAGTGAGAGTACTCCCAAGGTCATAAGACACAAAGTAAGAATAGATAAAATAAATAGCTAGTGAAATAGATTTAATAAACAACGAGTGTGTTTCTATTAAAAGCAATAGTCAGAATATTGTGTATCTTCTGATAAAAAAAAGAGATATATAGTCAGTCACTCACTGAAATCTTACATTTGTGCAGAAACAAACTCAAACCCTGTAAGTGCTATAAATCTCTGGTAGCACACCTACATTAATTTCAGTGTCATTATCATAACTTTAAATGTCTGGATCATATTACTTTTATGATAGATGTTGTTTTAGCAGTTTGGAAACTCAGGTTCCTATAAGACTGTACCTTTCTAAAAAATATACTGAATACTGATACTGAAAAAGATACTGAAAAAAATTTATTTAAGCAGTCTGATAATATGTGGTATAGATGAACTTAACTAGTAGTGGGATTTCTCCTCCAAATTGAGCCATGTAGTGAGTCACTCAGGGGAGTAGGGCTTTTAATTTGGAGCAAAACTAGCTCCTTCCAAAACAGAGAACAATGAGAGTTTCTTCAGCAAGAGTTATTTTCTCATTTTTGAGCTCTACACACACAAGTAGTGACACAGTATTCAGTGTAGTATTTGTATAACATTGTTAGATAATTTCCAGAAGGACAAAGGAGCAATCATGAGTGCTTAGAGATGAAAATGGTAGAGAAAAGAAATACTAAAATAGCTGAGAAATAACATAAATTCAGCTCAGTTATCTTTTCTCTGAACCTTGTGGGACACTTTACCTAGTTTTTAATGAGGAAAGGATTAGATTTTTATAGTCTTTATTAGATTTTCCTGTTGTTTCTTTTGGGTTTGAAGACTGTAGCTTTCAAGTTTTATTCATGTTTCATTCCTTTTGATGTGAATTTTCTCTTTTTCTTCTAAATGGTATTAAAAAAGGCTTGGGATTTGAATGACAATATGGACCAAGCACCATTGCTGAATAGTTTAGAGATAATCCAGTATATTTCTCTTTGGAGAGAAATACACACATTTCTGAACAACTTTTTTTTTTTTTTAATATTTAACAATCTCTGTAAAAAATGGAATATAGGTAGTGATACATTGCTAATGCACAGTCTTGTGGTTGTCTGTGTATTTAATATGACCACACTCATTTAAAAAAAGAAAAAGTTATTCTTCATCAATTATAAAGACATGTATTCTAATACCTGTGTTTCTTGCTGATCATTTTTCCCTGGTGACAGATTCATTGTGTGTGTTTCATGCTTTTTTGAGGAAAGACATAGAGGGATCTGGGAAAGTCAGCATAGTTCCCCTGCATGGAATTCATCTCTGACCAACCTGATAGCCTTTGATGATATGATGTGGTGGATGAGGGCAGAGCATTAGATGTTGTTTATCTTCATTTTAGTAAGGTGTTTGGCACTAACTTCCATAAGAGCCTCCTTGACACCTCCTGCTTGCTACTGGCCATGGCTGCTGGCTGGAGAGCAGTATTGCAGAAAGGCTGGGCCAACGGTGTGCCCTATAGGCAGGTAAGCTTGACAGCTTCCTGTGTTGCTTTAGGAAGAGTATTGCTACAAGGGAAGAGGTCATCTTTTCCCTTTAATCAGCGGTGGTGAAACCTCATTGGGAGTATCCAGGAGTGTCCAGACAGAATCTGAATGTTTCCAGTGTTAGGAGTGCTGTGTCCAGTTCTGCACTCTTCAGTTCAAAGGAGATGTGAACACACTGAAGTGAGTTTAGCACAGAATCACAAAGCTGATTAAGAGAGTGGGGCATCTGTCATGCAAGGAGAGGCTGAGGGAGCTGGGATTGTTTCACCAGAAAAATATGTGTATAAATACTTAATGGGAGACTATTAAGAGAATGGACCACCACTCTTCTCAGTGGTGCCTGAGGCCTTGTGCCTTGTACAAGGCACAAACTTAAATACAAAAAATCCATTTATGAGTAAACTTTGTTGTTGTTGTTGTTTTGTTCGTTTGTTTTTACTGTAAGGATACTCTGACACTAGAGCAGCTTGCCCAGATTGGCTATGGAACTCTCATCGGTAGAGATATTCAGAACCTCACTGGACATAGCCCAGAGCAACATGCACCAGCTGATGCTCCCTGGAGCAGGGAGTTGGGCTAGACATTGGGTTTGAAGGGTTTTTCTCTTCTGACCTCGGCTATTGTCTTGCTGTGTGATTCTATGGGATATTTGTAAGTGCCACTGAGTTGAATCACTATTCAGCCAGGTATTAATGGTGTCATGAAATCAAAACGAAAATATAAATTCACTGCTATTTCCCTGTATAAATTAGAAAAAAATTCACTGCTATTTCCCTGTAAATGTGGAATCTTGCAAAAACAAAAGAGATGATGCTGTGTTGATATTAGTGAAATAAGCTACCATTCAGTAGAAGGCTGGCTGGCAGAATCAAGTCTCATGCTATCCGTATTAAGATATCTAGAATAATAAGCTATGACAAGGTATGATGCTGGGATTTTGAGGCTGTGCAAAACAAACGGTTCATAACATAGCAGAATGTAGAAATACTTCTGTCATATTCTCAAGTTCTAGTAATATTTTTATTATATTAGGAATAATCTATATTAGTCAAATATACTACTTTTGCTTTCCAGCGCCATGTGGCGGACATTTGACATCATCAAGTGGTGTTATCTTGCCACCGGGATGGCCAGGGTACTATAAGGATTCACTAAATTGTGAATGGGTGATTGAAGCAAGACCAGGACATTCCATTAAGATCACATTTGACAGGTAAGAACCATAAAGTCAAGCAATAGGTAATGATCACATAATCTGCTCACACAAATTTATTATAATATTGAAGAAGAAAAATATTTTTTAAGAATCTAAACAAGGAAAAAAAAAATGCCATGTAGTGCCGTACTACTCCTGTCCTCTCAATGCTGTACAACAAAGAAAAAATAAAAAGTTAAAACTGTATATAATTGTTCTTTTAAAACTGTCTTGATACTTGTGTACTACAGGGACCAAATACAATGTTGCTCTTAAAAGTCTCTTAAGGAGATCTAAAGAATTGCATATGGAATGCCCACAGTGAAAACTATAACAAAGAGTAACACTGATGTAAACATGGATAAATATGATTCACTTGGAAGGTGTTGACATGACATTTGGAAAAGAAATCCTAAATCAAAAACTAGTGGAACTCTAAGGTGATGTGAGAAAACACAGAGGTACATTTGTCATAGTTTGCTTGGGTTCATAAAATGTGACAACTGCTACCATTCCTCTTTGCTTTAAAAAAGTTAAACATCATTTTAATACAATGAAGGATGTTACATGAATGAAAACTTTATGAACAGAAGATAAAAGTCACAAGTGAGATTTGAGGTTTCTACAAGGTTATGTACTTTGCTTAAAATGCACAGCATTTTGAGAAGTGATCTTAAAAGAAAGATAACTGGGCTGATAATATCAACTTATTTGGGGTATTGGGAAAAAAAAAAAAAAGATAACCATGACTGAAGAATTTCTGAAGAATCTTAGGGGATTGAATGTCTGGGCAACAGAGTTGCACGTAGATCAAGTAATTGCAAAGTGAAACAAACCAGAAAAAGAATCCCATCTCCATCCCATCTTCATAAAATGAAGCATTTTGACCTTCCAGTGGCTTCTGAACAGTTGAAGTTCTAGTCACATTTTATCAAGAAATATGCATGAAAGTATCTAATATATTGATAACTTTGTGAACATGGTTAGGGGAATGAAAAGTACTTTAGGTGAGAAGATTAATGTAACTTGTCTTTATCATACTCCTTTTTCAGTCCTATTTAGCCTTCTTGTAAACACATTAAAGTTAGGAGGGAGTGGATAGAATAGCAAACACTAGGGAAAGGAAGAAACTGTTTAAATATTTCTTTCATAAAATGATCATATTACTTCTTAAAACTACTAAGGTTATTGGCTTTCATTGCATATGGTAGGAAAATCCAGAATTTAAGCCATTGATTATTTTTTTCCTTTACTGAAACCTTAATGTTGCCTATTCTAGAATTTTTTGACTCTGTGATCTTATTAATGCGACTGCTATGTTTCTGATTGTATTAATGAGAAAAATAGGATCCTGTGCTGTATGATACACTTTAATCACAGCATTTACTGACTTTGAATAGATGGATGCAGGCACATACTCATTTAACAGAATGCCAGGACTGTGTCTACAAATAGAATCATAATGAAATCAAACAATAATGTTAGGTTATTGATTTCTCACTTTATGTGTTTCTTCAATCTGCTGTTATCTCACTGCCCTGCAAAGAACAATGTAATTGTTATTTGAGGGCAGTTTGTTCCTAATTAGTTTCTTTCACAAACACAACTGTTAAAATAGTTAAAATATTGAAGTGCTGATCTTGAGTCCATTCTCTGTAAACATGAATGCATGCTTAGTGTATGCCTAAATTTATAGTTTCCTTATTCTGCTTCTGGTGAATCACTGTATATTCTTGAAGTTATGGAAAGGCAATAAAGAAATATTACAACTCAAATGGTGCCCCTGTGTCTGTCTATTTCAGTAAATTAAACAATATGAGAGGACATTCCCAGACACAGAATCTCAAGTGTTTACCATTAGATTGGTGGAAAACTCTGTAAGACACTTTTGGTACTTACCAACTAATGATTTCTCAAACTGCTATCAAGCACGATTCAGGAGCTAGTAAGAACACACAGGCTGCTCCTGAGCATGTTTAAAGCATTAGTTTAAAGCATTTCATCATCAGAACGGATAGGTAGGAGGGAAGGCCATCATCTGGATGTGAGCTACCATACCAAAGCAGAGTAAATAGCTTGTCTGAAAGCAGCGTGAATGTGGAAAGTTTTCTGTGCGAACAGAAAAGGGCAAGAGTGTGAAGATAAGGGCATAAGAGCTTCCATGAAGCTCTGGTAGCAAGCTCTGATAAAGAAACACTTCGATAATTCTGGTTATGTTTCTGTTTCCAGGGACTTAAGAGAGATTAAATAAAAAAGAGTTTGGCTTTCTTGGCTTTGTGTTACTGATACTATCACATGTGAGGATGATTTTATGCAGCTAATGATACCTGTTCTGTAAAATACAATGGCCTGGCTGGGGAACTATGTTAATTCTGTTGTCAATATCTGCAAAGTATAAAGTTTGTTTACACTTTGAAGGAACTTCTCTTAGATTTCCCCTTTCTTAAATGTTTAATAATTTGCACTTTTCTTCAATAATAAGATCATGTTTTCTTTTCCCCATTATTGACAAGACAGCTGAAAGACATTCACTTTGAAAAAAAARGTGACATTTCACTTTTTTTCTTTTTTTTCTTTATTCTCAGAAGTTGAATTAATCAATCCCATGGGAAGAGAACACAAAATCTTGGAGCATAAACATTTTTCACTTTTGCTCTGGAAGATTAAAACCTTATGAAAATAAGGGTATTGTGTATACAGACAAATAAGATCAGATCACTGTGGAAGTCTGGGTTACGATAGAAACTTTGCTGAGAGAAAAATTGATGTGAAAGCTTTAGATCCTGCACTTCACAAGAATATCTGATATATCCACAAAACATCTTGAAAAAAGAAATGATGTGAATAATGTCAAAGTTTCATCTACAGAAAACTGATGTGAGCTGTTTGATTTAAGAGTAGCTAGCAGTGGATGACTGCACACATAGACATTCTTTATGAAAAGGAGAAATGTAACGTGGTTCGGTGACTGCCACAGACACATGGGCTCTGCTGTTGACTGAGGTTATTTTTTCTTATAAATCAACTATCTCCTCAGTCACTTCCTTCTTTTCCATTCTCATCTGTATTTTATGTTCTTCAACATGCTTAGAGAAGCTAATGAGATTCTGTCTATCATCACTGTATGCAAATTTCAAAAAAACAATCTCGGTTTAGTATTTTCACATGATTTTACTTCATAGGACAAAATTAATTAGGTGATAATAATGAACTTTGTCAGAAATAATCTGACATCAGAAATAATAATCAGAAAAAGAATGGCTGAGTGTATGATAAAGCATTTGTCAAAGAAGAAATATAAAATTATTGGAATGAAATCATGAAGTATCATGGGCAAAGATATTGCTAGGATGTCCAGTTACAATTTAACATACAAGTGAGATTCTTTTAGTAGATTCTTTTAGATCTTAGTATTCCTAAGATACTATCTGTTGAGACAATTTAAAGTTTTCTACCCAAATGATCCCTCTTTTTTTTTTTTTTCTTTTTTTAGTGCAGTTGTATTGGTGATCTGAAGTATATTACACCTCTTACACATTTGAATTGCACTAGACAAAACAAAGCAAGCAAAGAGACACATGGAATCTTCCTTAGTTGTTGTTCTAAGTAATACTCACATGCATCTGTAGAAGTTGTGATTTTTACATATATTTACAAATTCTTTTTCAGATTTCAGACGGAAGTTAATTATGATACACTGGAGGTCAGAGATGGGCCAGCCAACTCATCACCATTAATTGGAGAATACCATGGAACACAAGCCCCCCAGTTCCTTATCAGTACTGGCAATTACATGTATCTGCTCTTCACTACAGACAACAGTCGTTCCAGTGTTGGTTTCCTAATTCGTTATGAGAGTAAGTTTGATATTTCTTTACTGGATTTTTATTTAGCTTCAGAAATAATGTTCAATTTGAGAAAGAGCAAACAAAATGTGAACAAATAAAGTACAGTGGTTATATTTGTCTAGGAACCAATTAGGTTTACCTATACTGTACTAACAGATAACTCTAAAAATAGGAATTAATTTTGAGATTTTTTCCTTTGAATTCTGTATTATTCTGACTGTGTATATAGACACAAATGAAAAATTATGTGCATCTATCTATCTGTGTATCTATCTATGTGTGTGTGTGTGTATATATGATAAGCATAATGTTCCCTTAAATAATACTGCTTTGTAGTCAAGGATAGTCCAAAAAGGTATTTGTAATAAGTATAGTTTATCTAGGAAAACAAAACAAAGCAAACTCTAAAGATAAACATATTTTTGACAGTGCAAACCTTTGCAAAACCTTTCATTTTAGGTCATTTGAAAGTCTAGCAAAATTCATGTTGTGGCTTTCTTGTAATTGGAATATTCTTCAGAATAAAAGATAAAGATAATCTTTTATTCACAGCTTACAAAATTGTCTTTGATTGCTTTTGAAAAAGAACTTTTATATGCACAAATGTGAAATATTCATGGGATTGACAAAGTGCCAAGGTCATTCAGACAGCTCAGAATCAGTTTTACCAATCATGGCATAGAAACAAAGTGCTTCCTTATGCTTTTTATTTGAGGAAAAAATAATATCTAATTGCTATATGGTATGATACCTGAATTGAAAAAATTACTGGCGTAGGAGGAAGAACTTTTTGTTTCATCAGTTGATTTTACTGTGACTGGTAAAGAGAACTAGTGGAGAGCCTGAAAAAGAAAGACAATTTTTTATGAAAGTGTTCATGAAATGAAATTGTTAAATATATTCAATTATCTAAAAATTTTCTAATCTCCTCTTTCTATATTCTCTGCTCTTACCTTGTTAAATTTAATGTGTTAAGTATATACTCGCAATTAACCTTTTATGTTTAGGTTTCAGAACAGCAACAGAACATTTAGCCTTTTCTGTTGTCAGCTGACATTTATTCACATTTTAATTCTGTAATTATTTTTATTTTCTCATTTTATGTTTGAACAGGCATATTTGTTATTACTTTTTACCTCTTGCTAGCTGTAACTAATTATTTACTTTTTTTTTTTATCCTAATAATTCCATTTGTGCTATTCTTTGGTAGACAGCTTGGAAAGAAAACTGAGAAAATTTCACCACTGAAAATTATATTTGGAAACTCAAAGCTGTAGGGAAGTTCCAGATGACTGAGGAAAGCCATACATTTTTTTAAAAAAACAAATGAACAGTCAAACAATAGCCTTAAGACAGTTGGTTTTATCTTGGCTCTTGTATTGAAAAGATATTTTTTTCAAGCTGGTAAATAAGGTAGTAAGGAACAAGTGATTTTTGTTTGATTAAAACAGGTCATGTCATCAATCTAATTTATATCCTGAGAGGATAACTGGTCATGTAGATGTGAGAAGGAAAAAACTCTGTCTAGACTCTTCGAGGATTTTTGGCAGTCTAACAGAGGAAATGGATACATTTAATTTGTATGAAATTATTCCCAAAATGTTAGATATTCTTATGCAAAAAACAGCCATCTATCCATAATTTATTGTCTAATTTCAAATACCATCTGATATTTTTATTATCAATTTTGATAATAGCATAACTAATACATAAACTAGATGACCTGAAGAAATGATCTGCAATTAAAAAAATGAAATTCTTGAAAAAAAGAAATGCTTGGAATAAAGCAGGGATAAGGTATTTACACAGAGCATAAAAAATACAGAGAAAAATATAATAATGCTGTAAAAAGTGAAATCTACAGATTGTTATAATGAATCACTGCAGTGGATTCGAGTCATCACATGCAGATCAATGTGATCAGGTAATGCCGTTTATTGTGCTTGCAAGTACCCACTTTATACCCTCGTTCCCGTAGTGCACTTAGCAACTTATTGTGATTGGCTACATACCACTGTTCACACGCTCACTAACATAAATGATTGGCTAAAAGCATCTCTTCACACATCCTTCTAATTGGACTACAGGTAGTCTGACTCTTATCTTGTTGAGCCCCCTCAGTGCTACATTTGGAGTTGGTTCCCACTCCTTCACTCGCTCCACAGTTTTGTTTCTTTACTTCTTTGCTCTTAGTGTCCTTGCAGACTCAGCACTCCAAGTTCTTTGCTTCCCTCTTCCCAGTTTCTTTATCTCCTTATTCTCAGGGTCCTTGTAGCACAGCAGAATCAGCACGTTATGCAGTTATGCCAAGACAGTCTGCAGTTATGCTAAGAGAAGAGTGAGTTTTGATAGGCCACAAATCCATATTCTTCTAAAACCATTACAACAAATCACCATAAAAAGAAAAAGAAAAAAAGAAAAAAAAAAATTAAGAGAATTATAAATAATATAATATAATATAATATAATATAATATAATATAATATAATATAATATAATAATAATACAATATTAAGAGAACTATTTTACCTAACATTCAGGAAACAATTCACTTCATTTTGTAACCCTAGTTAATATTGCATGCACTTTGAGACTCATTAAAAGATCAAGAGGATGCTTGTATGGAAAATACGACACATACGGAGCCATTGAAAGATCTTTTTTTGTTTAGTCTTTAAAACAGGTGTGTTGGCAGATAGGAGGGGAAACAGGATAACACTCTTAGGAGTCTAGTAGTTAAGAATTGCAACTGGCATTGGAGTTGAGCCTAGAGCTCTGTTCAAAGCCTGTGCTGCCTATTAACTATGAGCAGGATGTGTTACCAGTGCAATTCTAAATGACTGCTTTACCACATTTTACAAAATTAACATGAACCAGAATAGTTTCTTATGCTCATGTTAGTTTAAGATGCTCTGTTAGTTGAAAATACTCTTCAGTCTTTCTTCAAAGTTTTTCAACTGTTTTGGGGAGGAAGAATGAAGTAACATCTTGAAATAGCGTAATCCCAATTTTTGCTTTCTTCTTTGACTGCCTTGGCTCTATTCCACTTCTCTTTCTCCTTGTTATTAACCATCCTTACTATCACTTTGCCTTTTAAGCACCGCTATTACAAGTTTCTCTCACACAGGAGGTTTCAAATCAGTTGACTGTATCACAGTTTTCAGTGCTGTAACAACACTTTATTTTAGTGTCAGTTTTGCATGAATGCAGCCATTCACCACAGCACAGGAACTGCTGGAAGAACACTAAGACTAGCTGTGTATCTGCGGCCTTGCACTTGTGTGAGGCTAATTCACCCTTGGTAGGTTACAGGGAAATACTTCTTAGCATTTGATGTGGTCTAGCGCTGATCAGAGGTGCTGGATCCCTGGCCCTGTTCTTGCAGTCATATAGTTCAGCATTGAGCACAAGCCCCTCTATGGCTTTGGCCCATGCTGACGGTCGTACTCATGTGCAGTTCTTGTCGTAGTTCTGGGGATAACTTTAGCAGGAGATTGAGGCAGACTGCTCCTACTTCAATAGTATGACCTCTGGTTCTGTGTTCTTGGAACGATTTATGAGAACAAGCACCTATTCTGTTACTCCTGGAAATTTCTCATTTTTTGAATCAAAAATAATTTGTCACTGTTTCCCTTTGTTAGATTAACTATGCTGCTGACAAGGAACAGCCCTCCAGCTTCCAGCCGACATGCTTACATTGTCCAGAAAAAATTTGGAATTCACTTAGTGACACAGCAGCTGTGCAATAGGTAGCATAGAGAGTAACAAAGTGGTTCTTGCCCTCAGCAGATTTGCATTCCTGTTCATCTTCCCAGATTTGTTTTCTTTGTCATTTTATGTAACAATTATATCATATGCACATTCTTTAAAATTTATTCTTAACAATCTTACATTTTAATATTCAATTTTTCTGATAATTTTTGATCTATGAAAAAAATACATGTGTAATATGTATGATATTAATTATATATACTTCTATGTGTATATATTTTCATATACGTATAAAGTATATAAGTATAATATTGAAATATGTAACTTTTCCCTCTTTACGGAGTCTAGTAAGTAATTAGATTAACRATTAAGCCAGTCCCTGAAAGTCACTTCTGAATATGCTTTGTGACTGCAAGTGAGGAAAGAGAAGGTTGGATGCCAGTATAGACAGTCAGGTTTTCCTCTGACCATGCTCATCTTCCTGTAGAAGGAACAATATCCCCATCTGCTAAGGAGAAACCACTGAACTCAGTCACTGTCTTTTTCAGGCAGATGATATAGTAAAAGAAAATAAATGAGAGAAATTACTTTCATCACAGTGGAGAGGTTTTATTTTGTTTCATTTGAATGTATTCATTATGACTCATACCTGATGAAATTCCAATCACGTGCTATTCCTATGCATAATGGATAGTGCTTTACTTAATGAGTTTGTATTTTAGGCTTTGTTGTTGTTGCTTAACATATAGCTCCAAGTTTATTTACAACACACTATTCAATGACTTCTAAAAACATAATTATTAAAGGTTACTTCTGCTAGATAAGCGTTATACAAAAAATATATAAGCTATTTTTATTTTCCATCTGTTTTTAATGTATAGAATTGTATCTGTAGGATATAACAAGTGATTTCTGAGTGCATTGCTTGTATGTTTTTGTCACTGTGCTTTTCTACTAAGTTGAATAGGAATTACTGGAACAGAGAAAAGCTGAATCCTCACAGAGTATGTAATCACCTCCCGAAGATTTGTAATAGATGAAATGTAATAGTTGAATATGACTTAGAGAGTAGCAAAACTGTACCACAACTATCAATACTCTGAGCCTTAACTACTTACAGAGCTTATTTTGTCTTTTTTTTTTATTCTTTAGTAAAAATATTTTAGATCTTCGTTTTTTTCCTACTTGATTTAGGCTTTTCTGTTTTCAATCTGTGAGACTGAAAATCAAAAAACCATGCTCTAAGTCAGAAGTAACAGCAATGCAAAGTGCTTTATATCCTATGTTAGAGCTCAGGCAATATTAACAATATCTTGGGGGATATTTCCTCCATCTTACTCATTTTGTGTTTTGTTGGGGATTTTTTTATTTACTGTCAATAAGAAAAGAAGAAACTAAACAAATTAAACCTGTGTATTACAGGTGTTACTCTGGAATCAGATTCATGCCTTGACCCGGGGATTCCAGTGAATGGCCATCGCCATGGTAACAACTTTAATATCCGCTCTACGGTAACTTTCAGCTGTGATCCAGGATATACCCTGAGTGATGAAGAACCACTCATATGCGAAAGAAACCATCAGTGGAATCACGCATTGCCCAGCTGTGATGGTGAGTTTCAGGTTCTTCGGATGACAGCTTTAAAGTCCAACAAAGTTAGTCTTCTGTCTTGAGGAACTAATTAAGTTTATCATTGCTACTACCTCATGTCTGTTACACCAACATCTATCTTTTCCAAAAATGGTTTCTCTGTTAATGAAAGCCATACTTCACATTTCTCTATCAGGCTTAAGTACTGTGAAATTTTCAGATTTCTATTCACTAACTGAAAAAATACAGTTATCTGAGAGTGCTGCTGGTCACTTATGAATGGAAATGGGACCATACAACTAATATTTTAAAACAAAGTAATAAACATAGGCTAAGTTTTAAACTTAGAAAGCTGAACACCAAAATAATTATTTGAAACTCAGAATGATTGATACGAAAACAGTTCATTACCTACTTGTATAGTTAACTTGCTTGGTATATTTTTAATTTGAAATTGCTTGTTTTGAAATTCTGGATTTGTGAATTGAAAGAGACTGAAAGAAAAATTGCAGAATTTATTAACGATTAATAATTTTGTGAAGTCCAGTTAAAATACAGTTCTGATGTGGATCTCTTCCTCATATGCTTACATGACCAAAGCTGTGCTCAGGAATTGCAGTAAAATGTCCTTATTGTTTCTCCATATATGAATGTTGTAACACAGCTGAGAACTCTTACCATAAATGACTATGTTAGAACTATTTTTAAACAATTCTCAAGCATGATTTTGGCATAAATTAGTCACCTGCTTGATCTTTAAGCGATATACTGGTATCTTGAGGTGATAAAATCTACAAGCTACTTGATTTGAATAAAGTGATGAGGAAGAAGGACTCTCTAGAAGTAGTATATAGTTGGATATCACCTATACTCATTGGCATTATGCAACTGTACCACAACTATTCCTTGGCAGCTTGTTTTCTTTGACAACCCAGCTTTTCTTCCCCAAATCTCAGCTACCTTACAGCCAAATGACAGTAAGAGCTGTGATATCTTAGTGAATTTATCAGCGACATTATTTTAGAACAATTCAGAGCTCCCCTAAAGGATATTATCTGTGTCTCAACAGTACTAAAGAAACTGAAACATTTTTTTCAGCTCTATTTTTATGTGCTTCTAAACTCCCCAGTGTTAGACTATGATAGTCCAGATCAATTTGTTCCTTTTGTCATTGTAGGAGTGCATGTGTCTCTCTAATGGTTAGTAAATCTGGGATTAATTTGATTACTAGTAGAAAGAAATTACATGGGAAGTCTTAGAGCTTGTACCATATAAATTATTAAGTTATTGTCCTAAATTACAGATTACAGAATCAATTTGATTGTCCTTTTTTTCTCTTTTCTTTAATAGAATGCTTGTATAATTGCTAGAAAACCTCTCTAATATAAACTACAGAAAACAAGATCCAATGTGAAAAGTATTTTAGCTGGAATACCCCAATGTCTGTCCCTGAAAATTATCCATAAGCAGCTTCTATAAACTTGTTTTGAAAACTTCCTGTTTTCTCTCTCCTATTTGCTAAATGATTAGTTTTTTAAATCCTGTTTACCTTGGATAGCTCTCCTTCTTGTTAAGATATAACTATGTTCTATGGCAGTGCTGAAAGATCAATATTCGAAAGCTAAAACCTAAGCCCAAATCAGCAAAGGCTTTGCCTTAGTAAATTATTTTAGTGAATTTCTAACTTTTCTTTTCAAGTTCAGGGTTTCTGTTCATTACATAGGAATGTCAAAGGCCAAAATTGGAGTTATGTTCAACAAAATGTTTCTGAGGTTTGGTTTAACCTCTTAAAGCATTGGGAATTATTTTAATATCTTTAAAAAGAAAAAAAAAAAGGTTTACTTATTTTGTCTTCTGCTAGCTAAAAGGAAGGGCTATATTTGAAAAATAAGCTAATTTTCATGGACTAATTCAAGAGTAAGCTGTTTTAAAATGTGAATGTGATCTCTGCAGACTAATTAACTCTGTTGATTTTACTGCATGACTGTATTTTTAGTCAAAGAGTAATGTGGAGTGTGATTTTTACAAAGAACATGACTATCTGTATGACTTCTTTTTTTCCTTATTTTTCTCTTGTTAAGCTTTATGTGGTGGATACATTCATGGGAAGAGTGGAACTGTTCTTTCACCAGGTTTTCCTGATTTTTATCCTAACTCCTTAAACTGTACTTGGACTATTGAAGTGTCACATGGCAAGGGTAAGAGTCAAATTTGAATTCCATATGAATATGTCATCTTTATATATTAAAAAAAGAAAAAACAAAAAGGAGAAAAACATACATATACTTTTTTTTTTTTTTTCTGACGGAGGTAAATAAGTACCTTATTATTCTCTAAAAACATAAAAGTTTCAGTTTAATATCCAAAAATACATGTCTCCATGTATTGTAAGATATTTAGTTTATGTTTATTTTGTAAAGAAAACATTCTGTCAGCAGTGACCAAAGGAAGCTTGTTTGCTTTAATCTCTCTCAGAAAAATGAGAAGTAGAAAAGACAAAATATATGAAAATATTGTTGCTTGTTAAGTAGCACTAAAATATTTAGTGAAAACTACCAGGGCCTTGTTGAAAGATCTTTTCTTTCAAGCCCCTTTGACGAGTGTGTTAGTAAATTTAAATTTCATATGTGTGGATACAGTTATGATTGGCAGTTTATCCATTAGAGATATGTCTAAAAGAACTATGAAAAAAAAAATCTAGGGAGCACTGGAGATGTGTGTTATACAGCACTGAATGAAATTATAATGAATATGTTCCTTTTTTATCACATACAGTAAAAAAAGGTTATTAGGCATGACATCGGTCTGTGAAATATACTTCATAGTTAGTATGTTTCATACCATCTACACTTTAAAACTTCATAACAGACAGGATTTTTATTTAGAATGTATGTGACATTTGAAAATGTAATATATACATATATAAAGAATATAGCTTCCAACACCGGATACTCACATTTGGAAGCTGAGCATAATGGAAGACAACTCTTTCATCAATGGCCTGGAAATTAGTCATGGAAAAGCTGTCAAGACTTGAGTAAATAACTAATCACAGACAATATTATCCTGCATATGTGGAAGTCTATACAAAACTTGCATGCATTCAGTTGTCCTGTGTAGGTGATTCCCCCAAATTGAGATTAAAAAGTAGAACTGTTTTTGAGGAAATGCAGAAAGTAAAATGAATACAAAAATGCAGCTAATTATTTAAAAAGTATCTCTCCTGGTTTCAGTGAGATGGTGGCAGAGACTCATTAAAGCAAATTGAATAAAACATAGATATAATTCAAAATCTTCAGATGTATATTTTCAAAATTTTCATTTGTACAGATAAAAATGGATCTCATGAATTGTCCTATGGGAGTGACCTACATGTGAAGTAAACATCTCCAACCATATACTATGTCTATAAGTTTTTGCAGTTTTTGTGAATTCAGATTTTGATTTTTTTTACTTTTTTTCTGAAAATCTTTTCATATAATTTAAAACTTATGACCTGTATCATCTGTGTATAAGAAAAGAGGAAAAAAAATGCTGTTAAATACCTTACTTTTCATTTTTAAAATATTTTAAAGGTGTACAGCTGGCTTTTCATACCTTTCACCTTGAGAGTTCTCATGACTATTTGCTCATCACTGAAGATGGCAGCTTCACAGAACCAGTAGCGAGGTTAACTGGCTCAGTCTTGCCCCCTACAATTAAAGCTGGCCTCTTTGGGAACTTCACAGCACAGCTTCGATTTATATCTGATTTTTCAATTTCTTATGAAGGCTTCAACATAACATTTTCAGGTAAGAAATGCAAGTCTTCTAAATGTTTAGAAACTATTTCCAGACAACATTTTTTCTTATAGGAAGGTGAAACATGAAGCATACAGAAAAAAATCAGTGGAAGTAAATATATTCTCACTCTTAGAACACTGGCCAAAGGTGACTAACATTATATAGATATAATATTACATAATAATGTAATATATAATATTACAATATTTTACATATATTATATTAATAATATTTTATTATATGGATGGCTGACAAATTGAAAAGGAAGTTGTTGGTGGTAAGAGTCTTTTAATGAGATGTTTTCTATGACTAGGGAAGCTATTAAAGAACAGTTTGAAAAGATGGACTGTATGAACTTTACTACTTCAAAAGAAAGAGAGTAACTGGTACAGTTCCAGTGAAGGAAGAATAGAAAGAGTGGAAAGACATTAGTAAGCTAACTCAGAGTCACAGAGGAGATTAAATTGAGATAATTTTAGAGGATAGAGGAAATAGAGGAATTTAGAGGAATAGAGGAAAAAGAAAAAAAAAAGTATATATAAAACTGGAAGGAATGATTACTAGACTTTGATATTTGAAGAAGGTCTGATATTTTTTACAAATTTCTCTTTCAGTGAACTGAAAAAGTTACTACTTACAGTCTGTTTAAACTAGGCAACATTTTCAAGAATGATCTGTGCTTCTTTCTAGTACTGGAATGTGGCATTTTCACAGATATTGGATATACATAATCTATCCACTAGTTAAGATGCTCAGATTTCTTCAGAAGAACCACTTAAGGAACTTACGTACCAGATCCTCATAAAAGGTTTCAAGCATAGAAAAGTTAAAGCTCTAGCAGTATTATCAGGTGTGCATGATATTTACAAATAATAGATCTCATTTGTTTGGCTTGTTAAAAAAATTAAACAAACAACAACAAGCCTTACTCATTAGAGTGGTGATGACAGATTTGGTTATATCAGATACACAATTAYATTCATGCTGGATACTTTAGTCTAACCAAATTAGAGGTCAGAGTTCTAGAAGTCTGGAATGTAAATCCAAATATTAAGTATTCTCAGAATCACAGAATGGTTAAGGCTGGAAAGGACCTCTAGAGACCATCGAGTCCAACCACCCTGCTCCAGCAGGGACCCATAGAGTACATGGCACAGGGTGGCATCCAGGTTTGGAAGGGTTTGGAAGATCTCCAGAGAAGGAGATTCCACAACCTCTCTGGGCAGCCTGTTCTAGGGCTCTGTCACCCTCACAGGAAAGAAGTCCTTCCTCACATGGACATAGAACTTCTTGTGTTTTAACTGGCCACCACTGAGAAGAGTTTAGCCTCATCCTCCCAACCTTCTCCCCTCAGGTACTTATACATATTGATGAGATCCCCTCTCAGTCTTCTCTTCTTCAGGCTAAACAGGCCCAACTCGCTTAGTCTTTCCTCATACGATAGATATTTGAGTCTGTTAATTATCTTAGTTGCTCTGTGCTGGACTCTAATTCCAAATATTACCTTTGGTCATTTATTTATAAATAATTCATAATGATAGAAGGCTATGTAACTAGAAGGAAAATGCACAGTTATGGGTGTAGAGGCAAAAATATATGAGTTAGTTACAGTTTTTCAAAGACAAGCAAGTTTATGGTCTGTCTACAACAAAAATACAAAGAGACATTATATTAAATATTGAAATTAAAAAATAAATATTGAATATATATGCTGAAAAATATTATCTGCTGCATTAATTTTGTCACAAATGAAAATGTTTTCTTTATGCATCAGAATGTATTTCCTCAAAGTAAACGGTGATTATTGAGAAGAGCTTAGTCTGAATTCAATGATGTCAACTGTCAAACTTCTGCTGAACATGGAATTGATAATACAAAAATCAATAACTCAGAGAGAAAATAAAATATCAAGAATTGAAAAGATTTTTTTTTTATCATTCTTACTGTGACATATATGAACCATATATGAACTTTTGACAACAGACTGGCAATACTGCTGAGCTTAATTTCCATTGTCTTGGCAGTGGAAACAAAATCTGTAAAGATTATAAAGAATAAGCTTTACAGAGTTTTTTTCTTCATATTAAAAGAGAACCTTTTTTTTTTAGTAGGTACAGTATATACAGTTAGCGGTGACAATATATACAAGTTACACATGTAAAGAACATATAAAACATTACTTTCAATGGAAGTACAAGTGGATAAATATGGATATTTTATATATACCACAGGTAGATACAAATGAATTAATATCAAAGAAGAGATCTTGGTTTTTGAATAAAGTCCCTTCTATATAATTGTTAATTGCTTCCTGTATGCATCTTTGTGCATCATAATATCATAAAATCATTTACAATAAATTTTAATGTATCTATATAATAACACAAGAACTATATATAAAAACTGCAATAATAAAACTGCAATAAAGTATAATAAGAAAATAGTATAAAATAATATAATATAATAATATAACAAATAAAACCTCAGGTAGGTCTTAAAAATCTCTAAGGATGGAAACTGGTGAATCTCACTGTACAACCTGTTCCAACATGTTAAAAAAAGTTCCGTATGTCCAATTGGAGCTTCTCCTGTTTCAACTTATGCCTATTTTCATTCATACTCCCACCATTTGGTGTATGGATCTATTCTTTCATTGGAGTAAAGCAAATAATTTTGATGCTACAATTGCATTCTTGTTGAGATGTATCTTCCATCTATTTTACATTCACATTGTACTGTCATAAATTAATTCCCAGAATAAGGCAATGTAGAATTGCTTTTCTCTGAGGGAATTTAGATTTTATGTTGTCATTTGATTGTTTCAAAATAGAAGAGGTTATTTTGTCAGAAATCAAATAATGGAAGTTCTACACTTGACACATTTTAAATCCTGTAGCAAGGAAAGAAGATAACCATCTCAATTTTCTTAGACATACACCAGCAGCTGCCGTCTGCTTAAAACCTCTTATGATGCATTACGTGCATTATTATTAATGGAATAAAGTTAATTTTCACATTCATTCTTACTGTGACTACAGAGATAATAGAGTTTACAGAAAAAAAAAATCCATATTCAAAATGGATGAGGAAGCCATAATCAAATTTAAGCGCAAATCATTTAAAGTTGATACAAGTAATGCATAAAATCAATTTGCATTTGGAATCTGTGACAAGTCTGTGAGAAAATATGAACTTTTTGAAAAATACTGTTAAAAGATTTTTTTTGGTGATTAAAATTAATATGGTAAATCTGTTTATAGCATAATAACCTTAATTTGTAATAAATTTGAGGGCATACTAGAATTTTCACGTGAGTATGTGACCCAAGTTGTGGAAGCTGGTTTGCACAGAAATAGCATAATAGAGTAGAAAACAGGTTGATTTGACACATGCAGCCATTGTTTTCCTTTGTATCTTTTTTAAAACTGCTATTTAGGTATCACAAAGACCCTTGTATTTTGGGTTTGATTACAGCACAGTTTACATGCTTTCAGGCATGAAAACCTCATATTTAAGTAGTCAGAAGCTCCACTCAGTTGCTATCGATCCTTAAGTCTAAAATATATTGGAATGTATATTTTTGCCAGCAGTTTCCCCATTACCTAAAGACCTGCCAAGCCATCTCTACCTGAAGCTTTATAGTGCCGACCTCTGGGTCATGTGTTTTCAAAACCTTACACTTCTGTCTGCAAGAGCTGGTTTGTTTTGTAGATCACTTCTAATATTTTGGGACTTTCCCACAGGAAGGTTACTATAGAAAGGATTTTTTAATTTTATTTTGTTTGTGGAGTAAGCTGCTGAAACACTCAAAATCTTTGGGTTGATTTCTTCTTTTGACAAACCAGTTGGTTTGATCCTATCAGTCCAGCCTCCAAGATAAATGTTTTAGAAAAGAGACTATAAAATATTTTTTTGATGGTCCAAATCAGAAAAATCATAGAATCATAGAATGCTTAAGGTTGGAAGAAGCTCTAGAGATCATCTAGTTCAAACCCCCTACATACGCAGGGAACCCTAGAGCACGTGGCACAGGGTGATGTCCAAGAGGGTTTGGAAGATCTCCAGAGAAGAAGACTGCACAACCTCTCTGGGCAGCCTGTTCCAGGGCTCTGTCACCCTCACAGGAAAGAATTTTTTCCTTAATTTCTTGTGGTACTTTTAATGCTAAAAAACTTTTGATGTTTCATTTTTCAACCTTGCAAATTTTAACTAAAAATTACCTAAATTAACTAAAAATTCTCCTAACTCACTATTATTATTATTATTATTATTATTATTATTATTATTATTATTATTATTATTATTATTTAAAGTGTTCCTTTAAAAAGATGTGTACAAAACTGAAAAACAATATATACTGTTCTTAATCCAAGAGTATCATTTTCTCTGAAAACAATGGAAATTCCAGTGCAGGTCTGTGTCTGTACGTGTCTACTGTGAGCTAAACAGGTCATTTAAGTAGCGCTGAAAAGGTAATTTCATCCCATAAGAGGCATATTACTGTTTCTTGCAACTGGTTTATGTTCATGTAGACCTTTTTGCATTCAATAACAAAAGTGAGAACAAATTCAGACACTTTGAATCTTCTTAAATATATATGTATTTTTTAAGAAGATTCAAAGTGTCTGAATTTGTTCTCACTTTTGAGAGATATATTTTTTACTTTCTATTAATTGACACCTATGAGATTTCTAAAAGGCAAACAGATGTGTCTGACGGAGGGTAGAGATTTATTCAAGCACAGTTTTTTGAAAATGTGATCATACATCTTCTTATTCTCTTGAACTTTCACTTGATTTTTGTTAGAATTCTTTTCATTACCTAATGAATTTTTAAATCAGAAGTCTTGCACCGAAAGCTGTTTGGGAGTTCACAGGAAATKAACAAAGAATTGTATACAAAGCATACAATTAAATAAAATTATAGTGAGCCACTTATAGTACAAGCTGACTATAGCTCTTGAAATTAAGAAAATAAATGTAGTGCATTTGGGACACAATAAATATCTAATTACTGTATATATGACCATAATAGAAATATAGAAACAGCACTCCTTTATAGTAGAGAAAATGGCTCTGAAAGACATGTTTCCACGTGTCTTATACTGATACTATACAACTAATTTATTTAATATTTCCTAACATAGGCAACTTGTCCCGTGCACCTAATCTAATTATGTTTTATTGTTTGCAGAATATGATCTGGAGCCATGTGATGATCCTGGTGTTCCTGCCTTCAGTAGGCGAATTGGTTTCCATTTTGGTGTTGGGGATTCCTTGATTTTTTCTTGTTTCCCTGGATATCGCCTGGAAGGTGCTAATAAACTTATCTGCCTGGGTGGTGGCCGGCGTGTGTGGAGTGCACCTCTGCCAAGGTGTGTGGGTAGGTGGTCACATGCTTTCATTTCATTCATCAAATTGTTAATAGCACATGGCATGTATCAGAATATTGGGTAGATAACAAGTTACTTGGGTCGAAAGGATTGGTCCCCAAGCTTTACAGGCAAGCAGTGCATGCCTCTTCTCYTTAGAGAAGAAATATTAGAAAAAGGAGCTTAACAATTATACTAGCTTTTGAACAAATGTAGTTATCAGTTAGAATTTAATGGAAAATACAATCAGAATGTATTAGAGAGTAAATTACAAAGGCAATAACTGAACTAGACATGTGCCCCATTAAAAACAATGAGAAAAAAAAATCCCACTTTATCTTTCAGGGTAAAGAAATAATGTTTAAASCTGTGAGGTGAAAAGAGGCTTTTGTAGAGTTCATGATATGCTTTTAACGGCAATTTTTCTTGTTTTTATTRTAATTGCAATTTTAAAAATGAGAATATGCTGTTAAAAATCAATAACTACAGACTCGGTTTGAGCATATAGCTCTTTTAGGGGAGTAACTATGGGTCTGAATTTATAAAGGATATATGGTTGCTGTATTTGATTTATGGATTTTTTTTTTTTAATCATATGAAGACTGCTGCTTTGCATTAGATATGGGCTATGAACCACCACAGTATGAACTGAATTTGATCAGCTTCTGTTAACTTAATGGTCCTGAAATCTCAAATAATCTCACCTCTAAATGGGTACCCCTAAGATGGTCTTGTTTCAAGTAAGATTTTATTTTACTAAGGAGGACGCTCATCATTCCTAGGATCCTATTATTTGCTTTCAAATAGCTTATCTATCTGAAAAAAATAGTCTTTATGGCYTACATTTTTTTCATATATATCTATGTATATGTATAAATATATTTAAAAGGAAAATGATACATGATATATTTTATGGGAAAATATTTTTGCCTATGTTTTAATCACCTTATTTTAATTAACTTATGATAACAGAAACATATGGGAGATAGCTACATATCATATGGAGCTCGTTATCCATTTGGGAATCCTAGTTTTAAGTCTTTGAGTATTTTCAACTTGATTCCTTTTGTAAGTATCACTGACTGTGTAGTGCACTTTGTCTGTGAACATTGGCTAACCAAGTATGCATCATCATCCAGGTTTAAAGAGTGTAGATTTCCTTAGGATATACACACAGTGCCCTTTGAGATTGTATGCATTCCATTTTCCCTAAGTTTTAAGGCTGATGAAGCTATTGCATAGTTAACCATATGTGATTGGAAAGAAAAAAAGTTAATGTCKTCACAGTATATCTATACAGAGAGAATTTGTATAAAGCATAAAATTGAACAATTAAAAAGCATACTAATACAAAACATTTTTTCCCCTAAGCAAATCATAGTCATATATTTTGAGGACCAACAAAAAATGGTAGGGTTTTAAGGAAGARAGGCATCACAGCTTAAATAATAAACATCTACAAATTCATTTCTTTTTAAAGTCATATCAAGGTGAAATAAAATAGCTTAAAAAGTGTGATTCTGTGTTTTACACCTTACAAAATGTAAACAAAATTGTGGAGCAGGCAGTTAGTCTCTATATACAAATATTCATAGTCTTGTAGTCCTGTCCACAAAAAACAAACAAACAAAAAAACCCAAAACAAAACAAAAAAACACTATTCCTGAAAGATGACTGGATATTAATAAAAAATAATAAAAAGCACAAATATTTATTAAAGTTGGAGTCTCTAACCTCATTAACTGTCCTTCACCAACGGTTTCTAGTACTGTAGGTTATGACTGAGGATTCTTGGCCTGCGAGTATTTTATAATGGATGGGATTTAGATTCAGAAGCAAGCATCTAAATTTAGCTACTTACATTGTAGTTGTGCACATGTAAGCCAGATTTTTAAATTCCAATTATAGGCAATTAAGTCACTGAAGTCAATAGAAAGCCTAGAGAACAATCCAGCTACCAGAATTCAGGGGTCCAGTCGAGGCTTAGATGAATTTGGCATAAGGAATGATACTGCCGTTAGAGGTGAAACACCATATCAATCAGACGAGATTTAGGGGAGTTCATGTCCTTTAGRAGACGCATCTCAACTCCATGCAGCTACTCATGTCATCTCAGGTGATGTTAGATGCCTATGCGTGAACAACAMAATTGGGCATCATTAGCTGGAACTAGAGCTCCATAGATTATTGGGATCTAAGATAACTAACTTGTGTTTTTGCCTAAAGTATATAATTTAATCAAGTATTTATGGGGGAAATTATAGACAAGGCTAAGTCATCATTATAGTTCCTTCTAGCTACAGGCTATTAAAAATTAAGCTTTTAAATACAAAATGTCTTAAAATAATTCTGAGTATTTGTGATTTTTGAGTAAAAAAAMCCACCAACCTCTTGGCTATATAATTGCTAATAGTCATAAGCAGCTGCAAAGGAGTGATTTTTCCTTAAAGGCTTCAAATTTCAAGATATATTTGGGGAGACGCTTGAGTTTTATTTGAAAGCTGTTTATTTGTGGCTCTGCCTGAGCACTGATCTTCGTGTTCAGCATTGCCTGCAAGCTTTATAATATTGCCTCTTTATTTTTCTAAACGCACAGTTAAAAGAAGATATGGCACCCAAAAGACATTTTCAATGGTAGTGTTAATAGGGATTTTCTTGTGCTGCTCTGAGTCATCTCAAGGGGAAACCTGCTTACATCACATATGCAGAACCTGTCTTTGGAGTATCARTCTCCAGTTTAACCAAAATGGGGGCAAAATTGGAATAATTTTTGATTTCACCCTGGCGAGAGACTCCAGACCTGTCTTCATAACCAAGCCTTGCYAATGCTGTAAGGAATACTAAGGCACAGTGTCATATCCCATCTGGTAGGTGGTGTGTTAGGGGTATGGCAGTAATGTGACMTGAAACAGAAGATACCCAGTGAGTATACACATTTCAAGAGTTAGATGGCTGCTCAGGAGGAATTGAGAAGAAGACAGGTAAGAAAGGAATTTAGATTGAATTTGGATTCAGTCTAAAGGAGTTCAAATTGATTGACACTCTACTCAGTGTTGTGGCTGTAGAATTTTCCTTATTATTAGTGTTGGAAGCTTCMTCCTGTTCACAAAAAACAAACAAACAAGCAAACAAACAAAAACAGTTTTATTGTCTCTTTTCACATTTAGGCACTAGGACATCCAAAGAGAAAAAGCTTGAGTTAGTTCTTCAAATCTCCTTTCTTAGTTTTCCATACTTAATTTTGTTTCTTTCTTTGTTTGTTTGTTTAATGCTTTGCATGATTTCCTGTCTGTGTTTTACTTGTTCCCTGTCTCCTTAAGAAGCTGTTAAAAAAATTTCCCTAGGACATATCATGAAAAATACTAACTATACACTAAATTCAATTCAAAYTAGCTTTTCAATGTGAGCATTGCACAGTACCTAAGAATTCTGCATCAGTAWAATAAACTTATCACATACACACAGTGTATTTTTAAATTATGTATAGCTTCTTCATCCTCCATTAGCCATTTCACCTCTATTAATTGTTGAGAAAACAAACCATGACAAAATTTAAGCCTAAAGCTGAAAAAACAGCTACTTAATATTTGCACTTCAATTTTAAATGGTGTTGCTCATTCATTAAATTTTGCATAGCACTTGATTTTYAATAGTGTATTAATACTGTAGTTGACCAAAATCTTCACTGAGGTATTGTTCATTAATAGTCATATTAATAACACATTGATATATCATGTTTACTTGTTACAGTGAGTAGTACATGAATAGTTAATGATAGAGTGATAAAATAAATTGCGGACACTTCCTAGTAACTTTTTTCTTTTTAATAGTTTACTACTGTTTGCTGCAAAATAATCTATTATATTGAATATACTTTGTCATGTTGCAGCACACAGTTATTTCCATGGCCATTGAAATGTGAGAACCTTGTTAGCCTGAATAGCACTGAAGATTTCTTGGGACCCCTGAGATTTGACATTCATTGTTTTCTTTAAATTCTCTGTAGCATAAAATTTCAATTTAAAATTACCTTTGAGAAGTCAAACCAAGTCTGAAAATTGTTATTCATTTTTGGCTAGCTTTTATGCAGAGTTCTCATTTAAATTATGTGTAGTTACTCATGGGCAGGAAATCTGCAATAACATCAGCATTTGAATCTCTGATTTTTCAGGCAGTAGGAAGGACAGATATGCACTCAGGATCCTCTGAGTTTGAGAAAACTGTGTTTAAATGCTATCATATTTACATTATTCAATCTTTAAGCAGATTTTCATTTCATAGTATTTAAATTATTAAATCTTTAATGATTTTTATTTTATATAGCTTGGAGCTCTTTAATGGATTTTTTTTTTAAATAAATTTCTTCATGTTGTAACTTTCAATGTCTTTATCTTATATAATTGCATTTTAAAAACACCACTGCAGGGTATTTATATTTTTTGAATTCTTCTCTGCCATTGTTTGACATAAAAGTGAAGTTTAAAATTAGTATCTGAGAACCAGTGTAGCTGACTCTTCAAAATATAGAGCAGTATAATAATTCCAGTTTAACATGTTTCATTTCAAAATTAAAAAACAAAACAAAACAAAAGGAAAGAAAACACACTAATGGATTTCAGGTGGTGCATAGTTGCTACTCTCATTTTATTTTCAAAATGAAAGGAAGAGGTATTTGTGTATGAGACCTTTTATCTTAATCACCTAAATTCAGAAGAAACAATTGCCCAGGGTCCTCCTYTTGCTTTCTTTCTATGTTTTAAAGTTGTTTCATCTTGGAGAAATAAATAATGTAGGAATGTTATCTTTATACCTCATTGTCAGGCAATTTTGCTGATGTGTGAAAACACGGAGCACACTTCGTTCCAGCCTAATCTGTGATCCCTTTTGCCCTGGTGATAGTGTCACATTACCATCCTACTGGGTGACAATACTACCCAACAGAAAGATAAACAAAACCTATCAACAGTCTGAACTCAAATTGTTCTCTTGTTGTATGAACCTCTACACCATTTCATAAATAGAACAAAAGTGTTGTTTATTCACTAAAAGAACTTTGTGCAAATAAGCCTTTAAGCTGCTAAAATATGACTTCTATTTGATCTTTTCTTTGGAGATCTGCTTAAAATCCTGTCAAGCATTTTAGCAAGATGTCTAGAAGAAAAATAATAGAGCAAACTTTTTCACTGCACAGTATGTGGGTTTTTTTGTTTTGTTTTACATGAGCTATATTTTAAAGCATTTCAGAAATCCCTGAGTTGTGCTTGTTTTAAAGAATCTGTTTTTGTATTGAGGAGTTGTTTGATGATCTTCAAAAGATCTGCCTTAAACAGTTTGCTTTTATCCAATTTAAAGTGAGAGAATGAAAACGAAACTAGAACTATTTATGTAAATAAAATTTAAGTGACTTTCTTAAACAAAAGAAGAAAGAATGCAGTCAAGCATCTTTTTCAGACAGATTGCACTCACTACAAGGAAAAACAATACAAAACAACTATTTAATAAGGTAGCTTTTTTTTCCATTTGCTGCAGCCCTCAGCAAGGTTACAATGGARTATTAAGATGCTGTAGTAAAAGTAAAGCATATATTTTCTCCTCTAAAATATTTTTGCTCTGGGTATAGGCTGCATACTCAATAATAAGCAAATGTTGTGTACTTTGAGTGAATTTTTATATAGCTGTTTTCCACAGGACTCTAGGATGTTTCTTAGGTAGGTACATTGCTCTTTATTGCCTTTTTGTTTTCACTATCAATAAAATTAATTGTTTTGTATTAGGAATATGTCCTATCATTTTGAATGGAAGCTTTATTTGATTTATTTTGAATGCTAAGGAAGTAATAAACTGTTGCTTTCTTCAGATAAAATCCCGTATTAGTTTACTCTTGTGTGTATATGTATATGTGTATGTGTGTATTTCCCTCAGGACAGATATTTATAAATTTCTCTTTTGAAATAATCCATTGGTTTACCCACCTTTTTTTGGGTTTTGCTACAAAATATATTTAAAATACCTGTTTAAATTGAGAAGAATATTAGGGTTCAAATGAACAGTCTATCTTGTCAATTTAGATTACCACTGACCATATTGACAGCAGTATAGTAATAAACTTCTAATCAATTTATGTTACATATTTTTTTTAATTAAAAAAAATATTGGAGGCAATGAAAAGGGTCAGAAATATGAACATATTTTTCTAATCTAGTTGTCCAGTAGGCACATGACAACAGGGAATGTTGATTTGTGAGTTCTTTAAGAGTTTTATTTCCCAAATATTTAATGTATGAACTTCCATGAAGAAGTGATTGTCCTTCCCCTGTGTAATGCCACTGTACTAAAGAGGTTAGCCCACATTTGCTCATTTTGTAACTAACTGATTTTCTAATCCATTTTTGTGAAGCAGAAGCTCTAGAAGGTGCTTTTTTAATTCACCAGAGGCAGAGGAGTGAATTGAATTTAGGTGTCACATGTTATAGCTTCATGTGTTAATTACTACACTACTGTGGGAAAAAGAGAAGGAAACATCTACTCCAGATAGTTTTTTTGTTTGCTTGTTTGTTTGTTTTTTAAAAAAGACATTTTTTGTACTGTTGTGTAAAATATTAGGGCCCAGAGGCATTTTCAGTGCCTAAACACTTCCTACTGCCTGGCACAGGCTCTGCATACTTCTGTTCATGGCTTCTGCTCTGAGATTCCAGCTGATCTTTATGGTGATCTCATGGCCCGGATAGAAAGAAATCTTTCCATGGACAGGGCCAACCATTTCCCTGTGGAAAAAAAAAAAAAAATTACTTAAAATTCCTCCAGGCAAAGAACTTGGGGAAGCCGGTTAAAGTTCATGTTACTTTTAATATCCTCTCTTCCTTCCCTTCATTCTTCCCCCTTCCCTTCCTCCTTCCTCTGGTCCTTCCCCTCATTTCTATCTCAAATTAGTTGTAGGAAGTAAATCTAAAATACCAAAAATGTTGATATCTTTTAGGTTTTTCAAAAGCATGAAAAACTTAATTTTAATTATGCCTGTCAAGGCCTCTGAGTTTTAAACTAAATATTTTTAGATTATTTCTATATAACATTAATTTCTCGCTGAAGATATTTACATGATTTTCTGGTGTCCCTAAGGAATACAATTTCAAAGTGGTTCTTTATACATGTATCTGATAAACCATTATCAGGTATACTTAAAATTTTAATCCTCCCCCAGCTACAAACATACACTTCCACAAATGAATATTTTAATGTCCTTGTAGTCCTAGTTCTGATCTATTTAACATATACAGAAAAAAAAAAAAAAGAAAGAGAGAGAGAGAAAAAGAGAGAGAGAAAAGAACAAACTTTAAAAGCAATAGCCTTGCTATATGAAAAGAAAAGCTCTTTTAGGATTTTGCATTTCTTTATTATTCATTGTTTATGTCAAGCCCTAATGATTATTCAGGTAAAAATATGGATTCAACTAAATGCACTTTATCTTTAGGCTGAGCAATGAGACTTAAATGCCACTGAAGCATATCTGTATTTTTTTAAATAATTGTAGACAAATATCAGTATTTTATGTTTCATCTGGTATTTTTAACATCTTTTTAAGTACCTCAAATGTTTGCTTGAGCAGGATACCAATGTTCTTTCCTATCCCTTTGGGTGTTTTCATTTAGTATACTCAAATTTATATTGCACATCGTTAGTCTTTTTCATAAAGTAAACTGAGCCCACGGGCTGTGATATACCACTTTTCTTTATTCTTTTCTTCACAAGGGAGCAATGACAAAAATCTCTACTACTGACACGGTCTCTAAGTTCACATTCTAGATGGCTGTGAAAGACTGATCTACTGTTTTACCTGGAAGGAAAGGGAGCTGCCTGCTTCACCCTGACTCATGTCAATATATTCTTGGTTTTGCTTTTTATCCCTGCTGGGGGAGGAAAAAAAAAAAAAAGGAAAAAAAAGAAAGAAAGAATATTCTTGATTTATTCAAAGATTATTTAGTCTTGGCAGTTGATTCTGKTTTTATTTAATCTAATATTTATTTACAAATAAATTAAGGTAATGCAAGCAATTAAATGGTGTTACATTTATTTGGAATGCTACTACAGCTACAATAACTATATTTCAACAAAACTTCCAGTTTTAATAGAATCAAGATAACCTTCGTGACAGGTTAGTCTGTTTGGAGGGCTAAGGAATAAAATGGAAGTAAAGAGGACTAGATAAAAGGACCCAGGTTTTCTTCTGTATAAAACAAGGCATTTAGTAAGTATATGACGTGAAATGCTGGCGATAGATCACAAGGGTTTTTCTAGGAGTTTGTCCAATAGAAGTCCAACAGAAACATATTTTTCCTAGATAGCCAGTAATGCTTTAGAGTTTTTGTAAGTGTAAATATTACTGCAAATAACCTTCTTTTTTTTTTTCTTCTGAAATGGGTAACTCACTTTTTTTTCTTTTTTTTTTCTTTTTTTTCATATTTGTGCCTATTTTCTGTAGCTGAATGTGGAGCAACTGTCTCTGGAAATGAAGGGACATTGCTCTCTCCAAATTTCCCATCTAATTATGACAACAACCATGAATGTATCTATAAAATTGAAACAGAGGCCGGAAAAGGAATCCGTCTGAGAGCCAGGAGCTTTCAACTGCATGAGGGAGATATTGTTAAGGTAAAAAGAAAATTGTTCCTGTTTCTACTATCTTCAGGACTTGTATGTGTGAACAGCTCATATTTTAGCATTATTTTTTTATCTTCATTTCTCTTTCTGTGTATACTCAGATACAGTAAAAAAAAAAAAGAAAACTCAAATGTGAACTAGGATGTGGACAGCTACTGGTGTCTGTATGATTTTCTTTTCACAGTGGTGCTATAAATATAAGGTTGTAATTATTTTTAAAAGAGTAGTTTATAATTACCCATGCCAAATTTTGGGAGCATTGTTAGTTTCTTATTTTGTCTTTTGCAGCAGTGGCAATGTTGTGGCCAGCTAATGGCTGTGGCCAGCTAATCTACAGCATTGTAATATTGACTCAAATGTGATTATAGAGAATTATTTGTCCTCTTTTACTCTATCTTTAGAAGTAAACTTTGAAAACACATCCTTAATATAGAGTGATTTTTGAACATGTAGCACTTCATTTATGTATAGAAAATCTTGGAGTTCATCTAAGGGGGTTGAACACGCATTATTCTCTAAATTTCTTTCTCTATTTTTTTTCAATGCTAATTACTGCTCAGAATTATCAAATAAGTTGGAATTCAGATAGCAGTCGTCTATCTTGAAACATCATAGCAACCCATTTAAATGTTTTAGAACTTACTGCCTATATTTCTAACTTGAAAAAGGGAGCTGCCCTTTAAGCCCTGGCTTTACTAATATAGGCATTTCTATCTATGTTGATGAACATGTTCTGTTTTCATAAGTACAAAGTGGATTTCACCATGATATAAGGAAACCCTTAGCGGTCTCTAACATTGTACCTTGGATGAATTAGAAGAACTTGGCGCATGTTTTTGCTTCTAGCTAGAGCAAAGAGAATAGATTAAGTGGGAAAAGCATATGGTCAATATTGTCCATTGCTCCTGTGTTCCAAGGTTTGACAGTGCAGATCCTCCAAGTTATTTTTAATATGAATAGACATAATAGGCAGGAAAGAATTTAATTGCTCACTGAGCTGCTCAAATACTGTACATATCTCTCAATATGTATCTCTCAATATGTGTCTTTCAATAGCTTTGCCCTTACTAAATGTATAAATAATTTAACAGACTATCTTAAGAGGAAATCCTTAAAAAAATGTGAACAAATATTCCAGAAACTAAATTATCATTTGGAACCTAACTATACTTAGAGGTATTCCCTGGAGATGTGAGAAAGATTTTCTTGAGAGAAAGCTGTTCCAAGCAGTCTGTTAGATACTTTCTTGTTTTACAGATCAGTAAACATCTACAGTTAAAAATTGTCACATAAACCTTGAGGTTCCTAAGGAAACAGAGTCAAAACTGTGACTGTGTCTGTTCTGCAAGGCCTGTTCTTTGATTCTGAAGGCCAATCACACAGCACAGCTTGAATTTAAACAATTAAACTCTCTTCCCCTACAGCCTCTCCCAAATTTGCATTTATAAAAATTTACTCCGTTCTCTCTCTACTCCCAAAACAGGATGGCTCTGTTGGAATCAGGTCTTGACCTACACCTATTGACCTAGACTAAATATTAACTTAAAATGTGCTCAGAGTTAAATGACATGGATACACGAATGTTAATGCTTGATGCTATGTCCTGCCTTTGTTTATATTAGTTATAACTTGGCTAAGACACTTAGATTATTCAGGTTTTGTAAATGCAGCCATTCAGCCCCTGTTTTGTTTGGGTGGTGGTTTTTTTTTTTTGTTTTTTTTTTGTTTTTTTTTTTGTTTTATTATAGAATATATCTAAACTTCGAAAAAGAGTGAAATGCACTTTCAAATCTTACCATGTAGCATAAGAAGATATGCTACTAAAAAATAGATGTTTTGTGTTGGTTTAAAATATGCTAGTTGAAAACAGAGAACACTCCAAGAACTTAGCATAGGAAGCCCGCTAGCAAAATAATGTTTGTTTCTCAAAATCATACCAGCTATTTCAGGTACATAAGAAATACCTTGTTGGGTCAGATCAAGTGTTCGTTTATATCTGGTAATGACAATAGGGAAAGCACACAAGCCTGGGCACTCCATTCGCTTGCCCAGAACTCACAACTGTTAGATTAAGTTAAACAGCACTTTGCAGCTTATTCTCTTCATTATGTACTATGGACCTCTTGTCTTTGGATTTGTTGTCTAAATCAGCTGGCACTATCTGCCTCCCCTGTGACAGCAAAGCCTGGAAGTTCATCCCCAGCTGTGTCAGGTAGTACTTTCATTTATGACATTGTAATCCATGTCATAAAAGTTTCATCAGTCCTCTAGCAATGCTGGATATGATGAATAGTTTTGCATTCACTTTCTCTAATGCCTTCGTGATTCTGTAAGCCTCAGCTGTATGCCTGCTCAGCCTTCTGCTGCCCAAGTTTACTTTCTGCTTCTAAGAAAACTGCTCTGAAGTCACCGCCCTTGTCCGTCCTTTCCATGACTTCAGGTCAGGTACTGACCAGAACTATACAAAAATCTCAAGAAACTGCTACTACAAAGTCTTCATAAAGAGGCAAGATAATGGCCTCTGTTTGATTCTGGATGTCCTGCAGTTCTCTCCCAGCACTCCTGTTTCAAATATATTGTAATGCTACATCGTCTTGAGGACTAACTGTTGTTTTTGTTTGTGCTCCTTTGGAGTAATAGCTATTCCTTCAAACAGGGTTGCAAATATGTCTTCCTCAGTGTTTTCTTAGATCTCTACTGTTTTTCTTTTTGCATTTTGTGTTTTTGGAAGAAATTACCCTTTTTTATATTAATTAGGAAAAGGAGAAATATCTTATAAACTACAGTGCATTATTTTTCGGCGTAGAGGATCATTACACTCTCAAGGAACACTATTTTATTTTATTTTATTTTATTTTAGTTTAGTTTAGTTTAGTTTATTTCATTTCATTTCATTTCCCCAAGGTAGTTCAGAAATATGTCTGAACTGTGGCTGCTTACTCTGATTATATCCTATTGTTTAAGTTTTCCTCGCTTGATTATATCCTATTAAGTTTTCCTCGCTTGAAAATCTACCATTTCATTTTCTATCTGTTTTTGTGGTTGCTATCCCAATGTTGCTGGTAATCTCAGCTGTCATCTAAGACCTGTATTTGGAAGGCTGCATGACAAAGCTACAGAACAGTGAGGGTTAGAGCAGGTTATACACATTTTGGAGCTAAAAACCCTCATATATGTTTGCAGTCTTTGTGCAGGTCAGGATGCTATTGTTCTTATACAGAAAAAAAAAAAATGCTCTCAAAGTATTTTACTTAAGTTACGGAATAAAGCAAGATAGAGCTTTGCAGCAAAGCAGTCTGGCCCTTCAGTTGGTCATTGTGTTCACCTCTCTGTAGAATAGAAGTTTCTGAATCACAAAATGTTTTTAGTTCTGGGGAAGAAAACATTTAAAAATAATTACTTATTCATTTATTTATTTATATTTATTTACTCATTTTTTTAAAACTATAAAACCAATTCCAACTGTATATATTCCACCAGGTTTACTACTGGTGAGGTAGTAGTGGCAAAATTCATCTGCACGTTGAAGTGGTGCACAAGAAACCGCAAACAGTTCTCAGAAATTTCTGATATCAATAAGATTATGTGCATGAGGAATGATGAAGACTAGTGATTTCAAAGAGACCACTTGCAGATTACTGCATGTTAGGGCAAAGGTTCTAGCAGCTGTGACAAAGTTTGGACTGAAGGGAAATAAACCATTACCTAGTAAAGAAATATAAACAGAATTACTGATCTGAGGCATTTACATTAGCTCAGAGATTTTGTCTCACATAGAATTTTCTCAATATTTTAACATAATAACATTTAGCTTGGAAAGAGACTTACACATATCATTGTTAAAGTATCAAATTATATTTTTTTAAAACTGACTATTCCCATTTAAAACTATTGAGCCTGATTATTGCAGGCTCAGAGTTTGAAACAGAAGGTTACAAATTGATTTTAATACTGTCTGCCTGTTTTTGATATCTCCAGACAGGAGAGAACAGAGTAGAATCAGGTTGGTCCCACCCAGCCCCTCTTCTGTGCTGATTTCACAAGAGACACCTGTGACTGAAATGGCATCATCTTTGGGTCATTWAAAATAACCTGAGATTATGAAATATCTGAAGATGGTCATGTATAAATAARTAATTAATTCCAAATAAGCTCACTAAAACTAAAACTGGAGAGGGAAAAAAAAACCCAAAAGCTATAAAATGCCTTAAGGGTAGTAAAATATTTTATGTCTCATTGGACTGCAAAATCAAAAGAATTATTTTTAAAGTGATATGTAATATGTAACCCACAATCAACTTTTTAATTAACTTAAACTTGATGCCTTTTATTTTTTTTTTAATTTTATTTTGTTTCTCCCAGGTGTATGATGGAAAAGACAGTTCTTCCCGCTCTCTGGGAGCCTTCACTAACAATGAAATGATGGGAGTTATCCTTAATAGCACTTCTAACCATCTGTGGATAGAATTTAATACCAATGGATCTGATACTGACCAAGGATTTCAGCTTACTTACACAAGTAAGTAGTTCACAGATGTGGCCTAATTTACTGTTTTATGGAGAAATAGATATTTATTAACTAGAGTGATTTCACATGAAACATTTTCTATTTTGTACTGTGCTTATGAGATGGATTTTTTTTATTGCTTAAAAGGTGTATTTTAACATATTATTTGAAGCAAAAATGTAACCTTCTTAAGCTCAGAAAGCATTATTTTTTCAAAGATACAGCAATTATGTATTGTGGGATGAATATATTAGTGTTGTAGCAGAAAATTCCTGCAGAGCTAGATCTTTAAAAAGGAACACTCAGTTTGTGCTGTCAAAGGAAAAAAAAAAAAAAAAAAACAAAAAGTACGATGCAACTAAAGGAATGAAGTGTGTCTCAGTGCACACTGTCAGCGTTTTTGGACTTCTTGTCAGGATCAGACTGGAGTAGGCTGGAAGAAGACCTGAGTGAACTGGCAGGACAAAAAATTTCATCTTCCCAATCAGGATGATCGGGAGACTGGGATTATAATGAAGATTAGAGGGTGAGGAGGTGGAGCAGAGGGGAGGCTTTTGCCTCACAGTTTGAGTTTGATTAATTAAAAATAGTTTAGCATGTGAAGCAATGCTAAATTTAAAAATAGTATTCTGGAGCTCTGGAGATAACTAGTTTACTTGCACTATCCTTCAGATTTGTTTGAGGGTCTTTAAAGGAGCTATGGCAAAGATATGAAATAGYACCTCTTTCACAAAAGATCAGCCTGTCTGCTCAGGGCTTTCCCTTTGGATTCGAAGGCTGCTGTAGAATCAACAGAAATMTCTTACTTCTGCTATGCATGATAAATCTGAAATCTCATCATGCTACCTTTAAGAAAAGGAAGGATAATCTGACTAGATGAGATGTTTTCTTTAAGTATTTTATGTTTTTATTCTCTACTTCCTTTTCTATGTAGAAGGTATAGGTTTTCATTTTATGTTTTAGAGTACTCTGATTTGCCTGTACAAACCATAGTTTTGTTTTTGTTTTTTTTTTTTTTTCCCTATATGAAAAGGAATAAAACATTTGTTCTAAATATGATTTTATTTTAAGGACTGTGAGTTCAAGGGTGATGTATGGGTTCCTTTTGAATACTACTGTAGTAATCAATACCATGTACTATTTAGAAATAGCTTTATACTTCTAGATGGWATCTGTTTAATTTTGGCATCCAATGGCTAGATTTTGTTACATTTCTGCTTGCATTTCTAATAAAACTTTCTGTTCTGTACCAATATGTTCCTTTTAAATTAGCACAGAGTACCTTAAGTTTTTCCCCCATAACTTGACACATTGTTCTAGTAATAATCTTAACAAGACTAGATGTGGAGGCAAGATCACTTTCTTTCTTTTTTTTTTTTTTTGTCAAGTACATTTTACTGTATCACGTGTGATCATTTTGCACAATTTATGTCGAAGGTGTTTCTCTTTAGGACTTTTTGTCCTGTCTATTTTCACATTATATGGTCCACTATTGATAAGTACAGCCAGTTTYTTACTTTTCATACATATTTTCAGGAAGCCAAACTGAAGAAAATACATTTGTGAGACAGTGACTATTTAATCAGATGGATTACATCAACTGTGACAATAACCTATATGTTTTGTTATTTCAAAACCCTTCAGTATGGGGCTTCTCATAGTTTATAAACAAGTGCAAGCCTAAGATATGTTCATTGGGACTGCTTTGAGTCATGTCCACATGACTCCCGTTGTTTTTATGAAGGATTCCAGTTCTAGCAGTATTTTGAAGATGAGCCAGACCAGAACATCTGTCATTTTCTCTTGGAACTGGGCTTTGTGATGCGGTTCCAATGCAGTTCCTAACCGAATGTGTCTGCTTTACATTGGCTATATACATCAAATAATAAATGATAACTGTCTGTTTAGATTAATCAAGCTGTGGTTTAGTGCTGGAATTAACTTCCTGCAAGATTACTCTGCCGTTTCTCCAGCCACTTATCAGATTGAAATATAATGCCAGATACTTTAAAACTACTAAAATAAAGAAAAAAGATAGRGTGGTAAATGTGCTTACACTGAAAGAAATGAGAAATAACCATTCTAGAACAAAATTTCAATGCCTCAAGCTATAGCTTAATTCAGAAAGTTTATAATTATAAAACTTTTATGCCAGTTTTACATAAGGCTTGACATAAAATCAGAATGGCATTGCAAATAATAATTAATTCAATATAAAGCTTGCAAATAAAGTTAACCTGTCAAAAATCCTTAAGTAATTTTGAGCAAGTAGAGTGAATTTATCAGATCGGTTCTTTGCACCATATGACTACAATACTAAGCACCGTGAGGTTACGTRTATTGTACTGTCAGTTCAGTTATTTCCGGTTTTAAAACTGTCCTCTTTCATCTCTCTCTAGATAAAATTTTAATTACCGTAACATACTCAAGGAGCAGAAACTCATACCTGTGTCTCTGGTAGGAAGTTGTATCATGAAGCATGAATAATATTTACAGTCAAAACGAAACAAGAATGCATAAAATCTTGCAGCCTRCTTTCTTGGGTGCTCATAGGGGATGAATATTGTGATCCTGATAGCACTGTTTTTATATGTTCTGCTAAGGCAGGCATAGTAAAGCAAACCTCAMCATTCTTTCCTGTAGGAATTAAAATTCAGATGGGTACTATACCTAGCAATTCAGAATATCTTTGTCTCTTTATTACTGTTTTCCAGACAAGTAAATTTTAATTTTTATTTTTTCTTTCTTATGACTTGTACAGAAAGACTTAGTTTTGAACTATAGATTAGAGTTTCCAAGTGGGGAACAGATATATTAAAGCTGGTAATGAATTGTGTACCTTTTAGTTCCTTCATGATTTTTCTGTTCCAATTTTATCTGATTCTAGGAAAAAATATTATTTTAAAATACCTAAGACTTCTGCCAGAAATAGGAGTGTAGGGCATTACTTGTTTTCCATATAGCCAGAGCAACTTTACATGTATTAGAAATAYGACAAAATGAATATGTACTCAGTAAGTGCACAATAATGTATTATTCCTTTCAAAATAGGTATGAAGAGCACTTACTGATATCTCAAAACTTCATCAACATTTTCTAAAAGTTCRCTTTACTGTGTGGAATCCCCGCAAATGTCCTTTGGGGTCATAAAATGAGTGCTCACTTTCTTTACCTGAATTCATATGGAAGACAGATAGTCTTCCATAGATAGATGGAGCGCAAACTGGAAGCTGAGCTGTAAGAGAAACTCCAAGAATGCCTTAGCAGACTCCAGCACTAATCGACACTAGAGCCAGCGCAAACTRAAATCTCAGCATTCACACTGCACTGCTTGCTAATTTAGAGCGATAGAACTCATTAAAATGAAAATGAGTTGAAAAAGTGCTAATTAATAATGCACATGTATTACAGACATGTTAATAATCTGTATTCTGCAAACTAGTAGTTCTACATTTCTGATTATTTACATCAAATATGACAGAACAAATCACTTCAGACAAATATTGTCAGAAGGCAATAGCCAGTCATCAAGGTGTGTTCTGGTTGTTTTTGTTTTAATTTATCTGAATTTTAATAATTCATTGTTCACATAATCCTGTAATGAACCTCATGAGTAAGATTATAGTATTTAATTGACCACTGGCTCATTACAGTGTAACATAATCCAGGGTGCTATGGTTATATGGAACTATTCTGACCCTATGTCCCCATTGTGAAAGTTCACAGCATCAATTTTGACAAGAACTGTCGTGGGATTTCAACAATCAGATTCAACAGCAAAATGGCATTTTATGACAAATAAGGACAGAGCATGTGCAAGAATGTCAGGGAAAGTGAATTGAAAGGATACATTCTTGTGTATGATATGATATAAAGGGGGAAATCATATAAGGGATGCTGGAAAGAACAAGATCCTATTAGCTTTGCAGTTATGAGTATGCACATATCTTGTCATTTGCAGGCATAGAAAGACAGTTCAGCTGTATGGAAATTTTGATCCGATTGCTCTAGATCACTCTGAGTTGAAGGAGAGAAAGAGACAGGAATTAATCTACTCTTCTGTTATTGCACCATTAAATGAATTTTATGTTACGACAGAATTTCTAGACATAATTTATTTAAGTTTTATATATGCAATTATTTACACATATACACATAAATAAACACTTGTGTTATGAGAGTTGATATATTTTAACATGAGAATGCTATGTTGTTTCAGAGATGTTCTGCATATTTATAATATAAATAATTTTAAAGTTAGGCAAGTTAGAATAATGCCAAAGGCTTTTTACAGTTGCGTATTTTAGGCTTAACATAAAGAAAAAAAAAAGTCTTTTTTTATCTCCTCCTAAATGGCAAACCTCAGTCTATATTTTCTATTAGTTCCTATCCTCGGAAAAACTCATTTTAGAACAGAGATTGTGTGTAAAAGCCCAGGTAAATTTTTATGTTAATAAAGTAATGTCAGGGTCATTCMATTTCATGATTAGCGTAATATGTTTTTGAATGTATTATATTTAATTATACTATTTTAATATAGTATTATAGTGATTTTCAGCTTGTGACCTATGGGCACTTGCAGTTTTCTTGCACTGAGTCCGCAAACACAACCAAGAAAAGCAAGCTTATTTTCAGGAGGCACAAATTTTCTCAGTGCTGGGATCTGTAGCTCACTGGGAATCTCGTGTCAGTCTACAAATCAAAAGAAGTGGAAAAATTCTATGTTAGAGCACACCTGATAGTGTGAGTGATACAAAAATATAAACTCTTTATAAACTGAAAGAAGTAGCAGATGATTTTTTTGTGTGCTATTTCAAAGCAGGAGTAGAAAAAGTGGAGGCTGGCTGTTGTAGGCTTCTGTCAAACTTTTGAAGCTTGTGGCAGGGTGATTTTAACACTTCACATTGCTTAGGCTTTAGGGTTCCTCAGGGTCTTTGTAGCAGATGAGAAGAAGGAAAAAAGTGTATCTATCTGCCATGTTATACTGTGCAAACAGATTGTGAAGAGGTAGTAAGCAACTAAACTTAGCTTTACACCATTTACAATGCCTTTATTTTCTGACTGAGAAGATCTGGTGCTAAAAGGCACCTTTATCCTACAGAGGGAGCAAAATTATTCTTAAAAAAAAAAAGGAAAAGGGAATTCTGGCATTGTATATGTATCCACACATATATGGTGCAAAAGTGAATGCAAAGTGGCCTATGTGAAAAAATAGCAAGTCAGAATGACAATTTTATCTAGCTTTGACTTTCTCAGTGATATGGATGGCTGTGCAGCAAACTAGAAGAAAGGTTAATATGTCCATGTGTTTGTTTTGTTTCACCAAACTCATTCCATTAGTGATATGAAAGATAGCATGTCTTCTTAACAATTTTATATGTGGGAAGGTGCTAGAGAATTAGGCTCTTGTGTAGCAGGCTAAATATATGTCTACCAGTTTTATAAAAAAAAAAAAAAAAAAGTTCTTTAACCACACACACAGAAGATTCTTTAATCAGAGAAAAATTAATGTGTCAATCACATTGCACTGCCAGTGGTAAACAAATGTCTCATTTAGTAAAAGATGGGAATGTATTTAAAAGCAGGTGGCAAAGAAATAGTGCTACATTTGCTCATGCTGTCAAATCAGCATTAAAATATCATCACAGTACCTATCAAAAAACTTSCATTTTTAGACTTTTAAGTTAATTTCTGTATATGTTTAGTAAGGAGATTAAAATCAAGAAATGCAGCTATTTCTGGTGATGTTCAACTCACCTGGATGACTTAGTCACCTGAGTTCCCTCCTGACAGTGAGTAGAGGGAAATAACCCTTTCTAGAATTGTGCAGTTTGATCAGTCTATTTTAGGCAACTGTTTGAGGATTAGATTAATTATACCATGTAAATGGCTATTAACTCTGAAAGAAAATTCGAACAACTGTTTTAGATATTAGATATTAGACAATTTGCTTGTTTACATTATTATTGCCAAGAGCTTGTTAAAATGCCTCTTCTTTTATTTGAAAACTGAGCACATTCATTTCTTTTCTATGACACAGTTAAATTGAAAGAATATGTAAAGGTTTAGCACACTCATTTAGCAAGGGAGTAATGCTAAATTTCTATAATACATTTGCATTTGTAGTTGGCAATTTCCATTTTATGAAAATAACTAGTGATTATGCGTACTCTTTCTGCCACATAGGCTAAACTTCTACTTGTAAACTGAACATTGCGAGGGAATTAGTATGAGTGCTGAAATGTAGTTATCTCTATTGCTGAAATGTTAGCATCAGTCCTAGCATGGTTTTAGCTTGGGCCTTCTAGCACTCTCAAGAAATCTTGGGCAGTTTAGTAGACAATAGGAGTTAAAAACCATGGCCAGTAGAAAAAAAATTGTCGGTAGATGTCTTAGGGATAGCCCTGCTGTTCTTGGAGATTAAAAGAATTTAAGATTGTAGTTTTGGTCAGAGCCTGCCAATAGGTTTGAGGGCCCTAACATTCCTTACTGTAGAAGCATAGATAGAGATACTAGTTTTGCATGGTAGAACAACTTTTTTTTGGATGAGATTTCTTTCCTGTAACTCTATACGTTCAAAATTCTGAGCAAGGTTTTATATAAAGAACCTAGGCTCGGTTTACCTGGGTAAATAAAAAAATAGAAAAAATATTTCCATAGGATGGTCTTGCTGGCTGAACTTAGACACATATCTAAGTAAGAGTTGATTTGTCCTGTTGAGACTTGCATTTCTCCATTGACTATAAAAGTAGCTTGAATAGCTCAAAATTTCCCTTTCGTGTGTAGAAGCAAGGTTAGAAAAGGTGAAACCCCACCTCTGAGTCTGAATTGTGAAAGTAATAAGTTTGTTGTTGCCAAATAAAAAATCTTACACGTGAAATAAGATTCCTTCTTTGTGAGCTGGATGTACATGATTCAGACAGGCAAACCTTACTATGTTAAAAAACAAAACAAACACACACACAAAAAAACAGAAAACGTTATCCTGTGACTGCATGAACAAAATCACAATTTCTGTCAAGTTCTATTGATTTATTTGTGAGATTCTCGGGACAGTCGCACACGAACCTCAAAATTATGGATGATCATAAATCAGTTGATATACTCTATTTACTTAAGTTAATGCAATTAGAAGAGAAATGCTAAGAAGAAAACATTTTCTGTCTTCAGAGACACTTGGTAAGATGGATTTCACTTTTGTGCAGAAGGAAAAACAAGATTGATATGCTTTTTTCATTTTTCCAGGAGAATGCTGTTTGAAAATGTTCATAGGGATATTTCTTCATATTGATTAGTGGAGAAACTGAAGCCATGCCGTCCTGCTACTCCCATAGATGAAACAACCTTTGTGTTTCCTTAAATTCCCAGTATGGTCTACTGGCTTGGGTACTGTCACGCAGTGCTAGTTATAATACTGATACTGCTTCCTTTCCTCTGAGTAAAGAAGACTGCAAGAGTAGAATAACTGTAAAATAATAAATTGCTTACTGATCTTTTAAAATAGGGCAAATAATATCCTTTCTTCATTAATGTAATAATCCCATATCAAGGGAATAGTTAGTTCATTCTATTTCAGTTTCCATTTTATTCCCAGATTATATGCAGTTTAGTCACTGTGGACACATCTAWTCTACTTGAATCATGAGAATATAATTGGTTTGCAGTTCACTGACATTACATTTTGCTTGATATTTTACTCTGTGTCCTTTCTTTTCCCTTTCCATTTTTGTTTGCAGGTTTTGATCTAGTGAAGTGTGAAGATCCAGGCATACCAAACTATGGGTACAAAATTCGAGATGAAGGACACTTTATAGACACTGTCATTTTATATAGCTGTAATCCTGGCTATGCAATGCATGGCAGTGGTATTATGACCTGTTTAAGTGGAGATAGAAGAGTATGGGACAAACCTTTGCCAACTTGCATAGGTAATATGGATTGTGACAGTGAAAGTTTGTTGTTGTTGTTGTTGTTGTTGTTCTTGTTTTGTTTTGTTTTCTGGTCATTTAAGTGTGTGTACCATCTGTTGTATACTATCCATGATTTAAATTTTAAGTTAATTTATACTGTGGACATTCAGTTTTAATTTTTCTCACTATGAAATCCGTTGCAGATTAGCAGTGGCTAAAAAAACTGTTGGGTAATGGTTCTGAGTAATATATACTGTATATTCACAGGACAAACTGTTGGGTAATGGTTCTGAGTAATATATACTGTATATTCACAGGACAAATGTATGTATGTAATCTGCTGATACCTGTTCTCATAAACTCTTAAGCTCCCTTCCATGCCTGCAGTTTTCCAGCACCAATCATTTTGATAATAAAATTCATGAATCACTTAGTATTCACTGAGATTATTAATTTTTTTTTAAGTTTGTTAATTTGCTACTGCTTTTGTTCAGATCTGGATCTGGGGTGTTGTCACAGGCAGTAGTAATAAATCAATTAGAAGTTATTTCAGAATCTCATTATTTCCATCCTACACTAGTGAATTATTTGATCTATTTGCTCAAGATTTGATCTATTTGCTATTGCCCTGGTAGAATATCCAGTATATTTATCCAGACTTTAGAGGTAGGCTTTTTCTTAAAACACGACGTCTTTAAGTCTCTGAAATGGTTTCATTACAAACAACTTAAATATTAAATGGAGACATATGGAGACAGACTAAAATACCTGAAAGCCAGTRCGAGCCAGTACAGTCCACTGCACCACTACAAGACAGTTTCTTTCTTCCACTTCTTTCCAACCCAGCAATTTTCAATGACTTCCCAGAGTTCAGCAAGCTTTGCATGCAGTTCCCCTGAGATCTGGCAGGGTGTTTCTATGTGTCTTCTGAAGCTTAGGTTTTTTTTGRGTTTTTTTTCTGCTTCTTTTGCCAGCCACACACAGCATGCCAAATATCTCACATTTCTTACCCAGCCTGCAGCATGCCTGCTTGTTGCCTCTCTTTCATATTTTGTGCTGCATTCTCTTGTCATGGAGCTTCCTTCTGCCAAACACATGCACAGACTTGCAGTCTGTAAAAGAACAAGCTGTCTTCCTTTCAAACATTCACCTTACTGAGAGAGTGAGAGCCAGAATAACATCAGTGGATGGCATTTCTTCTGTCAGTAGACAGTGTTATTTCCCAGTTGATTCTGGAATTTTATTTGTTGTATCTGTTATGTCTGTTATTGTCTATTGTATGTATTACAGGTCAGAACAGCTCTCCACAGTTTTGATTTAAGGAAATTCCAGGCTTGTTTTACATACAAGTCCTCATTGAATCAAGTAGCCTTCTTTTCCCTTAAAAGTTCTCCCTTTTGTAGCAGAGACATAATTAGACCTTGAGTATCCCTGAGGATCCTTGAGTATCCTTGAGCATCTGGTTTTGCACGTACATATTTTGTTGCTGTTTCAGGAATCACTGTACTAAGATCTATTGTTTCTTGAGGATCTCACTTCATGTTTTACTCAAATTAGTAGCCTTGCTACTAATAGAATGGCAATTTTATTTTCATTTCTAACAATAGCCAACACCATGGTTGGAAAAAAAAAAAAAAAAAAAAAAAACCTCTATGTACCTTATGCATACATCTTAATGCAGTTTTTACTTGGTATCCTTTTTTGAATTTTTTGAATTTTAAAGAGAGATTTGGGGATGGTCTATTTTGCATAATCTCCTTCTTCCCATTTGTCAATATAAAACTCTTCTGAAACACATGTAATTTTTGCAGATATAATCTTCCTTCCTTTTCTTCCTTCAGGTTTATCCTGTGCTATCTTAGTTGTATATCTTTTTCTGTGTCGATCTAACTGGCTTCCCATTCTCTCATGTCTCAATTCTATCCTCTTCATGAGAGCTGTATGGGTCTATAGCCCATACTGTTGCACGCTTTCAAAGATCACTATCTTATACAGGCACACAAACGCTTCCAAAGATCGCTTTCTTACCTAGACTCACTTTCACTTAAGGGACTTACAGTTCCAGAGACCTCTTTTTTTTTTTTTTTTTTTTTTTTCACGTGTCTTGTATCAACGTTTGATACTTGCTGTTGTCTTCAGTGACATCTGAATGTCTACAGTGACATTTGTCAAGTCATTCTTTTCAGTCAATTCAGTTTCATTGGTAAAAAGTTCCAAGGCCATAGATAGATTGCTCATATTCTGCACTCCATCATTTTACAGTTATATTGGTCTTAGCATTTCTTTTCATCTTTTTCTCTTTGTTCCAATCCTTAATGAAGAAAAGACAATTCTTGCAATTCATCACTAGTCTTTTGCTCAGATCAGCCCTGCCTTTCATTAAAGGTTAGTAGATAATTGCTAGTTACTACTTTTCTCTTAGCCTTGATCAAAAGAAGAAAGCATTATGGCCAAGACATTTTATGCAATCTCATAAAGGCATACAAACAACTTAAATAAAAAGGAGATTCTGTCCTGAAGGAGTTTATTCTTGAAGAGCTTCTTTTGCAAGTTCCTTTAGATTGGCAGCTGACTTCTATGAATCTCTTTCTTAAGACATTCATCATTCAAAACATTCATTTGGCAACATTTCTTGATTTTCTGTTATGGTCTACCTTTTTTGAATTACAATTTAATATTAATAAAAGAAACAAGCAAAAGAACGTAATCACCTGTCCATCACTTCTTAAGGTAATACTTTATATAATATTTTCTTTGAGATAATGCACATTTTCTGCATGTTGAAAAACTACCTTTTTGCTTATTTGTTTCTTTATTTATTTCTATGTTTTGGACAGAATCACTCCAGAAATCTTACTTCTCATTTACTTCTAAAGTGTTTTTTTTTTCTGTTTGTTTGTTTGTTTGTTTGTTTTTTGACATGTAGCATCTAGTGCATCTTTGTAAAGTCTCCATCATATAGCTGATTTCTGAAGAGGTCTTCTGCGAATTTAAAAGCCAATTGATTTGAGTTAGAAAGACTCTGACTTCTCTGTGTACTTTGGAAAATACAGTGATTATCTATGTATGTATTTTTAAGCTCAGATTTCTTTCAAGGGAATTACTGCAATCAGAATTTTCCTACTTAATCAAAATTAACAAAAATTTTAAATAAAGGTTATGTTTGAAGAACTTATATTGAAAAGTAGCTAAATCATTCAGAATTTTATCTGTCTGCTGTGGTTTTATAAATCATAGTTAGTGAGTGGCTATAATGGCAGAATATGTAAGTCAATCAATTACCTTATTTCCCCTACAGTTATTTTCCTTGCTTGTAACAGTTCAGCAGTGTCAGCAGTGTCTCAGTGGCATATGGAAGGCTGATTATTTGTCAAGAGTTGTTACTGGCAAATCATTTGGTTCCATTGCCGTTCTTCTTTCATCATGACGTGTGTTATGCTATCATAGATAACAATGAACAAAGAATTCACACAGCTGTATTTTTTTAATTTCAGTACTTGTAAAATCATGCTGTTAAGGTAACTAAGGTTCAGAGACATCACTTAACTAGAGTCAATGATATGCTGTGGCAAAATCAGTGGTAACCGATTTTGCTACTCAGAATTTCACCAGTTTTCTAAACTCTTTAAGCTCTTTATCTCTATAAAGTGTCCAGTTGATTGCTTGTTACTCTAAATAAGCGTAGTAAGCTGGTTTGATCCTGGATACTTTGTGCTGCAGTTAAGTCTCTACACAAAGTGAAAGTAGTAATGATAAAAATCTTGAAAATGAGGCAGTGATACTTTCAAATCATAGCTTTCTGATTGATTCTTTCACTTGGTGGGCATATGGCATTTAAATATTTAAATACCTAAGGAAATTACTAGGCAAAACCAAACAGTTTTATGGTGGAGTTAAGCTTGAAGGCATATATAATAACATGAAAGCATTAAACAAAAAGCACTTGGAAATTAGAATAGAAAAAGTGTTTTAATTACAAAACAAAACTGCATGAGCTCTAAATTTCCGCATTCAGTCGTAGTCTAAGACRATAAACATACTGGATAAAATGTCTTTGTGGTCTCTAAACATTATGCTTTTTGCCCTTTGTTGATAAAAGTGTGTTTTCTTAGTCTCAGGTTATCTGAACTAGTCTCTTTAAGGTATTTAAAATACCTTAATCACAAAAACATTTTGTTGTTGTTGTTGTTGTTTTAGGTTTTTTTACTTCATGACAAGGTAGCAATGAGGTCTTTTATGTGCATTTTTAAGTCATTTACATGTTTTGGTTTGTATGTATATGTCCTGGTTTATAGCAGTGTTTCAGAGAGAGATAAATAATTTTAGAAGATGGATGTGAAATAGAGGGAAAAATGGAAGTGCAAAATATTATGGTCTTATGAAAAATTAACAGTACAATCCTTATTTATTTTGTAGCTGAGTGTGGTGGTCGAATTCATGCTGCTACATCGGGGCGCATTTTGTCTCCAGGTTACCCAGCACCTTATGACAATAATCTTCATTGTACTTGGATTATTGAAGCAGATCCAGGAAAGACAATAAGGTACATAATTAATTAAGTCAATTCTATTGTTGACTTTAGTATTTTGTAAAACATATTCTCTGCCTAACCTTTTCTAATCTTTTCTGCGCTATTTTATATTTGTTAACTACTTCATACACAGTAAAGTTGACATTTGTTTTGCTGTGTTGTTCCTCTAGAGAACCTAGGTTCCTAAACTGTACAAAAGACAGCTACAAATCTAATTCAGAACTGTGAATGACATTAGATAATCTGGCTTGTGGTAAAGTTGTGCACTGCTATACCTCTTTCTAATTGTCAAACAKCTAAAACAGCTAAAACATTAGGCTGCCATCTATGGCTTCAGATTTCTTCCCCTGTAATGCCATTTTTTAATGTGTGTGTGTGTATATATATATATAAATATATACATATATATGTTACTGCCGCAGCGTACTGCCGTTTGATGCAATAATTAGTAGCCTTTCAATGTAATATAAGTATAGAATTTGATTAATCAACACTCCAAAAAAAATCCCTCAAGAAAGCATAAAGTGCAAGGTTGTCTGCTAGGAGTGCTATTGCATCAGGGACTTGGAACTTGCTGAGTATCTATCAGAAGTGCCTTTTTTGTCATGAGTGCTTTTGTCTGATAAGGATTTGAGAATTAACAGCAGCCAGAGATTAGCACCATAGAGCCTTATATGCAGTTCTGAAGAGTTTTCATTTTTCATTACTGCTCCCTTCTTTTATAGTATATAGTGCATTCTGAAGTATGTAAGTAACACTCTTTCTTATAAGCAGTTGAATGTAAGACCAAGAACATCTCACAAGACTTTGGGAGTAAACATGAATAGGTTTAAGAGAATACTTAATAGATAAGGACTAGAAGATTTCTCCATATAGTAGAAAAGGGAAGAAATTAGAAGATTACAGAGTATGAGGGAAATACAGGTGGTGACTAATGTATCCAAAAAAAAGGTACACATCATAACCTCTATGATGGAATCAAGAGCTTTTATTTCTATAATAATTTAAGGAGAGCCAATAGAGAGACTCAAGAACTCCAGCTGAAGGAATTTAGTAATGCACAAAGATAACTTTAAAACAGTCTTCAATTTGTCATACTAGCAAGAAAGAACTAGCTAGATCACTCAAAGAGTGGAAAGAATATCAGCAATTAACAATTATTTCAGCTCATCTTTGCTACAGAAACTCACAGGAAATAATGCAAATATTTCCTCCTGGTGAGAAACTGTGTTGGAAACAAGAATGTAGCAACAACATTAAATGTTCTTCTAATCAAAATAGAATAACTTAATTTCAGTTGAGAATTTCTTGATACTTGCATATTTAGTGATAGGCAACAGAGATTAGTTTCTTACTGCAGAGGAAGAAAACTATATGTGATGTCCCCAAAATGCATTTCTTCAGAATATTATCTCTTTGAGGAAAAGGTAAACAAATACTCAGCTGTTTCAATAATCAGTGTATGTGAACAACCATTTTAACATTCAGTGAAAAACCTTTTCCTTTGTTTTTTTTTTTTTTTGGTTTTTAGTAACTCCATTTCACTAAACCAAATAATGAATTTGCTCTATCGCAGGTGAATTCAACCAGTTATTTTTATTTGAAGGACAAATTTAAAATTAATGATGAATGCAATGAAGCAGTATCAACACAGTGATAATTACTAGATTTCTTCAGATTTAAAAACATAAGCAGCAACCAGAACTTGAAGTCACTGCAACTATTTTGGATACTAAGATTATGTTCTTGAACACCACTCTAAATCTAATATTTCAACTGGAGATAAACACAGATTAGAGTATTCGGTTTCAGTTCAGTTATAGTTTATGAATTTTGACAGAAGGCAAAGGTGAGAGAAGACTTTTTTTTTTTACTATATTTGAATAAGGAGAGGAAAGCTTTCATCAAGTCATTGTTCTTAACCCTTAAAATACCTATGATAAAAACAAGTTGATTAATAGAACAAGCGTGGTATATCATAGTAGTGAATTTTGCAKTTGCAATGTAAAAAGGGCAGAACAGAATCTCTCCTATGAAATCATATCATATAATGGGGAAAAAACCAAAAACATATATCACTTCTGAACCATCCATGTTTCTTCAGAAACAGCATCGGAACAATTTGGAAATGATTGCATGGATTTTTATGTAATTATGTTTCATGAATAACCTTTTTTTTATATATATCTATCTCTTTTCATATTTTGCAGTCTGCATTTTATTGTTTTTGACACTGAGGTTGCTCATGACATCTTGAAGGTGTGGGATGGGCCTGTTGAGAGCAGCATATTGCTGAAAGAATGGAGTGGCTCAGCTCTTCCAGAGGATATTCACAGCACTTTCAACTCGTTGACATTACAATTTGACAGTGACTTTTTTATCAGCAAATCAGGCTTTTCCATTCAGTTCTCAAGTATGTAAATCTTTTTTCATCTCAAATACAATCAGTTTTTATTCAAGTATSCATGAATTACTTGTTTTCTTATCTTACAACTTCTTTAGTCATGACAAAAAGATATTATTGTAATTATCACATGTCTTTATGCAAAACAGACACTATTAGGATTTGTTTGGATTTCCTTCGTATCTTCAAGATTTCTTAGTCCTTGATTTATACAGCAACCTCATTATTATTTTATTAATACGTATTTAGAAAACCAGATGGATTTGTATATGCAATTTTTTTTTTTCTGAACTGATACTTTCATATAATCTTACCAGTACTATATGATGATATCTTAATTCCTGTGTGTTTATACTTTGTTTATTTTTTTCTTCATCACTACATTGGTTGCATACTAGATTACTTTTATGATTTCAGCAATTGTATGCATATACAGTTAAAACAAGGAAAACTTAGGGCTTACCTACCCAGGAATGTAGGAAAAAGAAGCTGAATTAATAAAGTATGTGAACCTAAGGATCTTATTTCAGTGTTACTAATGGCACTAATAAGCATCCCGTTCTGTTGTTTCTGAATGAGGATAKCTACCCACTGTTACTGACAGAGAAAACTAGGGAGGTTGCTGTTCTCTAAACAATGCACTTTATCAGTTTATTTCATCAAGTTTATTTTTTCTGGATGTTGTGGTCGAAAGRACAGAGTGTGATGAAATACTTAAAGTATTTAAAGTATCAACTAAAGATTAAGAGCAGAATATTTTTTTTTTCTGAAATTGCCGATGTGTGTGCTATATAATATGCTGATTTTCAAGCTGCATGAAGATGTCAATTTTACATATGTGGTAATGAAGGATCAAGCCTATCAGTTGATTCATAAATTATGGAAGGAAGAAAATGTATAAGGTGCTACGCTTGTCAGCATAGGTAGTGGAGCTACCTATGGGAGTAGGTAGTGGAGTAGTGGAGTTCTTTTAAGCTTTGGTGATGGCTGTAGTAAATAGCAGAGAAGATCATACTGTAAAGAGTGAAGAACTGATTTTGTCAGCTCACTGTAATACATGATGGATCTGTTCAGTGATCATCCTGGCCGAYTGCAGTGTATGTATAACTGGGATTAATTGGAATTAGTGGTAAGGTAAGGAACTGGATGTCTCAGCTCAAACTGAGGAAGAGTTATAAGAGAAATTCAGGTCACCCTGCTTGGTAAGTGTGGTGTTAAAATGTTGTGGGGTTTTTTTTTTTTTCCATTGTAAAAAAAAAGCTCAGTGCTGGCAGTCGGTAGACATCTGCTCTAGACCTCTGTTGCTCCAATCCATTGACATTTGAATCCATTGAACTATGGATATATAAGAATCTTTGCATGCTCTGCAATCATCATGCATTCAAGCTGTATGTCAGTTTAGGGCAAAGCTGCACAAATTATTGAAAATAATTATTGAAAATAATTATGTAAAATATTGAAAATAATTTGTGGAAATACCAGAAAAAGTAATGATTTATTACATGTTCTATTAAAATAAGTTTTGAATATTTGTGTCAAAAAGTATTTTCAGTGATGTACTTATTAAGGAATATATTTTATTTAAATGTGAGTTAAAAAACCCMCACACACAAAAAAAGAGAAATAAACTGGAATGTCCATATTACATATACCTAGAAAGAGAGCTGCTGTAAAAGGATGGTATGAGGAGAAAGACAAAATCATGAATCACATACTCAGGATGAGACTTCATAGATAAGAAAATATTGTCTGTGAATGACTCTATTGTATATGTAGGTAGAGATGCTTTTAATAATAATAAAAAAAAAAGTCTGAAGCTCATAAAGTGTTTAGACAATATTAAAAGCCTATTTTCTTGCCCACTCAGCTCAGCATGTAAAACACGAGGAYGTGAACTGACTAGAGTGATTATGTTAATTGCAGTCAGCCTAATGCTTTTCATTAAAACTTAATTACCATTTAATCATGCATAAAAGGACAAAAATGGAGTTCATTGTACAAAATTGACCTTTACTCTAGAGGTTAAGTACATTTAAACTATGTAAAACAAGCTAGGGATGTCAACCAACTCTTTCTTGTCAAGATATAGAATGTGAGCACTRAGAGGTTCTAGCAAATTTGATACCTAGCTTCTTTTTTTCCCATGATAGCCCAGTTACTGACAGGAAAACTTTCCTAACTTTAGTTTTTAAAAATAAAGTAATTGGCCTTGCTTAGTTCTGTCCTGAGTATCTAAGGTAAATGGGATAAAGTTCCTTCTTTTTCATTGGGGGGAAAAAAAACACCTTTGTGTATATATATATATATATATATATACACACAATTTTATATAAATATAAATATTCCCATCAGCTATAGGTCTAGATGCTCTAAATATATTACTCTAATATTTAGTCTGTAGACTAAATCTGAAACTTCTAGACATCTAAGTCTAGATGAAATTTATCCTAGTCTAAGACAATCTCTTGGTTTCCWTTTCATCATTTTCTAGTTCCATTTGAGATGCCCCAGGGAAATCTGCTTGATCTCCATCTACCATTGCAGAAGGTTACAGCCCTTAGGTTGTATCTGCTAGCCTGTGGGTCTTTTGGCTACTGCAGACTATGTCTGTCTACAGAAATGCTTATAGCAATTGGGACATAGTCTTGAATTACTAGGGTAGTGTTATCTTGGAAATTCTTTTATTGCTCAGACATCCTTTAATTACTTGCTTAATAGCTTGAGCTATTACATCTAGGTAGTATCAGCATTTTGATGACAGAGTCTTCATTTCCAGGAATTGCATTTCCAATGCAATTGTTTAAATCTTAGAAACAATGAAATTAGTATGAAAGAGGAATTAGCACAAAAATATTTTCAAAAGAAAGTTATTCATAATCATATATATGCCTTACTAAATAGCTGAATCTTGAGTTCAAGAAAAATAAAATGCTTTAAGGTATCACTTGCTAAAAGAAATGAATAGTTGGGCACCAGGATTTAAGATTGCATTTAATGTCTGTAACCTAATCATATTTCATAGCTAGATTTCTTCTCTTGCTTTCTCTAATTCAATTAATATTACATTGCATGTTCATAATAACACAGTGGYATTAAACATGGGAAAATGATTTCTAACAAAACCGTCTTTCTGTTTAATTCTCTTAATGTGATGCAAGAGGATTGAAGGTCACTATTTTGAAGAAGTAACCTATCCTTCCAGATTAGCTGTCTGAAAGCAGTTTCGGAGGTTCCCTCATTCATGCTGCCAACTTCAAAGGAAACCCTCCCAATCCATTCAGATTTGTTCTGCAACTATTTAGAGTCCTTTGCAGAGATCAATGTGCAATGAGACTCACTCTGAATATGGTTCAGTAAACTTGGAATGCTAAATTGCATGTACAAGCCATTCAGATTTCTCATGCTGTGACTCAGAATCCTTGATGCAGTACCAGGGCCTCCAGGTTTATAATCCACCCTTGTGCTGGTGCGAGAGTTGGACTGAGACATAATGGTGAGGGTTCACACAGTGCTGAGTGCTCCTGCTGCAGCACGATGGCTGCAGACGCTCACTGTTTTATGGAGACCAAGCAGGGAGTATAAGATATCTTAATAGCTACATCTCCTGAAAAGGAGGGAGAYGTTGAGGAAAACAGCTTATAAAAATAATCTGAGATTTATTCATGTAAGCTTCTGTGCTTCCAGCTTAATGGAAGAGACTGATCTAAGGTTTTGTTTTCTTCTGTTTTGTTTTGGTTTTACATTATTAGTTAATGCAAGCTTTATTTGATCATATGCTTAAAATTAGTTTGCATAATTATTAGTCTAGTAATAGAAGACATTTATCAATGATCAAATGCTGTATTTTTCACCCATTATGAAACTGTTGGCTGGTTTGAAATAACCGCAAATCCTCTGTGCAATATCAGACCTTGATATACTAAAATCTTTCTCAAACCTGTTACTCAAGCAGTTGTCTCAAAACAGGAGAAACTGGTGCATAGTTTCAATTTACAAGCTTAATTCCTGGAATCCTCTATTAATTTTATAAATATGTAGAAAAAGTAGAGAGAAGTTCAGCAAACATCTGCAGCCAATGGCTTACATGGTTGTTTGCCATAGACATAGTGAAAACAATATTGATTAAATGATTTTTTTTTTTTTCTTGAGCTAGAGTGCAGGCTAAACAAACTGGCAAAAATGAAATGTCCTTCAGGTAAAAGATAAATTGGGCACAACTCTACAAGGCTACAGACACACAAATTTACACCGGATTGTATTCTCAAAAACAGTCTCCCATTGATTTGCAGTGAAGATTTAAATCAACTTTGAAGATATAGTTTGGGTACCAAATCCAAATTGAGATCTAAAATAAGATTCTAGAAAATGATCCAATTCTCAATAGAGGAACCCTACCACAAGGGTTGCCAACACAGAAAACTGACCAGTCATCTCTTTTTTTTCCAACTGTCCATGCTCCTGGTACTTCCGAGCCAGCTGAGCAGTTAAGAGAGCAAGGGAGGGGAAATTTGTACAGTAATACTTCATAATTTGATGAATATATCTTATAATTTAGTTCCTAGGACACACGCAAGTACTGGGACACAAGAACTTCTTTTCTAGCCTACTGAAATCCTCGCAGTTTCTCCTGGCTGTGCCACCTTAGGCTTTTAATATTCCCAGCCATTTCTAAAGCTTAACTTGAGAATTTTATTTTGGTGTAGCTGCCATGAGCCCTAAATGTAGTTATTGCTTTGCAGGATTTATAGCATACCTCTCTTCATGTTTCTGGATTTCTTCATTTTTTTGAAAATTGTATGTGGCAATGTCACATCAGAGAGTGAACATGTGTCCATTTGTATAAGTAGGTAAGATAGATAGATATTAAATTCATCACCATATATTATTCCATGCATTTAGAAGAAAAGAACCTGTTTATGAAATGAGGTGGATCATAGAACTGGCAATTTTCAATGTCTGTATTATATATTAATGCATGTAACATCTATACCCTTTAGATTTTTGAGCAATACCAAATGAAGTAATAGCAGACTTCTTGTTTTTGCAGAGTTACAGAATCTCTTGGGAAGTATGAGCTGTAAAACAACTTGGAAATGAGATGAGTTGACAGCCTGTCTAAATGTTCAGTTTACTGACACATTGCTGTTTAAATGTCTGGTGTTTTGTTTAATTAGGATCAAGTATATTTTGCATGATAAAAAGATTATTAGTCTCAAGGGCATAAGATACCTTCCAAGGCTACAAGAATGAAAAGAGAAGAAAAAAAAAATTGTGGTTATTACTATGGTTGTTCTTAAAATTTTGAATTTTATATGCAGGAAATGCAGAATAACAGTGAAACGAATTGTAAAAGGCATCAGTTCTATTTGTCTGGTGAATACTTGCCTCAGTCAAAAATCTAAGCCAATGTTGTTTACTGAGATTTATATTTCAATACAGCCCTTTAAAGAAAAAAAAAAAAAAAAGAAAGTATTATTCAAAGGCTTTTTTTTTGAAAAGAAGCTAATTAATAACAGAAATGGGTTTATGCTGATGTACTTAAAAAAAAAATTCTTTAACAGACGTGAACTATAGTAATCCATTTTTAAGAGCAATTATCTTCTGTCAAATAGGAAATTATTTCTCTGAGCTCTTGACCATGCTGTCCTTCCCCTGTGGCCAAGTATATATTTAGTAAAATGTGCTAATATGAATGTCAGGTAAAATTTCAGAACAGTGCCTGGGGAGTATTTACATAGTACTCATTGATAGTCATAGACATTATTTGAATTCTTGGACCAAAACTTAAGAATTCTGGAGAAAAGAGTCTACTGCCAACAAACGGCCATATTTGTAATTCATATAGAAACAGGAAAACTCACAATGTTTGAGAAATAGTATATTGCAGTGGGAAAAGAAAGGTCATAAAATTAAAATAATAAAATGGTAAGCCAAGCTATCGCGTTTATAGTGTTTCTGTTATCAGAAACCATATACTCTGATAAAGGGATGTTTTCAGCTTCCTATGCTTCTTCCAGATCACCACTTATTTGCTACAGTAAATATAATACCATTTTAGTATATCATTACCATGATACCATTTTGTCAGACTTCCAGTTTTTCTTTTTTTGTTTCCTTTTTTTTGTTTCATCCTTTTTGCAGACTTTCCCTCTTCTGCAAATTCATATATATGCTTCAGGTATTATCAGTTATCAAGAAGTCCTTCAGGTGGTAGTTTGGGGAGAACCTAGTATTTGTTCTCCAGTCAAAGTTCTAAACTACCGTATTTAAATTTATATTTAACTTATATATTGTACTTTTATACAGCATTCAAACATAAATCTTTATAGCTTTTCTGCTGAAGAACTTCCAATTTAATTTCTGAATAASTTCCTATCACCTTTCCTACATTCCTACAATTCCTACATTTTTCTTGGTTCTTCCAAATACTCAGAGCTTGATGAATATAGCAGAACATGAAAATATATCAGGTGAAGGTCAGATGAAGGAAAAACAACAGTTATATGATTTCTTAATGTATCTGTTGAGGTACAAAATCTTTCCTGAAAAAGTATAAAATTCTCATGAAAATAATATCATGTGGCAGGACATGCGCTAGAGCATACTGTCTTTTGTTTTCTCATCTCTCCTTATGTAAAGCAACGTGAGATGTGAGAAAAGCCTCAGTGAATAAGGTATGTTTTGATACTACATAATGTAGTTTGAAAGAGATTAGGCCCTTCTTTCGGTAACAGAAAATGACAAACATAAAGGAGCATTATTTTATGCTCTTGCTCTTTTTTTTTGGCTTGTGATTTGTGATATCTCAAAACCCAAGTGCTAGTTGTGTTGCATATTACTCAAAGTAAGAAAGGTGTAGCTGCTGCTTCCTCAAAGTGTGTGAAAATGTACAGCCAAAGGATAAGAAAAATGATAACAATAGCTCATTAATCAAGGAAGTAATAAGAAATCAGTTTTAGCATTGACATATATGTTTTTAATAAATTAYATGTTATCTCTGAATGCTCTTCATTAGTCTTATCATCTCTTAAAGACAACAGAGTAACATTATACATTGAAGAGTCATCTTCAGATGAGTTGAGATGGGTATGATTTGAGGTAGATATGAATCAGTTTAAGAAAGGTGTCTGATTAATGAACATGGAAGAAAGTATATATGTAAACTTACTAGGAGAAAAAAAAAAGGGAAACAAGAATAAGTTAATACTAAAGTTCAACATTTTTGAAGAATTATCCCTCAGGGGACATGCGTGTTGTTTAGATGTGGTTCAAGAAGTTTAAACTTTATAAAATGATGACAGAGGAAATGGTAGAGAAACTTATGGATGCACACTAATGTCATCTATGATGACAATGTTTGGATTGGCTTTTTTTTTTTTTTTTTTTTTTTTTTTTTTTAATAAGTTTGGTCGTTCCTTGAAAAGGATGTGATTGGGGAGCAGGTTGGTGTGGTGGGTAGCAGAATGCAGCCATTTGAGGAGGCCATCTCCAAAGACTGGAGGATATTGCAGTGTCACAGAACAAATGTTGGTGGGGGGTGAGTGACACAATGCACTTCACTTGTGTTAAAGAAATAGAGTTTATTGACATGGACAATGCTTTCAGGAGATTCTATGGCAAGGTCACTTATTGTTTACTGCATGGAGGTTCAAGATAATACACAGAATTTTCAAGGACACCCTCCTGTTGAGTCACAAGGTTCAGATTGGACTCCCTTGCTTTCTAAACTCCTTCTGAGAGATGTCTGGGCATGGCTGGATCCAGTACTAGTACCAGACCTGATTAACAGTTTAGAGCTAAGGGAGTTTGTACACAGTTACAAAGTAAAGTGTACAAGTTCAGAAAGAGATTGTGCTATAGTTGCTTACAATGAGTCTGTTGTGGGAAGGATCTCTCAAGCCTGAAGAGTCTCCTTGACTATGCCTGTCCCTGATCAAGGGGAGATACTGGCATGTAGCCAGCTGCCATGCAAGGAGAGCTCAACGGGTTCTCRGGCTGTCCGCATATTTATGGGATAAGATGATTGACTCATAGTCATTCTTTCAATTCAGAAATGACCGTCGGCTGATATGCACAGTTAGCCTTATCKTCTCACCAGGATTCAGCCATCAGAGCTGTTATTGATGGCTAATGTCTGAGTGGGAGAAGAAATCGGGGAGGTAAACACCAGGATCACTGATGGTTAACACCTGAATAGGGCTATGTGTGAGAAGTCAGGTTGAGCTGGGGAAGGAGCCCATCTGTCACAGGTAGGCAGCAGTGTCACAGTGTGGGCAGTAGAAAGCTTAGGGATAGATTTATGAGAAGCCTAGTTTAGGATATTAGGAAGAAGAACTTCCTACGGGAGGCTGTAAGTTTGATGAGTTTGCTATAACTTGTGAAGTTACTGAATTCCTAAATCCAGAAGAAGAAACCTGGTCTTTCCAMAAATCCACAGTGGCTGTGGATTTGTGTATGTATTTTTTGGCCAGTTTAGTTGCTTTATCATACTGATTATTCTGCTTGTTTTAACATTGTGCTTTTTGACTGTATTGTCTGTATATAAATAGATATTACTATATATGCATATGTATGTATATCATATATGCATATGTGTATATGTATGTGTATATATATGCAGATATAAATAGATATATCTGTTATACAAATTCAGGAGCCTGAATATAGGCAAAATATCTTACTTAGATACAGCTGGAGTATACACTGAGAAATTTGTTGCCTGCCTCTGAAATGGAAAATTCAGGACTGTATAAAATGCAAGCAGCTATTTATACATAGCATTTCCATGCTCAGGATATTCAAACCATAAAATTATGTTATCTACATGATGATACTTGCCCCATTGTATAAAAGGCATCATAGTGCATAAAGAAATCTGCTTTGATAACTGTAACATTAAAGTGAGAAAAGGAGTTCCTAGCTCTTTTGATACATAAGGACGGAAGGAGGGAAGGAAAGAAAGAGGAAGGGAGGGAGGGTGAGGAAGAGGGAAGGAAGGAGSGAGGGAGGAAGGGATTTATCTTCTGTATTTTAGACTGTATTTAGGCTGTATTTTAGACTAAAAAAATTGGTAGGAAGCCAACATAAACATGTATTTTGGTCATCAAATTCTCATAGAAATAAAGGAGCCAAGTGCCTGTTGTAAGTGATGAGTAAATAATATTGCCTCAGGTTGAAATGTTCTTGTAAAAATAGCTATATTTTAATAGCATTTAATTATGGATGTTTAGTACCTAATCTCAAAGTTTTTATTTCATGGTTCCCCTATAGCTTCTATTGCATCAACCTGTAATGATCCTGGGACACCACAAAATGGCACCAGATATGGAGACAGCAGAGAGCCTGGGGACACCACTACCTTTCAGTGTGATCCTGGCTATCAGCTTCAAGGACAGGCTAAAATTACGTGTGTGCAACTAAATAATCGATTCTTTTGGCAGCCTGATCCACCCACGTGCATAGGTAATGACATGAATGTTAGTCTGTGCTTAAGATTAAGGCAAAACATATTTCTAGTTAAACTAGTGGACATAAGGTGCTAAATTTTGACTAATGTTCTCTTTAAAACTCAGTTCTTAGTACTTCATACTGACTGTCTCATTCTCAAGAATAATATTATTTTGGGATGTTATTTTCACATTCACTTCTATCTTTTAAATTCTATGATAGTTTGAAATTCTCAAAATCTGACATAAATAATAAAGTGGAAGAGATTTTTTTTTTCCACTAGATAAGTTATATAACACATGAAATCTCTTATAGTGGTGTTCTCTGTAATAATTTAGTTATATAAATTGTGATTATTAATCCTGAAGATGTTCTGAGTTCTCATATATTAAGTACACACCCTGCACAATCCTTAGAGAACTACACTTTGTTTGTTTGTTTTTGTAGTTATAGTAGAATATATTTTGGAAAGATAAATTCAGAGGAGAGCTCTACCTGAAAATGTTGTTGAAAAAAATGAGATATTTTGTTTATTTAAATAACAAAAGAAGTGAGAGAAATCATATCTTCTTACTTTGCAACAAGTTGTGGTTCTTGGTACTACAGCATGTGCAGTTTTGGGTTTTGGTCAGTAGGCTAGAAGTCTTGATGAAATGTATTTAATGACATCAGTTAGCTCTTCAAAGGTTACAATTACTACATCCTTGAAAAATTATCTGCTATGCATAGTGTTTTCCTAGATTTTTATCATTATGTTGCATATTGATTTATAATTACTTTAATGATTTTTGAAGACCAGATACAATCTGCTTTAATATCAATAGGAAAAAAAAAAAAAAAAAGTATAATGCTTTTCCTTCTTTCCTGCAGGCCCCTTGGGAAAGGTACTTTGCAGTGTCTTTGGAATCTTTTATTTGCACCATATGAATGACAATATGAATAGGTTTCCTAAACCTATTGGGATTGTTCTCAAATTAAAAATATTCTGTGCCTTGTCTATAAACTCCAATTTCCATCATTCATTTTTTTTATTATCTAGTCAAAAAACAAAAAAAGTATGTGTCATTAAAATGATGTCATATATTTATTCTTCCATATACTCACAGTGACTTTGAAGGGGAAAGTGGTTTAAAGTAGTCTTTTTTTATGGACATGCCAGTATTAGAAACTCCAGAGATTCTGTAAATCCATTATACGCTGTTTTAAAAATAACCATGAATTATTTTACCAATATGCTGAGGATAATTTTTATTTAATAACTGTACTTCTTAGTACTTTAAACATTGTAAGAAATCCCCTCATGGTATGTTAATATTTTCAGATGCATTTATACTTTATAACGTTCCTTAGAATATGGTTGTGGTTATCTCAGGCTTAGGAAAGCCAATGTCACCCCGGTCTTCAAAAAAGGCAAGAAGGAGGAGCCGGGCAACTACAGG
>PTEX01000166.1:515954-527983 GCA_003342815.1 Eudromia elegans | reverse complement strand
CACATGCTCTAGGGGACCCTGCGTGTGCAGGGGGGTTGGACTAGATGACCTCTACAGGTCCCTTCCAACCCTAGCCATTCTATGATTCTATGATTCTATGAATCATAAGAACATACTAAGAATATGTGTATAATTTCCTGGAGTAATATGTTTATTAATAAAACCAGAACAAAATCAAACAAAAATACTGTGCCAAAAATTCAGAATAAAGAAGAAAAAAATCCAATCACTCCTCCCACCCCCAAAACAAAACCTGATGAAAAAAATGACCAAACAAAAAAAAAAAGTCTTTGGTTTGTTTTCATTCACAGTGGCAACATGAACGGTTTTGTTCAGACCAAGAATATATTTTCAGAGTAAATATTCCTGATCATTCTTTGGTTCACAGTGTCAAGATGTCTTGGAGCTTTTGAATTAAGTGCACCTTGACGTGCTGTGACCACTAATGATCATTCAGRCCTGCAGATCAGTGTACAAATGATCTGATATAACCCTGTCTTAAAATGTGCAGTGCAGATGTCAAATCCTTAGCATCTACTGTTTTGCTCTGCAGATCCATTTCCATTTCCAGTGATTTAGTGATTTCTAGTGATCATCACCTTTGGAAGTTGGATACCTTAGATGCTTAAAGGTGATACTCAATGCAAACTAACTAAATGTACATTTTTTGGAAAGCCTCTGAACCTTTGATATTGATAATATCTTAACTAAGTGAATCAAATTATTTTATTTTACTTTTATGGTCAAAAGCAAGTGCATCAATAATCATACTATTGAACTTTCCCAGTTCTTAAGGTAAAGTACTTTTCAGGGCAAAAGAGATACCTCAGTTCAATACAGGTGTGACTAAATCCCAGCAAGAAAATATAAGAACTCCTCCTTGACTTCATATGTATTCTTTTAGGGAAAACTTTTTTTTTTTTTTTTTTTAAAAAAAACCCACTCTTTTTAATATGAATAAATCTCATTTTTCTGGAAAATATAAAAAGAAATTTGTTAAGCAGAAGTGTGAGGGTTAGGCACTAATTTAAAAAAATGCAGAAGTGAGTTTGCTCCTATTTTAGCAACTAGCACATTCTTGAGAATTTAACATGTGACTACATTCCTCTTTCTTTTTTCATTGTGACAGCTGCATGTGGAGGAAACCTGACAGGCCCAGCAGGAGTTATTTTATCACCTAACTATCCACAGCCCTATCCTCCTGGGAAAGAATGTGACTGGAGAATAAGAGTAAACCCTGATTTTGTCATTGCCTTGTTATTCAAAAGGTATAATTTCTAGATGAATGCCTCTGCTTAACAGGTTTTTAAATGTCACATCTAAAAATGGAATCATTTATCATATTCCCTAGCTAAATTCTGCAGTGTACATCTACTATGTGCTATATCATTACTTCCTAATAATGTAAAATAAGATAACATAGTTATATGGCAGTTTGAAATAAGTTGGAAATTCATAAAAAAAAAAATCTAGTACAGACTAAATGTGTTTTACTGGGCACGCATAGATCTGGTAAAATACATTTATATATATGTGAAATAATATTTTACTCAATCTTGGCCAAGAAATAAAAGAACTTAGAAATGTCTAGATTATGATCTCATTATTTAAAACATTTTATTTACTCCAGGTATCATCATTGGTCGATATTTATAAAAAGATTTTTAACATAAGCATAAGTTCAAGCATGTAAGGTCATTTGTATGTGGTTACACTTTATCATTGTTTTTTAATTGGGCTATGATCATCTTGGCTTGGTATGTTTTTCTTGTTTTGGTTCCATATGTTTTTCTGTCCTAACTGTGAGTGGTAACATTTCTGCAGATACCAGTGTGGCAGTGATCAACTCTAGCTGTTTTGCAAACAGATAGAGGCATATTCTGAATTTTCTTGTGTAAATTTGCATGCTTTTGAGGGGAAAATCAGTCTGCTTGTTGGTTAACTTACTTTATAATGAAATGTTGATGTACAGGTAGGAAATAATTAAAGCCTAAGACACTAGCAAAATATGTATTCAAGAACATGATTATTTTACAGTTATTCGATCAAAGAAAATAAGAATAAGAAATAAGAAATAAGAATACATGTCTACTACTATACTCTTGAAAATGTCATATAGTATGTAGGGTAATCAGGTGTGGTAAGCAGCATCTTACTGTGGACTTCATAAATAATCAGTTTCAAGGAGAATGAAATAAACTTATGGTTACATAATATAAGGATTTGTTTGTCAGTCCTGTTAGGGACTACAAATACTAACACTTTAATGGCATTTGCTATTCATGCTGTATTTCCAATACAATTTATAAATGATCATATTTCAGCTTTTACTTTTTTTTTAGTTCAGCTTCTTTTGTGATATTCTGCTAAAGTTCTTAAATTATTCAGACAGAAATCTTCCTTAGAAATCCAAAAGAAGAGGTCATGCCCTAGCTACCCAGTTTTTTGAACTATCTTTACAAAACTATTTGATTTTGCAGAATATTTCTGGAAACTCATCCATCTTCTGACTCACTGGGATATAGGTCCTTTTAAAGGATCTATCTAAAGGATTGAGAGGTTGTTAATCTTARGAATATTTTTAGAAATCTGTAGAAGAAAAAAGGAAAATTTAAATACAAATTAACAAGTGAAAAACAGCTCTGTTATCTGTACGTATATGGTTATCAAACAGGCAGAAACGGAAGTTTTGATGACATTTTCTGCTTTTTTTTTCAGTATATACATAAAGAGCTAATACAGAATCATATTTAAGAATAAGTTGGAGTGCAAGTACATTCCAGTGCCTTCATATAAGAGAAAATAAGCATGATAGTACAATTTTACAAATACATTTAGTATTAGAACACAAATAACAATACACTGTCACAACAGACCATCTGATTTATATGAAATGTCAGTGTTGAAATAGCTACCTCTGCCATCCTTACAATAACTCTTTTTAGCATGTACAGAGTGTACTTGCTTAACATGCCACYTTCTGTTCATTTGATCATACACTTTGGGTTCTCAGCCACTATACTACACCTAAGTCCTGTAGTACTCTCAACGAAGTGGTTTGGAGAGGACAGCCATGTTCTGCTTAGGATGAGGATATGGGATGAGAAGAGGAGATGCAGTGTATTTGTCAAACAGGTTTTGGCCACTGAAAGCCATTGCCCTGCACGATTAGGCTATTACTTGTTTTGTTTTGTTTTTTGACTCTTAACTGCCCGTCTTAGCTAAAATTTCAAAACATAGAGGTTTTTTTTTTTTTTAACTCCTTTTTCCTCTTGAAAATAGAAAATAAAATAGTCTTTATTCACTTTCATCATTCTGTGACTAAGTAATGCCAATGTGTTAACAAGTCTGTGCTGTTGATTTCTCAGATAAGATAAAAATGCTATCCCTTTCCTTACACGATTTGGAAAAAGCTTATATCTGACAGCACTGACTAACAAAATAAAAAATAACAAATAAAATAGAAGGACAAATAGAAAGTTGGCCACAGCATTTGTAACTAAACCAAGACTTCTTAAGATTTCTTTTCACAAAAACAACTAGAAAGAAAAAAAAAAAAACTTTTTGACCCAGTCCCTGCCTACTTATTTTTTCACGTTTTTCAGCTGTTACTATAGCTTGTTTAACCAACCCATTGTAGTTTTATCATGTAAAGTTTATCATGATAAATGTTTATCATGATAAACCTATTTTTATCTTTATCTCAGAGCTTATCACATAGAATGGTTGATGTTGGAAGGGACCTCTAGAGATCATCTAGTCCAACCTCCCTGCTCAAGCAGGGAGYGCTAGAGCACAGGGCACAGGGTGGCATCCAGGCAGGTTTAGAAGATCTCCAGAGASGGAGATCTGAAATAACCCTCCATTCATATTATCTTCATTGTTGCTCAATTAATCAACATAAAAAAATAATAAAACGTAACTTAGACTCCTGAGATGGTTTAGTAAGGAGAATAATAATATACTGTAAGTTAGGGTAATTTTCTGATATAACGAACGAAGTTCCAAGGTAGAGACCTATCCACATTAAAAAGTTTCGTTTCTAAATGGTGACTCTACGTTTACAATTGGTGGAATTAATCTCAAATTTAGCCAGCTAAGACTTCTAAGCTAAGCTGGCTGAATCCTTTCTATGCTTAGTGGTAAGAAGCAAYCTTCTGCAGAAGGTGGTACATTCCATCTTGAGAAAAGTCTTTGAGATATGTAGGAGCAGGTGCTTCTTTCCAAATGACCATAGACAAGACTGTTATTTAAGGCTAAATGATAAATACATATCCTTTAGAAGGTTAGAGGTATCCAATCAACAGTGAAGAGAATTCCATTGAAATAATAAGTTTTCACTGTGAATCATATTTAAAAACATCTTTTATGTATGGAAAACAATATGTGTTAGGTAAAAGATCAGCAATCAAAGCAGTGTTTATTTTATGAAAGAAATCTAAAGTTTGATTCTCTTTTTCCTTCATTTTCAGTTTCAACATGGAACCCAGTTATGATTTCCTACATATTTATGAAGGAGAAGATTCTAACAGTCCTCTAATTGGTAGTTTCCAAGGCTCACAGGCTCCTGAGAGAATAGAGAGCAGTGGTAACAGCCTGTTCCTGGCTTTTCGCAGTGATGCTTCTGTTGGAATGTCAGGATTTGCCATTGACTATAAAGGTACTGTTCCCACTTTAATATACAGAAGAAAAGAAAAAAAAAAAGAAATACATTTTAGGACTTACTAGACTAAAACCAGTCTAAAACCAAACTTCCAGATGTACTAATATTGAACTGTGATATACCACTTTTCACCAACATACATGCCAATATATTTTACTCTGTGCTTTCCTGGCAAGGAACATACTTAACTGCATACACATTTTAAAATAACAGTACTGTAGGAAAATCTGTGTGTTTTGTTTGGTAGCTGTTACTAGTCAGTCAGAGAGTGGGTTAGGCTAGTTAGGCTRTCATTTCACTAAAGCATGCACACTTGAGCACACACACACATAAGCACATCCACACAGAATTGCTTTCTTTTTTGTGCTATCTCTGGCTTTATTGCCATCTCCACTCAGATTTTTTAAGATGTTTTACACCAGCAGATATGCTGCCTCAGCTTTTTATTCTTGACAATGGAAGTAAAATTCTATAATGTATGTGACCAAGAATAGAACAAACAAATGTGAGGAAAGTAGAAGTAACATACCAGTGAAAGGGAGAGATGTTAACAAGAAATAGTAAACTGATTTTATATTTAATCTGTAACTTTCATCTAGCTTCAGACTTTTTTCTACATATAGGTTAGCCAAGGTTTTCCTTTCCAAAGAAACTATGATACTGACATAGATAAAATCTTAGTCTCTTCATTCCTACCTGAAGTGGAAATAAACAAAACTGAAAAAAAGTTCCAGGAAACAAAAATATATTGTCTTCAGGAAAAAAATGGGAATCTGAGCGGAAGGAGATGAGATAAAGATGTCCCCTTTAATGTGTGTATTGAGCAATAGCTACTTGCACTTTTTAGCTATGTTGTATTTTCTATTCTCAGCATAGTCTGATAGATGTATAGCTAAACTATAATTACAATGAAAAAATAATAATAAAAAAAGGAACAGAACATATATACTTTTAATTGATAGTATGTTAATAAGCTTGCTCCAAATAWTTCAATGCTTTAATCTTTTATAGAAAATTGAATATTTTACATTTGTCACAATTGGCATCCATTTTTGCTTTCTATTTTTTATATATTTCATTTATTTAATTAAAAAGAATTTCTCTACCGATAAATGCCTTCTATCTGAAGATCTTCGCAATCACAGTTTTGTTCTAAAGTCTTTCCCAATAYCTTATCTACCCCCTACCTTTTCTTTGTATTTTGACTTCTTTGTATTTTGATTTTTTTTTGTATTTTCATCAAAGAAAATGAATGAAATCCTGAAATAAAATGTTAGCCTTTAGAGTCCATTTATTACTATATCCTCTTAAAAATGAAAGAGAAAGGAACCATGCATTTCTGTTTTTAAGTTACTTTATAGCACATCAGCTTTCTAACCAGAAATTATTGAGCACTGAGTATAATATTTGCTTAAAATACAGTAGTGTTAAGTTGTGCATTGTGGAAATGACAGTTTTTTTCTTTTAGATTTCATTGAAGTCATTYAGGTTTGGGGAATTAAACAAGAGGTAGGAGAAAAATACTGTAGCTTAGATCTTCTCATTATAATTTCCTTGACCAGCTCATCAGTCTTAGGCAAGCATTTTAGACAAACTGATGGAAAAGAACACTGCAAATTCTTCTTTTTCTTTTACTTTTTTCTTTTRTTCTTATTAACAGAGAAGCCACGTGAGGCTTGTTTTGACCCTGGAAACATTATGAATGGAACTAGAATTGGAACAGACTTTAAACTTGGTTCAGCTATTACCTACCAATGTGACTCTGGATATAAAATTATTGATCCTTCAACTATAACATGTGTAATCGGTCCTGATGGAAAGCCAGCATGGGACAGAGCATTGCCATCTTGTAATGGTATGTATTGTTATCTTACAATTTCTTGTGTCTCTACAGTGGATTCACAGCTTATTAAAAAAAAAAAAAAAAAAGGAAACAATGTTATTATACTGTTAACTATTGGCCATAGCTTAGTCATTAATTTCTTGGCTTAACTATCTAAAAATGTCTTTAAATTCTGAAGTTCCCACATGAAGTCGTATATACAGTAATGGTCACAAAGAACTGAGGTCTCCCATAACATCAGTGGAAGGCTCTATGATCTCTGTAAGAATCCACTAAATATAAACTAAAAAAAAAGAAAAAAAGGTACTTTCAGTAATTATGAAGTATTACTGACCTATCTTTCTGTTGTTTTCTTTTATTGTGTTTGCTTGCTGCATCTATTTACTGTTTTTTATACCCTAACTTCCTGAAGGTAGGGACTGTCCTTTCACCAAAACAGGCCTTCGTACTGAGACCCAAACAGACAATTATTATTCTTACTAACAGTACCATTATATATTTATGATAATAGGGATTTCTCTGTGCTCCCAGATGATAGCAGATGTATTGTTTTCTGGTATGCTCTTGTTAGTAACTTGAAACTGCTTTTAAAAAGAATGTAGCTACTTAGACAATATGTGCATTATTAATTAAACAGTGCTTAGAGCAAGGACTGGGATTAGAAATTGACTATCTCATTAGACTTAAGTTGTTAGACTGTTTCCTAGTGTGCTTTTGATCTAGGCCACCAAGAACTCTCTAAAGCCACTGGCACAGTGAAGGAGCAGGCGTGAGGCAARGTGAGCGGTTGAACTTGCCTGGTAGGCAACTTATATGTGTTTCTTAGGATAAGGGTGCTGGTGCTAGCAGTGGTACTTGATGTGACCAGCTGTGCTAGTTGGTCTCAAGGCCAGAGAAGAGGCTTTTGTATTTTGTTTCCAAGGTAGCTGTAGCCTAAGGCTGTTTCTGTACAGCTAAATAAAGGAAAAATGGACTTGGTTGTTAGTTATTCACACTGCTTGATTACTGCTACACTCCAGCTGTGAAAACACCTTGCTGTTAAGACTTTGGTGCAACTCCCACAGTATTTCATGGATTTGAACTAGAATCTCTACTGCAATGTGCACACACAAATGCATAGTGTCCATGCTGTTGAACATAGCTATGACCATGGCTTTGTTTGTTTAGCAGTTTAGATGCAATCTCAGCATGTTGTCTGGACTGCTAAATAAGAAAAGGCCTGAGAAGCAATTTCTAGTCATATTCACACTAGCTAAGGCTAGTTCTTTCTTCTTAATTAACACTGCATAATTAACACACTTGGCACTGTGTTCATCTGAGCTTGTCTGGCCTTAAGACATGTTTTGTCTGTGTGTACACAAGGTGGGCTCACATCAAAGTATCTTAAATTATATAGTGGTTGTGTTTTAGTTGTCTAGAACATACACTCACACTCAAATCTACAACATGAACCTGAGACAATATGTTATGTGCTTTAAGACATGGTATAACGACATACAGAGACAAGCAAGAATGCTGTTCTGTAGCACAGAGAAAGGAAACCGTAATGCAGGCTCATTGTTAGAGCCCTTCCAGCATGGGCATGGAGTGAACCATTCCCAGAACCTGTGCATTGCCTTGGAGACAACCARTTGATGGCTACTTTGATCCATATGATTCTTAAATTCTTAAAAAAAAAAACAAACTGTTATCTCTTTTGATTTCTACAAAATAGCTTTTTTATGCCAAATAAAATTCAGCTTGAGTTGACAAAATAAGGTAAATATAAATCAGAAAAAAATAAGAATACTGATTTTTTTTTCCTTTCTGAGACAATTCTAGAAAAATCACTATTCATATAATTAGCATTCTACCTTTTTCTTTGGATTTAGACAATTTGTTTTGCACCATAGGCAAATTGAAACCTATATAAAACACAATCTCTTCTCTTTTATGTTCAACTGAAAGCTGATTTGAATATAATAGATGAAACAACATGATAATTGAGTATTTCTGCATATACATTTCTTTTGGAAGATTGATCAGAACTGTTAGAATAGTTTTCATTTAGTGATGTCTCCCCAAGGGCTTTTTTCTCCAAACTTGAAAACCAGTCAACACGAGATTTTTTGGAGGAGATGAATGATGTGCTAGTAATTTTATAAGCATGGATGGATTCTGCCCAATCTATTTTCCTTTGGGTTTGCAGAAGAGGGGAAACAGGCTTTTTCTGATTTTCAGATATTCCTGATAAATTCTTATTATTGAGATTTGGAAGAAATACCTCTTTTTTCTCTTACTTGGTTATGGAAATTATTTTTCAAGAAAAAGACATAGAGGTTTTATTAATTGTTTTTGTTGATGGAGAAGCATTGATATCTCAAAATGTTCCATTGGAATGCATCATCCCTCCATCTCTGTTATGTAGTGTAAGTCAAATATAGAAACTAGACTCCAAAAGAATAACAGATTCTGAGAAGTAAAATTGTAGTTAATGGTAATTTCTTACTGAAGTTTTCAGAATCTAGCTGTAAATATAATGTCAAAAATTTGAAAAGCAAGTGAACAATTTATTGCTATGAAATTTCATTAATGTATRTGGAACCGATCACAGTGGTGAAAGCTATAGTTAGTGTTTTGTGTCTATCGGGTCAGTTCTTATGTTATTTATTGACTTGCTCACTTTGCATAAGTAAATAAAAAGGAATGTCGAATCTATATTATAGACTCAAGTCAGCTCTCTCATAATGCTTTAAAAAATATAGCAAATTTGGATACAGTTCTGGAGAAAAGATTGTATGGTGGGTCCATTTCATTTCATTTCATTTCATTTCATTTCATTTCATTTCATTTCATTTCATTTCATTTCATTTTTCTTCTTGTTTCATTTTGTTTTCTTGCAAAAATATCTAGCCCTCCCCTAAGATCAGGAATCTGACTTCTGATGTAGATTTAAATACAAATGTACACACACACACACCCCCCACACACACACCCCCCCACACACACACCCCTGGTGAGACTAGCGAGAATGTCTGAAGCAAGGAAAACTTGCCCTTGGTGGAGAAGGATCAGGTTAGCTAACATTTGAGCAAATTGGACTCAAGTCTATGGGACCTGTTTGTTTGCACCAATGAAAGCTGAGCGAGCCAGATGATGTCACTTCAAAGTGATTCTGATTCCTCTTGGAAAAGTCATGGAATCAGATGAGGTTCTTAAGGAAAACAAAATGTGATTTATTTTTCTGAAGAAAGCAAATGTGACTCGTGCCTTCAAGAAGAGCAAGAAGGAGGATATAGGGAACTATAGGCCARTCAGTCTCACTTTGATCCTTGGAAGTCATTTTCAGGCACATGGAGGACATGGTTATCAAGAGTAATCCGTAGATATTTACAAAGGGGAAATTGTACTTAAAAAAGCTGATAGCCTWCTACGAAGAGATGGCTCCTGTGGTGAATAAGGGAAGAGCAGTGGATGACATTTATCTCAACCTCAGTAAGACTTTTAACGCTGTCTCCCATAACTTCTTTGTAGACATGCTGATGAAGTATCTTAGCTAAGAGCTAGCAAGTAGACAGGGAAGAGGATGGAAAAATGGCTGAACTGCTGGCCTGAAGAAGTTGTAATCAGTGGCACAAGGTCCAGTTGGAGTCTCGTCACTGGTGGAGTACCCCAAGGGTTTATTCTGGCTTCAATACTGTTTGACTTCTTTATTAGTGACCTAGACAGTGGGACAGAATGCATCCTCAGATCATGCAAAACTGGGAGAGGTGGTTGATATTCCTGGCTGTGCTGCCATTCAGAGGGACCTCAACACTCTCGAGGAACTGGCCATCAGGAAGCTCATGAAGTCCAACAAATGAAAATGCCAAGTTCTGACCCTGGGAAGGAATAACACCATAAAGTGGTCTGGGCTGGAGGGCTGACCTGCGGGAGAGCAGAGAGAAATCATCCTGGCAGACACCAAGTTGACCATTTGCCCACAATGTTTCCTCACAGTAAAGGCCAGTGGTATCACTGGTTACATTAGAAAGAGCATTGCCAGCCAAACAAGAGATGATCGTTCCCTTCTATTACCTCTAAGCTTTTCATTAAGTTATCATGATTAGGTTCCTTTATCTGATTCTTTTCCTGGTCACTCACTACATCCTCTTGATTCTACCTCATTGAAGATTATGCGTGAATACATTAAGCAACAGAAACTCCATAGAAATTTTGTGGAAATTTTGTGGAAATTAAATTTGAAKAAATAATTTAACCTTTTTTTTCTTACTCGTTTTTTGTTATTCCCTAATGTTTCTGATAGTCTGGTGATGAAACAAACTTTTTAACAAACTTGCTTTCAGTAATAAATAAACAATCTTTTTTTTTCCTTGAGTATAGATAATTCACTTTAATGTTTCTTATATCTTTATAGTACAATTTAAAAATATTAGTACTGTATATATATAATGCTATACTTGATGCTTCTGACTGATTATTATTTTCACAAAAATAGAAGTAGCAAGTCCTATCATATGTTAATTTTCGGTGTGGAGTTAAGCAGTTTGGCTGATATGGCATATTTAAACATATACCCTTTATATTCTGTTTTCTTGAATTACCTTAAAGTAAGTCATAAGAGTATGTTTTTGGTTTTGTTTTTTTTAAATAAATTACATGGTAAACCGTACAAGATAGATAGGTTTAAGTTACCTCCAGCAGCACGTATTCCAGTTTACAGTTTTGCTCAAATTTAACAGGTCAAGGTACATAATATTTTGCTTAGCAATATTTCTGCTTTTCTGCTTTTTAGACACCCAGTGTTGTTTAAAATAGACATCACAAGCATCTCATTATCACATTAATTATTACCTTGGAATAAGAAATACATGCACTGAGGCAGAAAATTAAAGAGCAGTCATGGAGTAACTTACCTTCTATCCCCTATTTCAGCATTATAACTATAGAAGAGTTTCAACAAGTAAAAATAAATTTTTATGTATTAGCAGTTTTCAGTGAAGTGTTGTGATGTAATTACCTTGAAAGACTATTTTTAAAATTAAAAATTTTTACTTATCTGCCTGTTGTGATACTCAAACTCAGTATAAGATATTGATGCCTATACAGACATTGTTTTAGGAGCAATGTCTGATTGAGGCTTTTATTTTTGGATTTAAGAGTAAAGGATTCAAGTAAACATTTACATTAATTTCTCATTTCATATTTAATAAATCATATAGGGATAGATATTAGTTTTATAAGAAATTAGTTTTATAAGAAATGCCTCTATGCAAACGCACGCAGCATGGGGAATAAGCAAGARGAATTGGAGATGCTTGTGYGATTGCAGGGSCACGATCTCATTGCGATTACTGAGACGTGGTGGGACAGCTCTCATGACTGGGCCGTGGCTAKGGAGGGCTTTAGGCTCTTCAGGAGGGACAGGCCAGGAAGGCGAGGTGGCGGAGTCACTCTTTATGTGAGAGAGCAGCTGGAGTGTATGGAGCTCGGCGTAGGGGAGGGTGGAGCGCAAGTCGAGAGCCTGTGGGTGAGGATCAAAGG